>NC_069444.1:18948114-18973114 GCF_026875155.1 Cherax quadricarinatus
TTGTACATTTTTTACTTGTTTTTTTTGTCATTGTTTGTTGTACGGTTGTTTAATTGTTTTTGACATTTTTACAGTTTTGTTACAGGTTTGTTGTACTTGTTTGTTTGTAATTGTTGTAATGTTTGTTGTACATTGTTTGTTGTACATTGTTTTTTCATTGTTTTGTTGCACATTTTGTTGTAATTGTTGTACAGTGTTTTTTTGAAATTGTTGTTGTACATTGTTGTCATTTTTTGTTGCATTGTTGTACAGTTTTGTTGTACATTGTTGACGTGTTTGTTGTACTTGTTTGTTGACATTGTTTGTTGTACATTGTTTGTTCACATTTTTTTTGTCGTTTTTTTTTGTACGGGATTGTCATTGTTTTTTGGGACATTGTTTTTTGAAAAGTGTTTTTGTACATGTTGCTGTACAGTGTTTGTTGTAAGTGTTTTTTGACATTTTTGTTGTACGTTTTTTTTTGTACAGTATTGTACTTTGTTTGTTGTACAGTTTTTGTTTAAAAGTTTTTTTTACGGGTTTGTAATTTTTTTTGCACATTTTTTTTGTTGTACAGTGTTTTTTGTACAGGATTGACATTGTTTGTTGTACATTTTTTTTGTTGCACAGTGTTTGCGTACATTTTGTTGTACATTGTTTTTTGCACAGTGTTTGCGACGTGTTTTTTGTACAGGTTTGCTGTACATTGTTTGTTGTATTTTTTTTGTTGTACAGTGTTTGTTGTACAGTATTGTAATGTTTGTTGTACAGTTTTTTTGTACGTATTGTACGTGTTTTTTTGCAGTGTTTGTTGTACAGTTTGTACATTTTTTGTTGTACGTTTTTGTACGTGTTTGCTGTGAGTGTTTGTTGTACATTTTTGTAAAGTGTTTGTTGACGGTTTTTTGTACAGTGTTTGTTGTCATGTTTGTTACATTTTTTGTTGTACGTGTTTGTTGACAGTGATTGTTGAAAAGGGTTTTTTTGTACGTTTTGTTGTACATGTTTTTTGTACAGGGTTGTTGAAGTTTTTTTTTTGTACAGTATTTGTTTTACAGTGTTTGTTGCAATGTTTGTTGTACATGTTGTTGTACAGTGTTTTTGACGTGTTTGCTTACAGGTTTTTTGTACTTTTTGTACAGTGTTTGTGTAAGTGTTGTTGTACATGTTTGTTGACATGTTTGTTGTAAGTATTGTAGTGTTTATTGTACATGTTTGCTGTACAGTTTTTGTTGTACAGTGTTTGTGTACGTATTGTACAGTGTTTTTTTGACATTTTGTTGTACAGGTTTGTTGTACAGTGTTTGTTTTTAAATTTTTTGTTGTCGTGTTTATTGTACAGGTTTGGGTACAATGTTTGCTGAAACAGTGTTTATTATACAGTGTTTGTTGTAAGTGTTTGTTGCACAGTGTTTGTTGTACAGTTTTTGGTTGTACAGCGTTTTTTTAGTACAGTTTTTGTTGTACGGTGCTTTTTTTATGGTGTTTGTTGACAGTGTTTGTTGTTAGTTTTTTGTTGTACAGTGTTTGTTTACAGTGTTGTTTTAAGGTTTGTTGTACAGTGTTTGTTTCGTGCTATGTGGGGTGTTTTTTGTACAGTTTTTTTTTGGAAATGTTTTTTTACATGTTTTTGTACAGTATTTGTTGACAGGTTTGTTGTACAGTTTTGTTGACGGTGTTTTTTGTAAGGTGTTTGTTGTACGTGTTGTACAGTGTTTTTGTACGTTTTTTGTTGTACAGTATTTGTTGTAAGTGTTGTTGTAGTGTTTGTTGTACGGTTTTATTTTTGGGTTTTGTTAAAACATTTTTTTGTTGATAGTGTTTGTTTACGGTATTTTTTTGTACAGTTTTTGTTGTATAGTGTTTGTTGACGTTTTGTTGTACGTTTTTGTTGAGGGTGTTTATTGTATGGTGTTTTTTGTACAGTGTTTGTTTACAGGTTTGTTGTACTTTTTGTTGTACGTGTTTGTTGTACGTTTTTCTGTACGGGGTTTTTACAGTGTTGGTTGTCAGTGTTTGTTGTACATGTTTGTTGTGCAGTGTTTGTTGTACAGTTTTTGTTGTACGTGTTTTTTGTACGTGTTTTTTGTACTGTTTGTTGTAAGTTTTGTTGTACAGTATTGTACAGTTTTATTGTACAGGGGTTGTTGTACAGTTTTTTGTTGAAATGTTTGCTGACAGGTTGTACAGTGGTTGTTGTACATTTTTGTTGTACAGTTTTTTGTCAGGTTTGTTGTACAGTTTTTGTTGTACGTGTTTGTTGTACAGGTTAGTTGAACATGTTTGTTGTCGTGTTTTTGTACAGGTTTGTTGTCGTGTTTGCTGTACAGTGTTTGTTTGTACGTGTTTGTTGTACATGTTTGTTGACAGTTTTGTTGTACAGTGTTTTGTTGTACAGTGTTTGTTGTACAGTGTTTTTGTAGTTTTTTTGTAAGTTTTGTTGTACAGTGTTTGTTGTACAGGTTTGTTGTACATGGTTTTGTTGTACAGTGTTTTTTTTACATGCGTACAGGATCACAAACTGGGAAACGGAGCAGGCAATGAAAAGGAAACCCCAAGGAAAAATTACTTCTTCAAATAATTACTTTTTTCAAAGTAACTTTTGTTTTCAAAAAACTACTGTTTTAAAAGTAACTATTTTTTTCAAAGTAACACTGTTTTCAAAGAAAATAGTTTTCAAAGAAAACTATTGTTTTCAAAGTAACTACTTTTTTCAAAGAAACTACTTTTTTTCAAATAACTATGTTTTAAAATAATACTGTTTTAAAAGTAACTATTTTTTCCCCAAGAAAACTACTGTTTTCAAAGTAAGTACTTTTTTAAAAGTAACTCTGTTTTCAAAGTAACTTCTTTTTTTCAAAGTAATATGTTTTCAAAGAAAACTATTTTTTTCAAAGAAACTATTTTTTAAAAGTAACTACTTTTTCAAAGAAACTATTTTTTTCAAAGTAACTACTGTTTTAAAAAAGTAACTTTTTTTTTAAAAAGAACTCTTTTTTCAAAGTAACTATGTTTTCAAAGTAACATTGTTTTCAAAGAAACTACTTTTTTCAAAGTAAGTACTGTTTTCAAAGAAATACTGTTTTCAAAGTAACTTTTTTTCAAAGTAACTATTGTTTTCAAGAACTACTGTTTTCAAGTAACTCTTTTTTTCAAATAATACTGTTTTCAAAGTAACTATTTTTCAAAGTAACTACTTTTTTTCAAAGTAACATTGTTTTCAAAGTAACTCTGTTTAAAAGTAACTACTGTTTTCAAGTAAATACTTTTTTTTCAAAGTAATATTTTTTTCAAAGTAAACGTTTTCAAAGTAACTACTGTTTTCAAAGTAACTTTGTTTTAAAATTAACTATGTTTTCAAATAATTATGTTTTCAAAGTAACTACTTTTTTCAAATAAACGTTTTAAAAGAAACCCCCGTTTTCAAAGTAACTACTTTTTTCAAAGTAACCTTTTTTCAAGTAACTCTGTTTTGAAAGTAACATTTTTTTAAAAGTAACTACGTTTTCAAAGTAACTACTGTTTCAAAAAAATACTGTTTTAAAATAACTACTGTTTTCAAAGAATACTGTTTTAAAAAAGGGGATGTGCATTTAGGACACTTGAAATTAAGTAACTAAGGTAAATCTAAGAGCGGATGTAAGATTGCAAACAAAATTTAAGAAATCACACACACACCCCCGGGAAGTAAAGCTCACGGAGCAAGATGTGGCCTATTGCAACCAGCGAGAAGGCTGGGCCAGGAGCGTGAACGACCCCTGTAACCACAAGAAAGTCAGTATAAAAACACCACAAAACACACACACACACACACACACACACACACACAACCCCCAAAAACACAAACACCGCTCATTCATCCCCCTTTCCACGATGCATTAAACCAGTCGGGTACACTTTTTTGTGAATTTTAACAGCGGGGAAATTCCTCTCCTCACTGGTCACCCTGGCCAGTCCCAACACTCCTCAACACATTTCCCCCACCTTGGTTGCCCTTTCAGTCTTTTCTTATTGACAAGTTTTCCCAGAGAGTCAAAGTCTTTTTTTTAAGGATGATTCAATAATTTTTTTTTTTTTCAAGAACTTGTCTTAAATATTTTCTTTTAAAAGCTTTAAACTGAGTAAAATTTTTTCCTCAGAAAAAATGAATAATGTTTTTAAAAGGGAAGAAGCATTGTCAAAGGAAAACTATTGAGGTTTGTTCAGTTTCCATCCCGAAAGCCCCCCCAACAACAATGTGAGCGCCTGGAGTTACTCAGACACAGTCTGGGATTTTGTGTTACTTAGACAGCAGCTGGGGGCCTAAGTTACCCAGACAGCAGTCTCAGGGCCTTTAGTTACTCAAACAGGTCTGAGGACCTGGAGTTACTCAACCCCCTGAGGACCTTGCGTTCCAACAGCATCGAGGCCCTTGTGTTACTTAGACAGCACCCTGAGGGCCTAGATTACCAGACACAGTCTGAGGACCTGGATTTTACTCAACAGAAGTCTGGGGGCCGGAATTACCAACAGCATCTGGGGGCCTAGATTTACTCAGACAGATCTGAGGCCTGGAGTTACCGACAGCAGTCTGGGGGCCGGGTTACTCAGACAGCAGTCTGAGGGCCTCTATTACTCAAACAGTTTGGGGCCGGGATTTACTCAGACAGCAGTCTGGGGGCCTGGAGTCCAGACGAAATTGGGGGCCGGATTACCAGCAGCAGTCTGGGGCTGGAATTCCCGACAGCAGTCTGGGGCCGGGAGTTATCAGACAGCATCGAGGGCCGGAATTACTCAGACAGCATCTGAGGGCTGGATTTACTCAACAGCAGTCTTGGGGCCTGAAGTTACCAGACAGCACTGGGGGCCTGGAGTTACCAACAGCGCTGTGGGCAATTTTACTCAACAGCGTCGGGGCCCCAAAACTACTCACAGCATCTGATCCCGGGAGTTACTCAGACAACATACTGGATCTTCCCCCAACAATGTCGTAAAGTGCATGAAAATAAATAGGAAGACTTCATTTTAAATATTTATATATATATTATTTTACCCACGGAACAAGTGGTATTGTCAAAAACAACACGCAAGCCAAGGAGCGAAAACCCCTGCTGTTTTGGGCCCCCCCATGGTGAGAGAAAACGCATGCGCTTTAAACCACTAGATACACAATCCTTTAAATGGGGCGTCCGCCAAGCTAGATGTTTTACCCCCCATCGCTAGAGGGGTCCATACCACCCTTTTCCTTCGATGGTAGGTACAACATCAGCTTGGTTGGAGCACCATTGTTTAAGGGTTGGTGGTCTATGGGTTTAAAACCATGGTTTTTCTCTCTACCTAGGCCCCTGCCACACAACCAAAAATTTTATGGGGCAACAAGTCCCCAAGACCCGGGGCCCCAGAGACCCTGTGATGAAACCCGGTGGACGCCCGTGATGAAGACCAAGTACGCCGTGAGAAGAGAGAAGCGAGATGACACCCCCCCCGGGGAGTCACCGCAAGAGGAAAAGATGTTACCCTCCACCGGAGGGCCCAAGAAAGAAACAAAGAAAGAAGATAACGGCCCCCCAACCGGGGGGCCCAGCCCGGGGCGCCCAAAGGGGAAACCCGGGCCGGAAGTACCGGGGAATCTTAATAATGAAAGAATCTCACCCGGGGGGAAGGGGGAAAACAGCAGGAGAGAGGAGAGAGAGAGAGGACGTTGAAAATTTCCTTACCTTAAATATAAGGCTACAAAAAGAATTTTTTTTTGTTCTTAAGATTTTATTTATTTTTTTTTGTTGGGGGCGGGGGGGGGGGGTTGTTGTGTCACTCGTTTCCTACATTCATTTCCTTGTTTTTAGCTTGTGACCTTTCTGCCTTAAAGAACATGAGATTTGTGTTTTTTAGAAACTTTTAAAGCCTACGAGCAAACTTGCTATAAATAGACCCGCGATGTTTTTGTGTTTTTTGACGTCTTTAACTGTTTTTTATTTTTGGGGATGTATACCGTCTGCAACTTTTTTTTTGGGAAATTTTAAATTTATAGGTGATTTTTATTTCCCCGGAGCAATATCCAGTGATGGTGGACAGTGATGGTGGAGCAGCGATGTGGTGTGAGAAACGATGGGTAGCATGAGTGGTGTGAGCGTGATATGGGCATGATGGGTTTTAGCAGCGATGTGCAGAGCAGCGTGGTGTGACAGTGATGGGTGAACGGGATGGTGTGGCAGCGATGTGGGGTGAGCAGGATGGTGTGAGTAGGAGGGGTTTAACAGTATGGGGAGCACGAGTGGGTGAGTAGGATGGTGTAGCAGTGATGGTGTGAGTAGTGATGGTGGGCAGCGAGGGGTGAATAGGATGTGTGGCAGGAGGTGTGAATAGTGGGTTTGAGCAACATGGTGGAGCAGAGATGGGGTTTTAGCACGATGTGGGGTAAGCAGCGATGGTTGAGCAGTGTGGTTTTTGACATGAGGTTTTGACAGCTTGGGGTGTGAGCAGTGATGGTTTTACAGCGATGTGGTTGAGCATGATGGTGTGGCTTTGATAAGACGAAAATGTTTAATATGAGGGGTAGGAGCATCTAGGATGACGGGGTGGGACCCCTCATTTTTCCCGACCGACACAGGACACCTTTACCCCCCCCAACCCGGCTCTTAAGAAACCAAAACTGAAACATTTTCTGGTGTCTTGAATAGTATAGTCTCGTCAGAAAAAAAAAAAAACTTCACCAATTTTTTCCGGAATTTAGAAGATTTTTTTGAACTTCCCGGAGACGTCAAGTCTGTGACTAAAAACTACCTCAAGACATGGTAGTAGATAAATTAGACCTTTTGTAAATTTTGGTTTTCTTTGTTCTTGAAACTTTCGCCACCCGTGGGTTCTTTTCAGTGGAGGAAAAAGGGAAAAGGGAAAGAGGAGTTTGAGGAAACAGCACTGGCCTGGGGTCGATATGTTCAGTGGATCAACTTACAAAAGGCACTATTCTCCCAAAAGGGACTTATATACTGATACAGGAGGGGGAGCTTTAGGTGGAGCCCCGTGGAAAAACCACTATGGAAATAGGTCTTCTGTAGGTTTGAGAAAATCCTGAAGAAATTTTTGCCTCAAGATTCCAAAAGGTTGCTGTGTCTGACGGGGTTGCAAATTTGTGCAACGTTTTTGTCGGTTTGACGTCCCCTAAGTACAGGGCCAACGACCCAAAGTGTGCTCAACGAGCGCTGCGTGGTGTTACTGTGTGTAGGTAAAAGCTCAAAAGTATTAAAAAAAAATTAAGTAAAAGTTTCTTGCTGTACTTCTTCAGTCCTAATGATCGTATACTTGGGGAAACGTTCCATTAAATGTCTTGAAAAGGGGCACAACCGACTGAATTCGACCCCCAAATCAGAAAAAGAATGTAAATTCATCGTCTCGATCGACGTGTTTCCCTTTTTGAAGTAAGCACCCGCTTCAATCAGACAGTTCTGCAATATTTACGAGGGAAGAAAAAGCTTGGTGCAGTCCTTGGGCCGACGATCCAGGATACCCCAAAACCCCCTGCTTGGCTAATTTGGGTGTCCGATTTAGGTTTTCTCCACAGAGGGCCACACTGGGACCCCCGTCCCTCTTTGCCGATTTTAAAAAACTTTCTGAGGGCATCATCGCTAATACGAAACAATCTCAGTTTGCAACGCTTTAAAACTTTTCACAGCAAGTCGCTAAAACATTATGTACACACTAACAAAAGTCTGTCTTTGAAAGCAAAGGTGTACATCCTTCACAGTCATTTTGGTGTCCCCCCCAGGTAATTGCTAGCCATTCACCTCACACACGAAGCCCCTGGGTTTGATCCCCGGTACGGGTGGAAACTTAGGGGGTGTCCCCTTCACCTAGCATAAAAAAGGTACCTGGGGGTTTGCGACTAATGGTGTGCATTTTGGGGACAAAATTGACCTAATTTTTCCGTAATCCTTTTCATAACAAAGGGCTTCCTAATTTTGTGTTAATTATTATTGTCACTAGGGCCCTTAAAATTGTCAAGTTTTTTAAAAAAGAAGTATAAATGGTTTTCCCCCCCATTGAGAGCTCGCCTGTCCCGTGAAATTGCCTTATTAACATTTTCCGGGGTATTTTTTTCTTTTTATTAAATTTTTTAGTATATGCAGATTTTTTCCCCCCGACAGTAGTTGTACGAGTGAGTGTGGGGAAAAAGGCCCTGTCAACAAAACCCTACCAGGGGGGGGGTTTGAACCCCCGATCAGAGAGTCTTTAAACCCCACCCGTGGTATGGTTTGTTTGCAATCGTGTCATTACGATTTCAGATCATGTCAAAAATTCAGAACATTTATTAAATGAAAAATTTCGCAACGGTGACTTTTTTATCCTAAGACAGAATACCGGTGGGGTGAGGGTGCCCCTAAGTTTCGATTAATGGGGGTTTAAATCCTACGACTGCACTGGGTTTTTAAGGCTGCACTGTCACCTTTATAGAGGGATTCTTAATAAGAGGAAACCAAAAATTGTGAAAGTTAACTGAAAACTTCAGCATCTAAAAAAAGACTAATTCCCTAAACAAAACTGTTTTTTCACCGAAGTCAGGGGTCTCTTTTGTCCGCCCAACAAGAAACTTTAATCCCCAAAAAAGTTCTTATTCAGGGGGGGTGGTTTACAGTCTCTTTTCAGGACTGGGGGGTTTACGCTCTTGCAGAATGGGGGTTTACAGTCTCTTTTTCAGACATTGGGGGTTTACATTCGTTCAGGACTTTTGGGGGTTTAGTCTCTTTTTCAGACGGTTGAAGTCTTTTCTAATTAACAACACCCATCCCCGTTGTGGGCCCGTTGTGGGGCCCGTTGTGAGCCAGTTATGGCGTATAAGATTTAAAAGCTTCCCAGAAAAGTGTCTACCCCGACGGGGCTTTCACTGTTTCACCGACCATTTTTTTTTTATTCATTTCTAAATCCAAATTTTTCCCATTTTAACTCGTTTTGAGCTTTGTTTATAGATGAAAGATACGTTTCGTTTTTTAAAATCCCCTTTTTTTTGCTTCGCCAATTTACGTTCCATCAGCTATCTAAACTACATACATCATCGCTCAAGTCATGTCGTATCATCTTTCCTGAGAAAAAATGGGCGAAATGAATTAATTAATAGTTTTACTGAAAATAATAATTTTCGCATCTTTTTATTCCTGCAGAGGTTAAACAATAGGGAGTGCTGTCTCGCTGTTGGCAGACACCGTTTTGAGCCCCGACCAATCTTGCGCGGAAAAACCACGGGGTTTTTGCGGGCGGAGGATCGAACTTTTCACCCTTGTCTGAATGACTCATCCGTTTTAACGACCAGGGGGACCAGCGGGGGGGCGGAGAATCGAAACCCCCGCCCTCTTTGCGCTGAACACCCCGTCCGTGTAGAAGACAAGGGTGAGATCATTTATTTTTGCACTGAAAAAAAAAACAGAAATACAAGTATCCTTACACCAAAGGGAAACAACGACCGTTCTGGGCCCAAGTGAACAAAGACCGATCTGTTCGTCAAGTGAAGCAACAAACGTATTTGGAGCACCAAGGAAGCAAAAAACGTATCTGGAACACCCCAGTGAAGTAACAAACGTATCTGGGCACCTATGAAGCGACAAACGTATCTGGAGCACCAATGAAGCAACAAACGTACTAGAGCACCAATAAGCACAAAAGTATCTGGAACCCAATGAAAACAACAAACTATCTGGGGCACCAAGGGAAGCAACAAAATATCTAGAGCACCAAGTGAAGCAACAAACGTATCTGAACACCAAGTAAGCAACAAAAGTACTGGAGCACCAAGTGAAGCAACAAACGTATCTGGAGCACCAAGTAAGCAAAAAACGATCTGGGGCACCAATTGAAAGCATCAAACCGACTTTAAGGATCAACAAATGGGTGATTACCCCCGCTTGCTGGTACTGAGTTGTTTTAAATTTTTATTCCAACACCCGGGATATTACTCTTCCACTGTGGCACAGCACTTGTAAAGCTAAATAATCTTTCGGCGTACCACCCCTTTTCGCATGCGCTATTTCCTCGGGGGAGTAAACACGCGTGAGTGTATATGGGGTAGTGTGTATACCTATTTTGTGGTTGCAGGGTCGAGTCTTAGCTCCTGCCCCGGGTGTTGTGTGGTGTGTGTGTGTGGTGTGTGTGTGTGGGGGGGTGTATGTGTGGTGTGTGTGTGTTGTGGTGTGTGTGGTGTGTGTGTGTGGTGTGTGGGTGGGTAGTGTGTGGGTGGGTGTATGTGGGGTGTGGTGGGGTGGTGGGTGTGTGGGTGGTTTTTGTGGGTGTGTGGGGGTGGGTGGGGTTGGTGTGTGGGGTGGTGTGTGTTGGGTGGGTGTTGTGTGGGGTTGTTGGTGGGTTTTGTTGTGGGGGGGGTGGGGGGGTGTGTGGGGTGTGTGTGTGTGGGGTGTGTGTGGGTGGGTGGGGGGGTGTGTGTGGGGGTGGGGGGGTGTGTTGGGTTGGTGGGTGGGTGGGTTTGGGTGGTGGGGTGGGTGGGTGGGTGGGGGGTTGGGGGTGTGTGTGTGGGTGTGTTGTGTGTGTGTGTGTGTGGTGGTGTGTGTGTGTGTGTGTGGGGGGTGTGGTTTTTGTGTGTGTGTTGTGGGTGTGTGTAGGTGGGAAAAATTTTCATTTTCTGAAGAACTTTTTTTTCAGTAGTACACAGAAGAAAGGGGATTCCCAAATCTCAAGATAGAAACAATTAAAAATTTGCTAAAATATTTCCCAGTATACGTTTTAAAAGTTTGAAAAAATCACTGTTTGTGCTTAGTATTTTTCGTTCCGAGCAGTTTTCTATGGTGATCCCGTCCATACTTTTTCTTCCTTTTTTGAGTAACCGGTTTACTGGTTGCTTTTAAAATTTTTTAAAACGATTTACTAAAAGGGGATTAATGAAAGGTTAAATAACAATAATTTATTACTATAAAAGGGGTTAAGTAAATTCTAGAGCATAAATATAAATTATATATTTTATATATATATATAAAATATAAAAATATATTATATATATATATATAATATATTTAATATTTTACTGCTACTCCTTTATAACTGAGAGAATTACGCGATCGGAAATGTATAAAGTGTTGTGTTGGTCAATATTTTTCCAAAACTATATAAATATTATTAAAGATATGCAAATGTAAAATAAATTTTAAATTTTTTAAAAATTAATTTTCAAAATAAATTAATTTAAAATCAATATATCAAGCTCTGGGTAAAAGTAAAAAGTTAAGTGAAATTCTCCAGCAACACTTGAAGGTTGGGCCCTCACCAACCCTACGGTCAGAGACAGGGGGTTTTGCAAAGGGGGATCGGCTTCCACCGCCATTGTGCTGAAAGACCCCAGGGTTCAGCGCTTCAGTTAACGAAAAATATACGACCCCCCTAGCAGGTGTGATCAAAGCTTCTCATTCCATCCTTGAAGACGTGGGACGTTCCTCAGTCAGCTTTTTTCCCTACAACTACAGATGATCTGTCTTACGAGTTTCTCGTACACTCTTAAATGATGGTGAAATTGCAACTCAAGGCCTAAGCCTTCATACTCAATGCTTTTGTTGCTCACTCTTCCATCTGTGTTGATCGATGACCTTCGCTCCTTTGTGATATTTTTCTGCAATACAGAGGTGTTTCATGATCACACCCTCTGTATACTTTCTTCCTCCTTCGTTGTAGAAGACTGCAAACGGGCGCTTCTTGACGTTCTGGGGTCGGGCAAAAACTGCCATAGCCTTTCCAAGTCAAGCTGCCGCAGAAACTATTTTTCAGGCACTGTTACGGCCCCACCTGCGGGGAGAAAAATGCTTACGGCAAGGTCGGGAGGTTCTAGCTGATCCCCAAATGCACTTTTTTGACAGGGTTTGCAACCCCCAGAACTGAGCTCACGTCGCTGGGAAAATTCAAAAACTCTTCTACTTTTCCCTTTATTTCTTTGGTAGTAGGGGGCCCCCCCACGACTTGGAGACACACCATCTCACCCCCCACTACTCCACTCCACGCAGCTGAAGTCATGTCTTTAGAATTCCGCTCAAGTTTCGCAAAATAAATGCTTTTTGTTTTTTAATGAAAAATTTAAAATTTTTGTTTTTTTTCTCCTGAGGGCAATTTCTTTTGTTCTGTCGTGAGTGCGAAGGGACTCCTTCGGTGTTATCACAGGGCTGCGAGCGCCTTTTTGAAGACGTGATCGTCAATGTCCCCCTCTTTAAAGCACTTTTTTGTGACGTCAAAGGGGGACGGCGACCGGACGTGAACTCCAGGGTTAAACTCCAACGTCTACGCGCGTGCCTTGAGATAACACCATACCTTTTCCGGGGGTGCGACCCCATATTTCTACCCGGGTTTTCGAGCCGCCAAATAAGTAAAATGCTTTTTGATTAGTCCCGTTTTTATTTGTAAGATTTTGCGTCGACATCGTAAAGGAAAATTTGGAAATTATTGCCATTTTGTGAAATTATTGCATTGTTCATAATTTTCATAGGAACTCTGAACACCTTGTTTCAGCGGTGCGATCCCAGGGAATGGAAGAAAAAAGGGATAACCAAAGAAGAATAATCAATTACTTTGAAATTAGATCAAAATTTCCCCCCTTACGACATCTTTGAGGTAATTCAGTCATTTAAACGCATGCTGGAACAAGACTGCTATATTTTAAAACGCTAGAAAAAATACAAGTTGGTGAATTTTTACACCATTTATGTAAATAAACAAGATATTAGTGATGACTTGAAATTCAAGTGACAGGAAAGGAAGTTTTAAAATAAATGAAGAATGTTAAAATTAAACTGTATTTTGTGTATCAAGGGCGTGACCCCCCGCGAAAAAACTGCACTCTTTGGTTTGACAGGTTTTCCCCCCTAGTTGACTCACCTATTGAGGTTGCGGGGTCGAGTCCGACCCCCTCCCCCCGCCCCCTTTTGACGCTATAGGGCACTCCCCGACCGTGACTTTTCATACCTCTGCTTAAAAACTAGTATGGATTCTGCCTCCCCAAATCGCTTCCCAAACTATTTCCCCTTTCGACTACTCGTGGTGAAGAAATCTTTCCAACATCCCTTGATTTTATCGTTCTTCAGCTTCCAACTGGCCCCTTTTACTGTGTCCAATCCTGGAACACCTGTTTTGTCCACCTTGTCATTTCCCCTCAGTAATTTGTATGTCGTTTTCATTCCCCCCTATCTCTCCTGTCCCCCGGTCGCAGGTTGATTTCCTTAAACCCTCCTGTAGGGCAACTCTTAGCTCGGGACTAGTCTTGTTGCAAACCTTTGCACTTTTTCAGTTTTTCACGTCTTGGCTAGGGGTTGGGTTCCAACTGGTGCCGCTACCCAATATGGGCCAACTACACGGTGTACAGGGTCCGAATGATTCCTTTTTAAGATGTCGGAATGTGTTCTGAGGTTTTCCAGGCGCCCATATGCTGCAGCGTTATTTTGGGTTTATGTGCGCTTCAGGGGATTCCTGGGGTTTTTCTCACCCCAAGATTTTTCCTTTAGTGAGGTTTTTTAGTCCTGACCCCTAACGTACTCCGCGCGGCCCTTCTTTGCCTTCCCCATCTTCCAGACTTTGCACTTGGTGGGATGAACTCCCGGAGCCAAATTTCTGGACCAGGTCTCAGCCTTCCAGACCCTTTGTAGTTCTGCCTGGTCTTCGATCAAGTGAATTCTTTTCCAAAATTCCGTCACTGCAAAAAGGGGAACCCCAGAGCATTTCCCTTCCCTCATGTCTTTTACAAATCCAAAAAGCACTGGTCCCAGGGCGACCCTGCGGGGCCCCGCTGGTCCAGGTGCCCACCTGACACCCGCCCCGTACCATGACTCGGTGTCTTCCTGAAAGTATTCCCGATCCCTTTTAGGGCCCTTTCCCCGTTTTTCCCTGCTTGGCCTCCCGTTTTTGCACCAATCTCTGTGTGGAACTGGTCAAACGCTTTCTTGCAGTCCAAAAAATGCAATCCACCCCCCCCTCTCTCTTTGTCTTACTGCTGTCACCCGTCAAGAAATCCGTAGTTTTGACACAGGATTTTTTCCCCTCCCCAAACCCTGTTGGCTGCTGTCGATGAGATCGTTCCCTTTTTAGGTGTTTCCCCCATCTTTTCCCCATAATCTTTTCCCCGTTTTTTTCTACTATAACATGTCAGTGACACGGGCTGTAGTTTTTAAAGCTTATTTCGTCTCCTTTTTTAAAGATTTGGGACTCATTGCTGTCTTTGCCTCAGGCAATCCCCTGTTTCGATAGATGTATTGAATTTTTTTGGGGGACACAAAGCGCCTCTCTTTCCCCCTCTCAAAACCCAAAGGGGAGTGTTATCTGGCCCCCTTTTCCTTTGAGGTATCAGCCACCACAAAGCCCTTTCCTTTTTTATTGTTTTCAAAGTAACTACTGTTTTCAAAGTAACTATTGTTTTCAAAGTAACTACTGTTTTCAAAGTAACTACTGTTTTCAAAGTAACTATTGTTTTCAAAGTAACTACTGTTTTCAAAGTAAGTACTGTTTTCAAAGTAACTACTGTTTTCAAAGTAACTTCTGTTTTCAAAGTAACTATTGTTTTCAAAGTAACTACTGTTTTCAAAGTAACTACTGTTTTCAAAGTAACTACTGTTTTCAAAGTAACTATTGTTTTCAAAGTAACTACTGTTTTCAAAGTAACTATTGTTTTCAAAGTAACTACTGTTTTCAAAGTAACTACTGTTTTCAAAGTAACTACTGTTTTCAAAGTAACTACTGTTTTCAAAGTAACTACTGTTTTCAAAGTAACTACTGTTTTCAAAGTAACTATTGTTTTCAAAGTAACTACTGTTTTCAAAGTAAGTACTGTTTTCAAAGTAACTACTGTTTTCAAAGTAACTACTGTTTTCAAAGTAACCACTGTTTTCAAAGTAACTACTGTTTTCAAAGTAACTACTGTTTTCAAAGTAACTACTGTTTTGAAAGTAACTATTGTTTTCAAAGTAACTACTGTTTTCAAAGTAACTACTGTTTTCAAAGTAACTACTGTTTTCAAAGTAACTACTGTTTTCAAAGTAACTACTGTTTTCAAAACGGGATGTGACATTTAGGATCACTTCAGAAAATTAAGTAACTAGAGGTGAATCTAAGAGCTGGATGTAGAGATATGCAAAACACAATTAAGCAATCACACACACACCCACACGGGTAAGATAAAGCTCACGGAGCAGAGAGTGTGGACCTAGTTGCAACCAGCGAGAAGGCTGGGCCAGGAGCTGTGAATCGACCCCTGTAACCACAAGTATGTCAGTATACACACACACACACACACACACACACACACACACACACACACACACACACACACACACACATACACACACGCTCATTCATCTCTCCTCCACGATGCACTAAACCAGTCGGGGTACACTTCTCTAGTGATATATTTAACAGTCTGGAAATTCCTCTTCCTCACTGTGTCACACCTGGCCAGTCTCCAACACTCCTCAACACACTTCCTCCACACCTTGGTTGACCTTCAGATCTTGTTCCTTATTGACAAGTTTTCCCAGAGAGTCAAAGTCTTTTGATTAAGGATGATTCAAGTAATTCTTTTTTTTTCAAGAACGTTGTCTTAAATAGGTTCTTTTAATAGCGTTAACTGAGTAAAATTGTCTCAGAAAAAATGTAATAATGTTTCTTATAAGGAAGAATGACATTGTCAAAGGAAAACTATGTGAGGTTTGTTCAGTTTTCCATACCGTAAGTCTCCCCAGACAACAATGTGAGCGCCTGGAGTTACTCAGACAGCAGTCTGAGGACCTTGTGTTACTTAGACAGCAGTCTGAGGGCCTAGAGTTACTCAGACAGCAGTCTCAGGGCCTTTAGTTACTCAGACAGCAGTCTGAGGACCTGGAGTTACTCAGACAGCAGTCTGAGGACCTTGCGTTACTCAGACAGCAGTCTGAGGACCTTGTGTTACTTAGACAGCAGTCTGAGGGCCTAGAGTTACTCAGACAGCAGTCTGAGGACCTGGAGTTACTCAGACAGAAGTCTGAGGGCCTGGAATTACTCAGACAGCAGTCTGAGGGCCTAGAGTTACTCAGACAGCAGTCTGAGGGCCTGGAGTTACTCAGACAGCAGTCTGAGGGCCTGGAGTTACTCAGACAGCAGTCTGAGGGCCTCTGATTACTCAGACAGCAGTCTTAGGGCCTGGATTTACTCAGACAGCAGTCTGAGGGCCTGGAGTTACTCAGACAGCAGTCTGAGGGCCTGGAGTTACTCAGACAGCAGTCTGGGGGCCTGGAATTACTCAGACAGCAGTCTGAGGGCCTGGAGTTACTCAGACAGCAGTCTGAGGGCCTGGAATTACTCAGACAGCAGTCTGAGGGCCTGGAGTTACTCAGACAGCAGTCTGTGGGCCTGAAGTTACTCAGACAGCAGTCTGAGGGCCTGGAGTTACTCAGACAGCAGTCTGTGGGCCTGAAGTTACTCAGACAGCAGTCTGAGGGCCTAAACTACTCAGACAGCAGTCTGAGTGCCTGGAGTTACTCAGACAACATACTGGATCTTGCCCCAACAAGTGTCGTGATGTGCATGATAATGAATAGGAAGACTTCATATTAATATATATGTATATATATATTATTGTACCCACGGAACAAGTGGTATTGATCAATAACAACACTGCACTAGCCAAGGAGTCGAACCCATGCTGTTTTGGCCCGCCTCATGGTGAGAGAAAACGCATGACGCTTTAAACCACTAGATCACACAATCCTTAACAATGGTGCGTCCAGCCAAGCTAGATGTTGTACCCACCATCGCTCAGAGGCGTCCATACCACCGTATGTCCTTCGATGGTAGGTACAACATCTAGCTTGGTTGGATGCACCATTGTTAAGGATTGTGTGGTCTAGTGGTTTAAAGCGTCATGCGTTTTCTCTCTACCTAGGGCCCATGCCACACAACCAACAATTTGATGGGGCAACAAGTGCCCGAAGACCCTGGGCCCTAGAGACGCCTGCTGATGAAGCCCAGGTGGACGCCTGCTGATGAAGACCAAGTGACGCCTGCTGATGAAGATGAGAAGCGAGATGACACTCCCCTCCGGGGAGTCACCGCAAGAGAGAAGAAGATGTTACCCTCCAGCCGGAGGGCCCAAGAAAGAAGACAGAAGAAAGAAGATGAACGGCACCCCCAACCGGGGGCCACAGCCGGGTCGCCATATGGAGAAGACCCGGGCCGGAAGTACCGGCGAATCTCTAATGAATGAATGAATCTCACCCGGAGAAGGGCCAAAACAGCAGAGAGAGAGAGAGAGAGAGAGAGAGACGTTGAAATTCCTTGACCTTAAATATAAGGCATAGCAAAAAGTACATTTTTCTTTGTTCTGTAAGATTTTTATTTATTTTTTTTTGTTGGGGGACGGGTGGGGGGGGGGTTGTTGTGTCACGTCGTTTCCTACATTCATTTCCTTGTTTCGAGCTTGTGACTCTTGCGTGCCTTAACGAACATGAGATTAGTGTTTTAGAAACTTTATAAAGCTCTACTTGAGCGAAACTTGCTATAATATAGACCTGCGATGTTTCGTGTCTTTTTGACGTCTTGAACTGTTGTTATTTGGCGATGTATACCGTGCTGTCAACTTTTTTTTTTGGAATTATATTTCATATGGTGATTTTGATTTCCTGGAGCAATATCCAGTGATGGTGTGAGCAGTGATGGTGGGAGCAGCGATGTGGTGTGAGCAGCGATGGTGTGAGCAGTGATGTGGTGTGAGCAGTGATGATGTGAGCAGTGATGGTGTGAGCAGCGATGTGGCATGAGCAGCGATGGTGTGAGCAGTGATGGTGTGAACGGTGATGGTGTGAGCAGCGATGTGGTGTGAGCAGCGATGGTGTGAGTAGTGATGGTGTGAACAGTGATGGTGTGAGCAGCGATGTGGTGTGAGTAGTGATGGTGTGAGCAGTGATGGTGTGAGTAGTGATGGTGTGAGCAGCGATGGTGTGAATAGTGATGGTGTGAGCAGAGATGGTGTGAATAGTGATGGTGTGAGCAACGATGGTGTGAGCAGAGATGGCGTGAGCAGCGATGTGGTGTAAGCAGCGATGGTGTGAGCAGTGATGGTGTGAGCAGTGATGGTGTGAGCAGCGATGTGGTGTGAGCAGTGATGGTGTGAGCAGCGATGTGGTGTGAGCAGTGATGGTGTGAGCTTTGATAATGACGAAAATAATGTTGAATATGAGGTGGTAGGTAGCATCTAGGATGACGTGGTGTGGCATGCACCACGTCATTTCTTCCCAGACTCGACACAGGACACCTTTACCACACACTCAACCTCGGGCTCTTAAGAAACTCAAAACTGAAACAATTTCTGGTGTCTTGCAATGAGTATAGTCTCGTCAGAAAAAAAAAGAGACTTCACCATTTGTCTCCGGAATTGAGAAGATTCTTTTGAACTTCCTCGGAGACGTCAAGTCTGTGACGTATAATCTACCTCAGAGACATGGTAGTAGATAAATTAGACACTTGTGTAAATTTGGTTATCTTTGTTCTTGAAACGTTTCGCCACCCAGTGGCTTCTTCAGTCCAGTGGAGAGAAAGGTGAAAGGTAAAGAGGAGTTTGAGGTAATCAGTCACTGAGCCTGGAGTCGATATGTTCAGTGGATCAATCTTGACAAAAGGGCAGCATATTCTCCTAAATGGGACTTATATACTGATTACAGATGAGGTGGAGCAGTTGTAGGTGGAGTCCCCAGTGGACAAAACCACTAGTGGAAATAGGTCGTGTCTGTAGGTTAGAGAAGTCCTGAAGAAATTTTAGCCTCAAGATCTCAAGAGGTTGCTGTGTCTGACGGGATGTGCAACGTTTGTGCAACGTTTGTGTCGTGTTTGACGTCCCGCTAAGTACAGGAGCACAACGACCAGACGTGTGCTACAGACGAGGCGCTGCTGTGGTGTTACTGGTGAACTGTAGGTAAAAGACTCATACGTACTTATAAAAACATTAAGTAAATGTTTCTCTGCTAGTATCTTCTTCAGTCCTAATGATCGTATACTTGGCGAAACGTTTCCTTATTAAATGTCTTGAAAAGACACAACCTGACTGAATTCGACCACAAATCAGAAAAGAATGTAAATTCATCGTCTACGATCAGACGTGTTCTGCCTTTATGATGTAAGCACACCGCTTGCAATCAGACGAGTTCTGCATATATTTACGAGGGAATGAACAGCATTGGTGCAGTCCTTGGGCCGACGATCCACGGACTACCAAATCCCCAGTGCTTGGCTATATTTGGCTGTCCGATTTAGGTTATCTCCACAGAGGACACACACTGGTACTGCCGTCCATCTTTGCCGTATTTAAATATCTTACTGATGACATCTATCGCTAATACAGAAACAATCTCAGTTTGCAACTGCTTCTATACGTTGTCATCAGCTAAGATCGCTAAAACATTATGTACACACTAACTACATAAGTCTGTACTTAGAAAGCATATGGTGTACATCCTTCACAGTCATTTAGGTGTCTCGTAGGTAGATTGCTAGCACATTCACCTCACACACTGAAGTCCGTGGTTCGATCCCCGGTACGGGTGGAAACATTAGGGTGTGTCCCTGTTCACCTAGCAGTAAAATAGGTACCTGGGTGTTAGTCGACTAATGTGTGTCGCATTCTGGGGACAAAATTGACCTAATTTGCCCGTAATCCTTTGCATAACAAGGGGCTTCCTAATTATTGTGTTAATTATTATTGTCAGCTAGGCCAGTATACATTGTACATGTATTTGTAGAAATGAAGTATTATTGGTTATCCCTCCCATTGAGAGCTCTCGCCTGTCAGTGATAATTCTGCCGTTATTAACATTTCCTGGCTATTTTTTACTTCTTAGTTATATTTCAGTATATGTCAGATTTCTCCCTCTGACAGCTAGTTGTACGAGTGAGTGTGGAAAAGGACACCTGTCAACAAACCATACCACGGGTGGGGTTTGAACCCGCGATCAGAGAGTCTTGAACCCCACCCGTGGTATGGTTTGTTTGCAATCGTGTCATTACGATTTCATGAGTCACTGTCAACAATTCAGAACATTTATTAAATGAAAAATTTCGCAACGAGTGACTTCATTAGTCCTAAGACAGAATACACGGTGGAGTGAGGGTGTCCAGTAAGTTGTCGATTAATGGGGTTTAAATCCTATCGACTGCACTAGGGTTATTAAGGCTGCACTGTCACCTTTATAGAGGAGATATCTTATATAAGAGGAAACCAAAAGTTGTGAAAGTTAACTGTATACTTCAGCATCTAACACAGACTAGATTCCCTTAACACAATAGCTGTTTCTCACCGAAGTCAGGTGTCTCTTTTTGTCCGCACCAGACAAGAATACTTTAATCCCTAAAATAAGTTTCTTATTCAGGACTGGTGGTGGTTTACAGTCTCTTGTTCAGGACTGGTGGTGGTTTACAGTCTCTTGTTCAGGACTAGTGGTGGTTTACAGTCTCTTGTTCAGGACTAGTGGTGGTTTACAGTCTCTTGTTCAGGACTGGTGGTGGTTTAGTCTCTTGTTCAGGACTGGTTAGAATGTCTTCTCTAATTAACAAGCGACCCATGCCAGTTGTGGGCCAGTTGTGGGCCAGTTGTGAGCCAGTTATGGGCTGTATATAGATTTATAAAGCTTCCCAGAACAGTGTCTACCACGACGGGTCTTGCCACTGTTTCACTCGAGCCATTTTTGTCTTATCTCATTTCTAAATCCAAAGTTCTCCGATTTATATACATCGATATGAGCTTTGTCATAGATGGAAAGATACAGTTTCGTTTTTATATCCCCGTTTTTATTTTGCTTCGCCAATTTACGTTCTCATCAGCTATCTAAACTACATACATCATCGCTCAAGTCATGTCGTATCATCTTTTCCTGAGAAATAATGGGTCGAAATGGAATTATATTAATAGGTTTTACTGAAAATAATAATTTTCGCATCTTTTTCATTCCTGCAGAGGTGTAAACAAGTAGGGAGTGTCTGTCTCGCTGTTGGCAGACACCGGTTCGAGCCTCGACCAATCTTGCGCTGGAATAAGCCACAGGGGTTTAGCGGACGGAGGATCGAACTTCTCACCCTTGTGCTGAATGACTCATCCGTTGAACGACCAGGAGAGACTCAGCGGACGGAGAATCGAACCTCCGCCCGTCTTTGCGCTGAACACCCTGTCCGTGTATGATAGATCAAGGATGGAGTATCATTTATTTCTTGCACTGAAAAAAAAAACATGAAGTACAACGTATCCTTAGCACCAAGTGAAACAACGACCGTATCTGGAGCACCAAGTGAAGCAACGACCGTATCTGTAGCGTCAAGTGAAGCAACAAACGTATTTGGAGCACCAAGTGAAGCAACAAACGTATCTGGAACACCTAGTGAAGTAACAAACGTATCTGGAACACCTAGTGAAGCGACAAACGTATCTGGAGCACCAAGTGAAGCAACAAACGTATCTAGAGCACCAAGTGAAGCAACAAACGTATCTGGAACACCAAGTGAAGCAACAAACGTATCTGGAGCACCAAGTGAAGCAACAAACGTATCTAGAGCACCAAGTGAAGCAACAAACGTATCTGGAACACCAAGTGAAGCAACAAACGTATCTGGAGCACCAAGTGAAGCAACAAACGTATCTGGAGCACCAAGTGAAGCAACAAACGTATCTGGAGCACACAATTGAAAGCATCAAACCTGAAACTCTAAGTAGATCAACATCAGGCAGTACCACCACTTGCGTCGAGCGCTATATTGTGTGCAACACCTGGATATTCTCATTGTAGCTCACACTATTAGTAGGTATCACCAGGGCAGTACCACTTGCGTCTGGTATTCCCGGATAAGCATCGTGGAGTGTTGATGTGGTATGTGTGTGTACCACCTATGTGGTTGAGTGGTAGTTTGCTGGCCGGGTGTGTTGTGTGGTGTGTGTGTGTGTTGTGTGGTGTGGTGTGGTGGGTGTATGTGTGTGTGTGTGGTGTGGTGTGTGTGTGTGTGGTGTGTGTGTGTGTGTGGGTGTGTGTGGTGTGTGTGTGGGTGTGTGTGTGGTGTGGTGTGTGTGTGTGGTGTGTGTGTGTGTGTGGTGGGTGTGGTTTGTGTGTGGTGTGTGTGTGTGTGTGGTGTGTGTGTGTGTGTGGTGTGTGTGTGTGTGGGTGGTGTGGTGTGGTGTGTGGTGTGTGTGGGTGTGTGTGGTGTGTGGTGGGTGGGTGGTGTGTGGTGTGTGTGTGTGTGGGTGTGTGTGTTGGTGGGTGGTGTGTGTTGGGTGTGTGTGGGTGTGTGTGTGTGTGTGTGGGTGGGTGGGTGGGTGGTGTGTGTGGGTGGGTGGTGTGGGTGGGTGGGTGGGTGTGTGTGTGTGTGTGTGTGTGTGTGTGTGTGTGTGTGTGTGTGTGTGTGTGTGTGGTGTGTGTGTGTGTGTGTGTGTGTGTGTGTGGGTGTGTGTAGGTGTGGAAATTTTACATTTTCTGAAGAACTTTTTTTTTCAGTAGTACACAGAAGAACAGGCTGGATTCTCCATAGTCTCAAGATAGAACACATTTAAAGATTTGCTCAAAATATTCCGAGTATACGTTATGAACGTTATGATAACATCACTGTTTGTGCTTACGTATGTTTCGTTCCGAGTCAGTTTTCTATGGTGATCCTTGTCCTATACTTTGCTTCCTTTGTTGAGTTAACCGGTTGACTGGTTGCTTAAATTTAAAACAGATTCACTACACAAGGGTCATTAATTGAAAGGTTAATAACGAATAATTTATTACATATAACAGGAGTTAAGTAAATTCTCAGAGCATAAATAGTAAATTATATATATATATATATATATATATATATATATATATATATATATATATATATATATATATATATATATATATATATTATACTGCTACTCTCTTTATATACATCGAGAGAATTACAGCGATCGGAATATGTATAATGTGTTTGTGTTGGTCAAATATTTTTCCAAATCTTATATAAATATTTATTAAAGCATATGCAAAATGTAATATAAATTTATATATTTTAAATAAGTTAATTTCAAAATAAATTAATTTAAAATCAATATATCAGAGCTCTGGCTAAAGTAAGAGTTAAGTGAAGTTCTCCAGCAACACTTGAAGGTTGGGCCCTCACCAACAGCCTGACTGGTCAGAGACAGGGCTTTAGCAAACGGGGGATCGAGCTTCCACCAGCCATTGTGCTGAATGACCCTCCAGGGTTCAGCGCTTCAGTTAACGAAAAATAATACTGACACACTAGCAGGTGTGATCAAAGTCTTCTCATTACCATCCTTGAAGACGATGGAGTAGCGTTCCATCACGTCAGGCTTTTCCGCTACAACTACGAGATGAATCTGTCTTACGAGTCTTCTCGTAGCACTCTTAAATGATGGTGAATTGGCACCTCAAGGCCTAAGCCTTCATACATGCAGATGCATTTGTTAGACGTCACTCTTCCATCTGTGTTGATGACGATGACCTTGCGCTCCTTCGTGAGTATTTTCTGCAACTACAGGAGGTGTGTTCAGTGATCAGCACCTCTCTGTATACTTTCTTGCCTCCTTCGTTGTAGAAGACTGCAAACGGGCGCTTCTTGACGTTCTGAGGGTCGGGCAGACAACTGCCATTAGCCTTTCCAAGATCATAGCTGCCGCAGAAGCTGCATTTCTTCAGGCATCTGTTGACGGCCACCACCTGCGGGTAGAACTGCTTATCGGCAAGGTCGTCGTGAGGTTCTAGCTGATCCACCAAATGCACTTTTCTGAGCAGTGGTTTGCAACCCACAGAACTGAGCTCACGTCGCTGAAGATTCAAAAGCTCTTCATACTTTTCCTTCATTTCTTTGGTAGTAGGGGCTCCTCCCACGACTTGGAGACACACCATCATCACCACCACACTAGCTACCACTACCACTGCAGCTGAAGTCATGTCTTCAGAATTCCGCTCAAGTATTCGCAAGATAAATGCTTCCTGTTTTGTAATGAAAACTTAAATCTGTGTTTTTCTCTCTCCTGAGGGCAATTTCTTTTGTTCTGTCGTGCAGGTGCGAAGAGGACTGCCTTCGGTGTTATCAGCAGGGCTGCGAGCGCCTTATTGAAGACGTGATCGTCAATGTCCCAGTCTTTATAGCACTTCTTTGTGACGTCAAAGGGGCACGGCGACCGGACGTGAACTCCAGGATTAAACTCTCAACGTCTACCGACGCGTGCTCTTAGAGATAACACCATACCTTCCGGGATGCGACCCACGATATCCTTCTACCCGTGTTTACGAGCCGCCAAATAAGTATAATGCTTGTTTAGATTAGTCAGTTCATTATTAGTAAGATTTTGCGTCGACTATCGTAAAGGAAACATTTGGAAATTATTGCATCATTTTGTGAAATTATTGCATTGTTCATATATTTACATAGGAACTCTGAACACCTATAGTTTCAGCGGTGCGATGCCTAGGTAATGGAAGGTAATCAGGTATAACCCAAAGAAGAATAAGATCAATTACTCTTGATAATTAGATCAACATTTCTCCAGCATTACGACATCTTTGAGGTAATTCATGTCATTTAAACGCATGACTGGAGACAAGACTGCATATATTTGACACGCATAGAAATAATACAAGTTGGTGAATTGTACACCATTGATGTAAATAATACAAGATATTAGTGTATGACTTGAAATTCAAGTGACAGGAAAGGAAGTTATTATAAATAAATGAAGAATGTTAAATTAAGACTGTATTTCTGGTGTGACTCAGAGGACGTGACCCGCCGCGAAAATACTGTCACTCTTTGGTTTGATGCAGGTGTACTCACCTAGTTGTACTCACCTAGTTGAGGTTGCGGGGGTCGAGTCCGAGCTCCTGGCCCCGCCTCTTCACTGATCGCTACTAGGTCACTCTCCCTGAGCCGTGAGCTTTATCATACCTCTGCTTAAAGCTATGTATGGATTCTGCCTCCACTACATCGCTTCCCAAACTATTCCACTTACTGACTACTCTGTGGCTGAAGAAATACTTCCTAACATCCCTGTGATTCATCTGTGTCTTCAGCTTCCAACTGTGTCCCC
>NC_069444.1:18978114-18993259 GCF_026875155.1 Cherax quadricarinatus
CAAATGTAGGTCAGTCTATAACATGTTTAGTAGTATTACGCCAAATTATTTTGCGGAAAATTCGACAACCTTATGAGAGGATGCCAAATTAATTTTTTTTTGCAAATTTAAAATCTGCATACTATGTTAAAGAGTTAAAATACATACATTAATATAGAAGACTTGAACAATTTTCAGGACGATTCTACTTGACTGACACTGAATAATAAAAGTGCATTGTACAGGTCTATTTATCATTGACGAGCTGTTGTAGTGGGATCAGCTGGTCAAGTCAGCATCACTAACACCTGGGATACACCAGGAGATCTTTCCTGGAAGTTCAATAAGCCACAAGATATTTGAATGCACGTTTCTTGCCTCGTGATGATACGTAAGACATTTCGTTCATTTCTGGGAAGTTTGAATAAGTGGTTTAGAAAACCGACAAGTTGATAAACAAGACACAGGCGCAGCATTTGGGTATCTATATTCTGGAAGCGTTTCGCCAGCCAGTGACTTCTTGAGTCCAATGAAGAAAAACGGTAGAAAATGAGGAGTTTGAGGTAGTCAGTCCTTCAGTCTTGAGTCGATGTGTTCAGTCCCTCAGTCTTGAAAAAAGTGCAGCATATTCGCAGAGATGGGGCTTATATACTGCAGACAGATGAGGTGGAGCAATGGTAGGGAATTCTTCAAAGCTGGCCTAACCTATAGGCACGACCTACTTCCATTAGTGGGTGTTTCCACTGGTCACTCCGCCTACCAGTATCAAAGACAATACACTCAGATCACACCATAATAGAAGTACAGACATGTATGCGCATGGCTCTTGACCAACAAAATGAGAAAATTATGAGGATGCCTTTACCAAATTTACCTTCCATAACAAAAACATAGATTGGGATCAAATCAACCGTGTCCTCAATGAAATAAGCTGGGACGATATCCTAAACAACACGGATCCACACCTTTGCCTAGAATTAAATCTGTGGCACTTGAGATATGCTCAAGACACATTCCTTTAAGAAAAAAGGAAAAAAGATGTAAACTAGAAAGATAGAGACGCTCCCTCTACAGGCGAAGGTAAAGAATCACTGAGCTACTGAATGGGGCCAGTATAACTGAACATGAAAGTAGGCACTGGTCAGAGAAATAACAAATATCAAACTTAAGCTTAAGGAATCACACAGGAGACAAAAAAACACAGGAAGAACTGAAAGCCATAAGTGAAAATGAAAAAAAAAAACTCTTCTTATGCCAAGTCTAGGGCAAAAACCACATTCGGTAATGGGCCCCTGCTTAAACAAGATGGAACTTACGCCGATGACGACTAAAAAATTAGTGAGAACTGAAGTCCCAGTATGACTCAGCGTTTAGCGAGCCTTTAATCAGACTAAGGATCGACAATCCAAATGAATTCTTTATGACCGAGACTCAAAATCTGGTTATCTCTAGAATTTCTGATATTATCCTAACACCACAGGGCTGATAAAAAAAAAAACAAGAAATGACATGCCGATGCACTCTGTCCCAGACCCACCTCCTGGAACTCCGTCTTCATCAAGAACTTCAAGAAACCCCTTTCACGTGCCTTAAATATTCTAAGCACTAACTTCCCTCATCATAAAATTCTTTGAAAGGGCTCTAAGGAACAAGATCGCCACCCACTTAAATACTCATCAGTTGCGCAACCCAGCAGGTCTCTCCTGCCTCTCACAACCACTGGACCACTATGACATGGTCTTGAATGCTCTGGAGGACAAGCAAAATGCAGATATAGTATACATAGACTTTGCAAAAGCCTTCGATAAGTGTGACCATGGTGTA
The DNA here is from genome assembly GCF_026875155.1 of Cherax quadricarinatus. Lineage (NCBI taxonomy): Eukaryota > Metazoa > Arthropoda > Malacostraca > Decapoda > Parastacidae > Cherax > Cherax quadricarinatus. Next base: position 18,979,918 of record NC_069444.1, read on the forward strand.
ATAGCACAAAATGCGTGATAAAGGAATGACTGGAAAATAGGTAAATGGATCTCTAACTTCCTAACAAATAGAACACAAAGAGTAATAATAGAGTAAATTCAGAGGTGGCTGCAGTGGAAAGCTCCGTTCCACAAGGCACAGTACTCGCTCCCATCCTGTTCCTCATCCTCATTTCTGACACTGAGGCGTAAGCTACAGCTCCGTGTCCTCCTTTGCTGATGGTACCCGACTTTGCATAATACTGTCATCCATCGAAGACACTGCCAGTTTCCAAGTGACATCAACGAAATCTTTAAATAGGCCGCAGAAAACAATTAGAAGTTCAATGAAGATAAATTTCAATTACTCCGCTATGGAAAACTCGTGGAAATAAAAATTGTATCAGAGTATAAAACAAATTCTAACCACACAATAAAGCATAAAACTAATGTGAAGAACTTGGGAGTGATGTCAGAGAATCTCACTTTCAAAGATCACAACAATGTATCTACCACATCTAGGAAAATGATGGGATGGATAATGAGAACCTTCAAAACTAGAGATGCCAAGTCCACAATGATTATCTTCAAACCGCTTGTTCTCTCTAGGCTGGAATATTGCTGTACACTAACGGTGCCCTTCAAGGCTGGCGACATTGCTGACCTGGAGAGTGTACAAAGAACTTTCACGGAACGTATGAGTTAAATAAAGTGCCTAAATTACTGGGAACGGTTGAAGTCCTTTGATATGTACTCCCTGGGACGCAGGCAAGAAAGCTACATGATAATATACACTTAGAAAATCCTAGAGGGATTAGTCCCAAATCTGCACACGAATATCACTCCCTACGAAAGCAAAAGACTCGGCAGGAGATGCAACATTTCCTCAGTGAAAAGTAGGGGCGCCACAAGTACGCTAGGATACAACACAGGAAATGTCAGGGGCCCAAGACTGTTCAGCTGCCTCCTAGCATACATAAGAAGGATTACCAATAGATCCCTGGCTGTCTTCTAGAAGGAGCTGGACAGGCACCTAAAGTCAGTACCTGACGAGCCGGGTTACGGTTCGTACGTCGCTTTACGTACGGCCAGCAGTAACAGCCTGGTTGATCAGGCCCTGATCCACCGCGAGGCCTGATCACGGACTGGACCGTGGAGGCGCTGACCCACGGAATCCCCTCCAGGTATACCACTGCTCCACCTAATCTATCTACAGTATATAAGCCCCATCTCCGCAAATCCAGACTGGTGGACTGAATACATCGACTCAAAGCTGAGGGACTGATTACCCAACACTCCTTCTTGTCTTTCACTGTTTATCTGCACTGGATTCAAGAACCAACTGACTGGCGAAACGTTCCCAGAATAAAGATACTCAAATGTTGCACAGAAGTCTTGTTAAAAATTTCGAGGAAGGTTTATCACACACACGGTTACCAGGAGCTGTGAATCGACCTCTGCAACTACAATTAGGTGAGTACACACACACACACATTCATGCTTGGTTTTAAGGTAAAGCAGAACACCACACTGAGAATAGGACTCGAGATTGAACAACTAGCCATCTAACATATAATTCCCCAGTCCAGAATGGCAAGACTACCTTCCCCCTGAAATTATTTTACGATGTTACTTGTACAGCAAGTTAGCTTGCTACCTTACATATAGTCTCTGGCAGTGCCCTTCGTCTTGTGAGTGAGTATATGGCAATAACAACAGTACTAGTCAGTGTCACTCACTCTGAGTATAAGATAAGATAAGATTTCGTTCGGATTTTTAACCCCGGAGGGTTAGCCACCCAGGATAACCCAAGAAAGTCAGTGCGTCATCGAGGACTGTCTAACTTATTTCCATTGGGGTCCTTAATCTTGTCCCCCAGGATGCGACCCACACCAGTCGACTAACACCCAGGTACCTATTTGCTGCTAGGTGAACAGGACAACAGGTGTAAGGAAACGTGTCGAAATGTTTCCACCCGCCGGGAATCGAACCCGGGCCCTCCGTGTGTGAAGCGGGAGCTTTAGCCACCAGGCCACCGGGCCACCTTAAAGACAGTTCTGGTCAGTGTCATTCATACTGTAAGTGAACATACACACTATGGTGTGTATGTTCATTAAGATGCAAATCTTTCAGTTTATATACAGTTCGCTGTACAATTTTACGAAGAAGGATTAGATATATCAGTGTACATAAAGAAGTATATACACCTCATAGCATATATACTGTACACACCACTATGTATAAACACTGAGACACAATTCTCAGCGTATATTCATTAAGAGATGATAAATTAGACACATGTGCAACATAACGTTACGCCACACAGTGGCTTCATCAGTCCATACAAAGGAGAATCCTGTTCTTCACCATTCTCCTTTGTATGGACTGATGAAGCCACTGTGTAGCGAAACGTTTCCTCATTAAACATACCCAAGTGCTGCACATGTGTCTAATTTATCAACTTGTCGGTTCTCTGAACCATTCATCTATAAAACATTAAGAGATAATCAATTATCAGTGTATATTGAGAGATACTGTTGCATACCTCTCATTGTATTTACACAGAAAAATACACATCTCATTTCATATACACTAAGAAATATACATGCTTCTCAGTGTATTATTACAAGTCAGTTTGGGAACAAGTAAACGAAGTCTTTGAGGAGACCAATTTTAATAAAAAATTATTTTAAATTACAAAGTATACTGTATAATACATATGTCTTGCTTCATTGTACTGCATTGTGATGGAGTTATGTGAAGTGGATAATGGAAATAAATATCAGTGTCGCGCCATTTAAAGTAATATCACAGTTATTTAGCTGCAGAGATCAGATCTTCAGCTACACCTTCAGGAGGCGTGTTTAGGAATCGGGTTATCTGTTGCAGCGCCTCTAGTTCTCGTAGAAGTATACGGTGAACTGGCGCTCTCTCGCTTGAGGACCTTTATCTACAGCTACAGGAAGCGTGTTCAGTAACCAACACCTCCCTGTAGTGCCTCTCCCCTCCATCGATGTAGAAGACGATGACTGGGCGTTCCCTGACGTTCTCGAGGTCCGGTAAACAGCGGCCCTTTTGCTTGCCGAGTCTGTCGCTGCCACAGAAACTGCACTCCTCCAGGCACCTGTTAACAGCCACTACCTCCGGGAAGAACCTGTAGTCGATGAGGTCGTCGTGAACTTCCAGCTGGTCGGCCAGTAATACTGTCTGGAGCACAGGGTGACACCCCAAGGATTTGAGGTCAAGTTGCTGTTTGACCAAGATTTCATCGTATTGTTCCATTTCAATGGTAGCAGCTGGGGCGCCTGCTACAGTGTGGAAACACACAGTCGCCACCACACACGCTGTCACTAGCACTGTTACTGAGACCATGGCTGTCACTGTAGATTACACCAGCAATTAGACGATCCAGGGATGTTTAGATATGTCTTCTTCCACTCACTAGTTGTTGAATTGTCTCGTACACAAATTCCAAATCTCAAAGACGTGGACAGTTGCTCTGCTTACAGTAGATGAGAGTTGATAGATGGAAAGTAACGGGCTATATGTTGATATATCAGGGAGTCTGTGCTTTGAGTGGGCCTGCTCCTGAGTGTGGCCTCAAGGTGGCGCGTGGTGCTTTTATAGTCGAAGCTCTCTGACATCACCTGCAGAACCAGTCTTGAGCTCCAACCTTTCCGGGGATGTACCGACGATACTAGTTTTTATTGGCGCGTGCCCCGAAAAAAAATATTCACGTTTAAATATTTATAAATACGTATACTGGAGGTCACACTCACTGAACTGTAAAGTTAATTATGTTTAAGTGTTTGTATAGTGTCATCTGATTTTTTTTCTTGTTGTTAACAGAAAACTAGTTTGACCTGTGCGTCATGTGCTGATGGTCGAGTAATAGCATAGTCTCATGTCAGTCCCTTTCTAGTAGAGGTGTGTGATTTGATGATTGGAAAGGGCTCTTGATTTAAGGAATTGAAACTGTTTTTCCCCTTCCTCTGGTTAATTTTGATTACCTCCCCTTCCTGAGGTGTTGTATGACCCCCTTCACCTCGCAGCACTTCTCTGTGGATGTAATAATAATATTAATAATGACATATAGTTCACTGATCCTGCAAAGTTGATAATGACCAACTAGTTAATGTTGGTAGTATAATGACCACTAGTTAATGTTGGTGGTATAATGCCCACTAGTTAATGGTGGTATAATGACCAACTAGTTAATGTTGGTAGTATAATGACCACTAGTTAGTGTTGGTGGTATAATGCCCACTAGTCAATGGTGGTATAATGACCAACTAGTTAATGTTGGTAGTATAATGACCACTAGTTAATGTTGGTGGTATAATGCCCACTAGTTAATGTTGGTGGTATAATGACCACTAGTTAATGTTGGTAGCATAATGCCCACTAGTTAATGTTGGTGGTATAATGACCACTAGTTAATGTTGGTAGTATAATGCCCACTAGTTAATGTTGGTAGTATAATGACCACTAGTTAATGTTGGTAGCATAATGCCCACTAGTTAATGTTGGTGGTATAATGACTACTAGTTAATGTTGGTAGCATAATGCCCACTAGTTAATGCTGGTAGTATAATGACCACAAGTTAATGTCGGTAGTATAATGCCCACAAGTTAATAATGGTAGTATGATGACCACAAGTTAATGTTGGTAGTATAATGCCCACTAGTTAATGTTGGTGGTATAATGCCCACTAGTTAATGTTGGTGGTATAATGACCACTAGTTAATGTCGGTAGTATAATGCCCACAAGTTAATAATGGTAGTATAATGACCACTAGTCAACGGAAAATGCAAAAATCTACTTAGAGACATATTTAAAAAAAAATAAAGATGGTCGAGTAGATAAAGTCTACCTCTGTTTGAGGTATAATATAGAGCTCTTCTCGTCTCCTTCATCATATATTTTCACCTTACACAATCTTTTCATATTTCATTTCACACTCACAGACACTGGTACACAAAGAGAAAATACAGAAATTGCTTTATACATTCTACGATCTGTAGTTTTCGCCAGAACACCAGTTGTGAATTCTACGTCCAAGACCACCATATAGTACTGCTATCATTACTGCTGCCACATAATGCGTCCAGATTCCTCTGAATTGCTGTTAGGTCTTTTCTACACGGCCTTGTAGACTAAGACACTTAATGGGTTACTCTCAGATAGGATAAGCGTTAATAGGTTAACGTATGTTAAAATGTATATGTATAATTTCCACTCGTAAACATTTGCAGTTTGGTATTGTCAAGCGTCCTAGTCTGGTTATTTTATGGGAGACCCTGACAACCTGCATCAGAAGCAGTGTTTTTCTACATGCAAGAGAGGCAGTGTTTCTTTCATGCACGAGAGGTCGTGTTTCCTACGTGCACAAGCGGCAGTATTTCCTCCTTGCACGAAGACAGACACACAAATTGAAGATCAAACTTTAATTGGGGCGATTAAACCTTGTTCTGCACATTGTGTCCACGCCGTCCATAAAACACCATCCCACCACAGAACGCCACCCACCACAGAGCACCACCCACCACAGAACACCACCCACCACAGAGCACCACCCACCACAGAACATCACCCACCACAGAACACCACCCACCACAGAACACCACCCACCACAGAACATTATTCACCACAGAACACCACCCACCACAGAACACCACCCTCCACAGAACACCGCCCACCACAGAACACCACCCACCACAGAACACCCCCACCACAGAACACCACCCACCACAGAACACCACCCACCACAGAACACCACCCACCACAGAACACCACCCACCACAGAACACCACCCACCACAGAACACCGCCCACTACAGAACACCACCCACCACAGAACACCACCCACCACAGAACATTACCCACCACAGAACACCACCCACCACAGAACACCACCCACCACAGAACACCACCCACCACAGAACATTACCCACCACAGAATTCTACCTTCGCCACAAAATCTTACCCCCACTCTACGTTCACTCACAACCCACCTTCAGATTCACAACCCACCTACAGCCTCACGACCCACCCAACCTCACGAACCACCTACAGCCTCACGACCCACCCAACCTCACGAACCACCTACAGCCTCACAACCCACCCAACCTCACGAACCACCTACAGCCTCACAACCCACCCAACCTCACGAACCATCTACATTCTACAGCCTCACAACCCACCCAACCTCACGAACCATCTACATTCTACAGCCTCACAACCCACCCAACCTCACGAACCACCTACAGCCTCACAACCCATCTGTGTATGTAACTTGAGCGAGAGCGAGCGAGAGAGAGAGAGAGAGAGAGAGAGAGAGAGAGAGAGAGAGAGAGAGAGAGAGAGAGAGAGAGAGAGAGAGAGAGAGAGAGAGAGAGAGAGAGAGAGAGAGAAATTCAATAAAAAATGGCTAATAATCCTGTTAAACCGGACTGACATGGTAAAGATCACCAGGTATTTGACGCAGTGTGTGTGTGTGAGAGGTAGAGTGACGCAGAGAGTGTGTGAGAACAGTGTGACGCAGAGAGTGAGAGGGACACAGTGTGACGCAGAGAGTGAAAGGGGCACAATGTGACGCAGTGAGTGTGTAACACATGACACTATGAAGGGGAAGGGTCTGAGGTTAAACTGTTTGCACAGTGACGCAGTGACTGACGTTGAAACAGCAATACTCTGACCGCCACAATGTCTTCAGTCAAAAGACTGTTGTTGCGAACTTCAGACTGCAAACAACAGTCTATAGTGACAGTAACAATACCACAACGATAACCACTCTGAAATACCCAATCACCACCCACTAATTCGCAATAAGACGATTGTAAACGAACCACGGAACGGGAGGGGTTTAAACTCATGGCAATGCATTATACACTGTCGGCGCGAGCATACAGGGCACTGAAGTGTTAGACACATGTTAAATGACTGGGTATCTATATTTTGTAGACGTTTCGCCCACCAGTGGCTTTATCAGTACAATACTGGGGCAAAAAGAGAGGACTGAAGAGGGTGAAGATGTGGTAAACAGGCCTTCAGTCTAACAGCAGATGTTCAGAACCGTAGCTCGATTCTAGTTCACTCGGCTTACACACTGAGGTCCGTGGTTCGATCCCCGGTACAGGTGGAAACATTAGGACGTGTTTCCTTAAGACACCTGCTGTCCATGTTCACCTAAACAGTAGATAGGTACCTGTGTGTTAGTCGACTGGTGTGGGTCGTATCCAGGGACAAAACTGACCTAATTTGCCAGAAATACTCTGGATAATAAGCGGCTTTCTATATAGTAGTATGTCATTGATGTCAGCTATGCCTGTATACCTTGTACATGTACTTGTAGAAATAAAGATTATTATTATTATTATTATTATTATTATAGTTATAGCACATACGTCTACTACAATTTGTCGTATATTACTGACGTTACGAGACAGACACTGATAGACGCAGTACCTCACGCAGCAACAATATTCTCAAGTCGTATAAAGAAATGCATTTATATTTTTTATGGGTCTCAAGGTTGATCAGGAGAAAAACTTGGTTGGTAACGACTTAAACCACCAGCACTAAGCACTGCATATATTTTTATAGATGTCATAACTGTATTGCTTCTCTTGTGGTAAACTTCTCTAATGGTGTGATTTTACAAACCTCAGCAAGTGAATCAGGCATCAGTCTTGAATAAAACATTATAAAAGAGAAACTAATATATATATATATATATATATATATATATATATATATATATATATATATATATATATTATCCAGTATCTGCTTAAAACGTCTGACTATAGTCTAGTTATCTTTAGTTTCAACTAGGGAGCTGAAGTAGAGAGATCATAGCTGAAGCTTCTCACTCTACTCATCACTCCAACACTGCCGGCAAAAATACAAACGTGACATGAAATTTAACTTGTTATAAATGTAAGACTGTATTCATCCAGAAAGATGAAAGCATAGATAACTCACTTACTGCTTCAAGTAAAACTTTGACGAGAAAAAAAATGTTACTGCTACTTGTACTGGCATTTCTACTGTTCCCTGGGTGATCCGTGGTCAATTCTAGTCCTGGGTAGTTAAGGAACTCTCGTCAATGAGCAGTATATAGGCAGCTCTTGCTTTGTATCCATCTGGATCATCCCCTTCTTATAAAGTCCTTGTCTAACTCTTTCTTGAAGGAAGGAATTTGAGCTGTTAGGCTCAACTGGCAGTCTCTTCCAGTGGGTTGCAGCTCTGAAAGTAAACTTTAACTCACGATTGTGTTCAACCTCTTGACTTAGGTTCATGTTATTGCTGTAGGTTATTGAATAGCTATGAATTTTAAATAATCTGTCTCATTCGTAAGAGAGAGAGAGAGAGAGAGAGAGAGAGAGAGAGAGAGAGAGAGAGAGAGAGGGAAGGAGGGAGGGAGGGAGAGGGAGATAATCATCAACAATTCACGATACTTCAGTAAATAACGCAGGAAATCGTATGATCAATGCACACTGTAAATTTTGAGTAATGAATCACCAAATAATAAACCCTTAGCTCTTATAAATGTTAACTTCTAATTGTGTCAGAAGTAGCTTCAGAATATACTATTGTCTGTGTATATTTGTAAGAACTCCCATATGCAGATCAATATGTGTTAAGGGACCATCTTATAAATGTGTAACAGCTCTCTTATGTTTGAGAACCATAACGAGAAAAACATAAGTGTCTTTTGCCTGTATTGTGTATGCTAGGACATGTATCATATATGTTAAGACACGTATTATACATGTAATTACATATGTGATGAACCAAAGTGCTACTGTACAATCATTGCTCTCATTCTCGTTTTCCTGGTCATTAATAAATCATTTTGGACATAGTAAATAACATACTTCTACAAATTACTTTTAATAAATATTGTTTTTATATTATAATATATACAATATAAATAAAAAATTATGTTAAATAATTTTATTCAGTCATGGATTGCTATGAAGGGGATGAATCTTCATTACAACGTTGTGCCTTAAATAATAATATCACAGATGGGTATTTTGGCCTCAGAGACGAGCGAAGGTCTTCAGTTGCAGATGTGTTTTAACTGACCAACATCATCTTGCAGTTTCTCTCGTTCCACTCCCTGAAGAAGGCTATGACCAGGTTCTCATTCTCGTGTGGGTCTTCATCGTAACTCGAAGGTGGTGTGTTCAGCCACTCGGTACCTCAGCAGTAGGTCCCTCTGATGCCCTCGGAGTAGAAGATAAACTAGAGCTCCTCGTGAATTTCTTCATCGAAACTCGTTGGTGGTGTGTTCAAGGACCCAGTACCTTACTCTATGTCTTCCCATTGCCCTCGCAAAAAAAAAAAAAAAAAGAGGACGACGAACTAGCATTCCATTGCGTGGAGATTTTCAGCTTCATTATTATTTGCTTTACGAGGAAGTGCTAAAGCAGTAGGAGTTATACAGCATTTGATGGCTAGGAGATAATCGGGTTTGATTCAAGGAAGGGGAGGGCAGCTCCAGTTTCATGGATCAAGAGCCCATCGCCATCAAGGCGTCTCCATTGATGGGATTTTCAGCTACAACTGCAGGTGACATGATCATGACCAAGAGTCTCCCTATAGGTCTACTTGCAGCTCTTGAAGTACAAGACGATGAACTGACGGTCCGCCACGTGAAGGACTTCATTTCAACCTGCAGAAGACGTATTCAGGAAGCATTACTAAACTGACTCTCGTTGCTCTCCTCGAAGACTACTAGTTTTCCCTCCATTTTGAGGTTTTCATTTAAACCTGCAGGTGTGCTCAGAAACCCAGTACAGTGTTCGCTTTTGCTGCCCTTGAAGTAGAAGCTCACAATCTTGAGCTCCAAGTTATGGTCTTCACCTACAGCTGCAGGAAGCGTGTTCAGTGACCAACACCTCCCTGTAGTGCCTCTCTCCACCCTCGATGTAGAAGACGATGAAGGGGCGTTCCGTGACGTTCTCGGGGTCCGGTAGACAGTGGCCCTTTTGCTTGCCGAGTCTGTGGCTGCCACAGAAGCTGCACTCCTCCAGGCACCTGTTAACAGCCACTACCTCTGGGAAGAACCTGTAGTCGACGAGGTCGTCGTGAACTTCTAGCTGGTCCGCCAGCACCACCTTCTGGAGCACTGGCTGGCAGCCCATGGACTTAAGGTCAAGCTGCTGTCTTGTCAATAGGTCATCGTAGCGTTCTCCCATTTCAAAGGCAGCGGGGGCGCCTGCTGCATTCTGGAAACACAAAGTCGTTATCACACACACTACCGTCACTAGCACTGCCACTGAAGCCATGGCGGTCACTGTAGATAATTTGCACCAGCAACCAGACGATTCAGGGATGCTGGACTCTATATCCTCCCCCTCAATTGTTTAGATGTGCAGAATTATCAGGTAGGCGAGTATTCCAATCCTCAAAAACGTCAATAGTTGCTCTGCATGCAGTAGATAACAGCTACAAGATAATAACCAGTGAGCTGTATGGTGGTGGATCAGCGGGTGTGCTGCGCAAGTGAGCAACGCCTTGAGTGAAGGTTCGCACCTGAGTGAGGCATTCACCGCAGCTAGTGCTGGTTTTATACTGTCATCTCTGACGTCACGGAAATAAACCACTCGTCCAGATGAAGTTTTCGGGGGAAACGTACCGTGAGTGTCCACCTCAGCGCGTGCCTCACAACACATGGTAATGTTTGCAAATACTCATGCTTGGGGGTTTCATCTTTCCTCACCGGAAACCTTGTCTTGTTTATACAGGTTTATGATACATTGTGAGAGACTCTTTGTTGTTGATAGAAAATTTAGGACTCTTTACGTCACGTGTTAATAGTTGATGGATCCGGTGACGCTTATTTTGCGTAATATCATAACATGGTAAAGTTTTAGTGAATAATATTACTGGGAAAAGCGGCGATACCAGACACTTTCCTGATTATTATTTTAATCATTGATAGGAAAGCGTTGAACCCGAAAGGGAACCAATCAGGCTAAATCCAAGGAGGAGGAGGATAAGCCCAATTCCGTGGATCAAGAGCCCTCACCCCCTAGAGTGAACAGTTTCCTGGGAATGCACTCAGCGCTCAGACCTTGAGACACAAGAATGCACTCAAATTTTCCGACCTTCAGATGTATCTTATGGGTAAACGTTTCTTCTCACTTCCAGCATTAATTTTCATGTTTCTTAATTAAGCTTTATTTACAATAATATGTATCTTTTATTTATATATTCCCTTAATATTAATGTTCGTCTAACTTTTTAGATATATAATTTATTTTATTACTTTTATTATTATTATTATTATTATTATTATTGTTATTATTTTTATTATTATTGTAAATGTTATTATTATTATTATTGTAAATATTATTATTACTATTATTATTATTATTATTATTATTATTATTGTAAATATTATTATTATTATTATTATTATTATTGTAAATATTATTATTATTATTATTATTATTATTATTGTAAATATTATTATTATTATTATTATTATTATTATTATTGTAAATATTATTATTATTATTATTATTATTATTATTATTATATTATTATTATTGTAAATGTTATTATTATTATTATTATTATTATTATTATTATTATTATTATTATTATTGTTATTATTATTATTATTATTATTATAATTTATAGATATGAGCTGAAAAAATACAGAGCCGGGCTCCGGAATTTGAAAAACTCTGGGAACTCATCAAAGGTATGTCAAAGGTATATTTCACTTCCAAGTTTTAACATGTACCACTAACATTATTATTTTTATTACTAGTTTGCATACCGACTGTAAATACTGTAAATATTGCGATTATCATTTACATAAATAATAATATTGCGTATTATGCGGTGACACTTCTTGTTTACCAAGACTTGTGTGTGATGAGTCTGTCATGTTGTCAGACGCACACTTCATGTCATCTACACCAGCACTCATCTTCCATTAGGTCAGTGTGTCCTCATGTTCTGAGTCACACACACACACACACACACACACACACACACACACACACACACACACACACACACACACACACACACTCACACACACACACTAGGACTCTTGTGTTAGGTTAGTCTGTCCTCATGTTCTGAGTAAGATGCACATACTTCTTGACAGTATTGCACCGTAGGATTTCCAGCTGATTCATGTCTCCTTGCACTTAAGTGGAACACGTAAGATGTGTGTGTGTGTGTTAGTTAGTTACCATTTTGTCCTAGGCACATGTCGATTAGACACTAGGCCTGTTGTATATGAGTACGTGTGTGTGTGTGTGTGTGTGTGTGTGTGTGTGGGTGTGTGTTAGTTACCATGTGTATATGTGTGTGTGTGTGTGTGTGTGTGTGTGTGTGTGTGTGTGTGTTAGTTACCATTTTGTCCTAGGCACATGTCGATTAGACACTAGGCCTGTTGTATATGAGTACGTGTGTGTGTGTGTGTGTGTGTGTGTGGGTGTGTGTGTGTGTGTGTGTGTGTGTTAGTTACCATGTGTATATGTGTGTGTGTGTGTGTGTGTGTGTGTTGTGTGTGTGTGTGTGTGTGTGTGTGTGTGTGTGTGTGTGTGTGTGTGTGTGTGTTAGTTACCATGTGTATATGTGTGTGTGTGTGTGTGTGTGTGTGTGTGTTTGTGTGTGTGTGTGTGTGTGTGTGTGTTTGTGTGTGTTTGTGTGTGTGTGGTGTGTGTGTGTGTGTGTGTGTGGTGTGTGTGTGTGTGTGTGTGTGTGTGTGTGTGTGTGTGTGTGTGATAGCTTTGTCAGTTGATTTCTATATGGATTGTCTCTCATTTATTGATCAAGCAAATCTCTCAAACTTGTTTAATTATCTGGCTTTAAAGTATTATTATTATTATTATTATTATTATTATTATTATTATTATTATTATTCTCTCCCTAACTCCCTCCTTCCCTCCCTCACTCTCTCTGTCTCTCTCTCTGTCTCTCTCTCTCTCTCTCTCTGTCTGTCTGTCTGTCTGTCTCTCTCTCTCTCTCTCTCTCTCTCTCTCTCTCTCTCTCTCTCTCTCTCTCTCTCTCTCTCTCTCTCTCTCTCTCTCTCTCTCCATTCGAAGTCATCTTTTTCTAGATATTTTAGAAAAACGCAAAGTCAGCGACTAGACCGTATAGTTACTAGATATTAACGTAAGTAACTAGACCACTGTAACAGTAGCAGTAACTGCGTGTAAATGTAGTATGACTATTCCCTGAGGTCACCTCGTCATGGTGTCTCTTCACTGATCTCCAGTCCTGCCTGTAATGTAAAGTGGAGGCAGAGGAGGCTGGGGAGAGAGCCTTCGGCTTTTAGGTATTCATCCGTCCCGGTAATCTCTTCATATAATTTAACTGCAGT
>NC_069444.1:18996259-19011154 GCF_026875155.1 Cherax quadricarinatus
CCCTTTTATATGGATTCTAATCTAGATATTATAGTTAAGTATATTCTGGATACAGAAGTTTAGAGGCCTGCCTAAACTTATTATTATTAATTATTATTATTATTATTATTGTAATCCTTTTGATTATTATTTTTATTACTCTAATTATTATTACATTCATTGGGAAGCGCTAAATCCGAATGGTTCCTACCATGCCTGTCGAAAGGGTTTTGATCCGAGGAAGGCGAGGAAATGCAGCTTCAATTCTTTGGATCAAGAGCCCCTTTACCCGTATCAAGGCACCTCCGTGAAGGGAAAGGAGGGGACCAGGAGCTGCAGCTGAACTCATGCAAACTCAATTACATAAAGACCCACCAATGCCTCCCCCCCCCCGCCTATCTCCTTATCTTTAAGGGAAAATCACCAGTTTCCTGTGTACTTCAGAGCGTTTCCTGGAAGATGTGAGAGGGACTTCTTCCCTGCGGGAGACTCCCCTCGCTGTCCTATATTCAACTATATACATATATATATAAATATATATATGCAGAACAACCATCGTGAAAAAATAGCGAAATTTCAAGCGCTTTCGTGACTACTCACATTATCAAGGAGCTATGTATAGTTCCTTGATAATGTGAGAAGTCCCGAAAGCGCTTGGAATTTCAATATTTTTTCACTGTGGTTCTTCTGCATATTGTGATATTACCTGTTTACTGTGATTTTATTGCATATATATATATATATATATATATATATATATATATATATATATATATATATATATATATATATATATATATATATATATATAAATATATGGGAATAAGTCTGTTGAGTATACTTGGTAAAGTGTATGGTAGAGTTACTATTGAAAGAATTAAGAGTAAGACGGAGAGTAGGATAGATGAACAAGGAGCCTGCAGGAAAGGTAGGGGGTGTGTAGACCAAGTATTTACAGTGAAACATGTAGGTGAACAGTATTTAGATAAGGGTAAATAGGTTTTTGTGGCATTTATTGATTTGGAAAAGGGAGGCAATGTGGCAGATGTTGCAGGTGTATGGTATAGGAGGTAGGTTACTGAAAGCAGTGAAGAGTTTTTACGAGGATAGTGAGACTCACGTTAGAGTATGTAGGAGAGAGAGAGATTATTTCCCAGTAAAAGTAGGCCTTAGACAGGGATGTGTGATGTCACCGTAGTTGTTCAATATATTTATAGATGGGGTTGTAAGAGAAGTGAATGCGAGGGTCTTGGCAAGAGGTGTGGAGTTAAAACATAAAGAATCAAACACAAAGTGGGAGTTGTCACAGTTGCTCTTTGCTGATGACACTGTGCTCTTGGGAGATTCTGAAGAGAAGTTGCAGAGATTAGTGGATGAATTTGGTAGGGTATGTAAGGGAAGAAAATTAAAAGTGAATATAGGAAAGAGTAAGGTTATGAGGATAACGAAAAGATTAGGTGGTTAAAGATTGGATATCAAATTGGAGGGAGAGAGTATGGAGGAGGTGAATGTATTCAGACATTTAGCAGTGGACGTGTCAGCGGATGGGTCTATGAATGACGAGGTGAATCACAGAACTGATGAGGGGAAAAGGGTGAGTGGTGCACTTAGGAGTCTGTGGAGACAAAGAACTTTGTCCATGGAAGCAAAGAGGGGAATGTATGAGAGTATAGTTATACCAACACTCTTATATGGGTGTGAAGCATGGGTGATGAATGTTGCAGCGAGGAGAAGGCTGGAGGCAGTGGAGATGTCATGTCTGAGAGCAATGTGTGGTGTGAATATAATGCAGAGAATTCGTAGTCTGGAAGTTAGGAGGTGTGGGATTACCAACACTATTATCCAGAGGGCTGAGGAAGTGTTGTTGAGGTGGTTCGGACATGTAGAGAGAATGGAACAAAACAGAATGACTTCGAGAGTGTATAAATCCATAGTGGAGGGAAGGCGGGGTAGGGGTCGGCCTAGAAAGGGTTGGAGGGAGGGGGTAAAGGAGGTTTTGTATGCGAGGGGCTTGGACTTCCAGCAAGCACGCGTGAGCGTATTTGATAGGAGTGAATGGAGACAAATGGTTTTAATACTTGACGTGCTGTTGGAGTGTGAGCAAAGTAACATTTATGAAGGGGTTCAGGGAAACCGGCAGGCCGGACTTGAGTCCTGGAGATGGGAAGTACAGTGCCTGCACTCTGAAGGAGGGGTGTTAATGTTGTAGTTTTATAACTGTAGTGTAAAGCACCCTTCTGGCAAGTCAGTGATGGAGTGAATAATGATGTAAGTTTTTCTTTTTCGGGCCACCCTGCCTTGGTGGGAGCAGGCCGATGTGTTTATATATATATATATATATATATAATATTATGTGTGTGTGTGTGTGTGTGTGTGTGTGTGTGTGTGTGTGTGTGTGTGTGTGTGTGTGTGTGTGTGTGTGTGTATGTGTATATACGTATATATTAACACATAATCAGTGAGGAAAAAGTATTAATACATTTTCATAGGTCGTATATTCCTGCACGACTTAAGCTCTTTAAAATAATGTTCATTATTCAGTGTATAATTAACTGGCGGCACGGGACACATGGTAGTGTCTTCGAGCGTTGGTTTCTGCACGCTGGGCTGGAGTAGGGCAAATATTGGGCTTGTTAGCTGACAACTTCTGAAATCCTTACATTGCACACTAGAATTCAATGTTAAAAAAAAATCATAATTTTTAAATTTCATTATTCTTAATTATATCTTTGAGATATTTAAAAAAATGAATTTAAAAAATAATTAGTCTGAGTTTTTCATTGGTTTGTTCGGTCAATATTCGTGGAGTTTTATTTTATTGCATTTCTTAATAAAATCTTGCGCATCATTCTGTACAAGGACTGAGGAAGATTTGCTTGACCGTCTGCTGATTACTGCCCAGTCTCGTAGCAGTCTCGTAGCAGTCTCGTAGCAGTCTCATAGCAGTCTCATAGCAGTCTCGTAGCAGTCTCGTAGCAGTCTCGTAGCAGTTTCGTAGCAGTCTCGTAGCAGTCTCATAGCAGTCTCATAGCAGTCTCGTAGCAGTCTCATAGCAGTCTCGTAGCAGTCTCGTAGCAGTCTCATAGCAGTCTCGTAGCAGTCTCGTAGCAGTCTCATAGCAATCTCGTAGCAGTCTCGTAGCAGTCTCATAGCAGTCTCGTAGCAGTCTCGTAGCAGTCTCATAGCAGTCTCGTAGCAGTCTCGTAGCAGTCTCATAGCAGTCTCATAGCAGTCTCATAGTCTCATAGCAGTCTCGTAGCAGTCTCGTAGCAGTCTCGTAGCAGTCTCATAGCAGTCTCGTAGCAGTCTCGTAGCAGTCTCGTAGCAGTCTCATAGCAGTCTCGTAGCAGTCTCGTAGCAGTCTCATAGCAGTCTCATAGCAGTCTCATAGTCTCATAGTAGTCTCGTAGCAGTCAGGCTGCCGGTTGAACCACCACATTCCACTCCTTCATAACATTGAGTGTCCAGCTACGCTGTTTAATGTAGAGGATGAGTTCCTGAGTCGGTAATTATTCCTCACTGAGCTACACAAGTTGTACATGAATGGTGTACACTACTTACAAGATGAAGAATTAGACACATGTGTATCATCTCGGTATCTTTATTTGTAAACGTTTCGCCATCCACTGATTTTTTCAATACAATAACATAATGTGGAGAATGTAGAACTACATACAAGACATGAGGGACTGATTACCTCATCTTTCGTGTATAGTTCTACAGTCTTCACATTATGTCCTTGTATTGATAATACACTGGGGGGGGCGAAACGTCAACAAATATACCCTGATGTTGCACGTGTTTAATTCTTCGAACTACACAAGAAAGCCACACTAATCCTCTTATCACTGGTGACGTTCATCCTCGTTATCCCTCTTGAGAGTTGAACGTTGACAACCTTCAGTTCAGTTATATCACGGAAAATATTCACCAGAATGATCTAACACAGGTTTAACGTATTTGCTGTTGCTTCGTTCATCGATCATTTTTTGTACATTAATATAAATAAGCGTCATTGAAGGTATCGGAGGCGGATAAAGAAAAAGGCACAATACCGTGACTCGAACAATACACAAATAACCCGCACAAAGGAGAATGAAACTTATGGCGACGTTAAATAAGAACATGAGAATGGAGAAACACTGCAGAAGGCCTATTGGCCCATACAAGGCAGGTCCTTCTCTAAACTAACCATTCCCATTCACCCACTTGTCCAGCCGTTTGGTCCGATTTGGACTAGTGATTAGTTATACTAGTTAATAGTCCGAATCGGACCTCAACGTCGTCACAAGTATCATTTTCCACTGTGCTGGTTGTTTGTGTAAAGGCATATCAGTTAACACGTTTAACAGATCTATGTATATAAACTCCGGTAAAGTTGAAGGGACAGACGGGAACGTTTTGATAGCATCTAACAGGATAAAATATGCCCGGAGCTGACGTCACAGTGACACATAAATACGCAGCTTGAGTGCGAGAGTGCCAGTGTGAGCTCATCCTCCGGCAGCTCAACATCTAATACGCTACTTAAGGGCTCTCGTCTTGTAAGAAGTTGGCCCTCTTTCACTCGCAGTCTTACAGAAGTGGTGTATCAGGTCGACTACATAAGAATCTTTCTGACAGCAGAAAGGTTACCATATCAACTACATAAATTTCTATACCATCGCCTGCAGAGAGAAATGATGAAGTCTTGGGTGTATATGAGCGTGTTGGTTGTCATGGTGATGACAGGACTCGTTGCCACCCATCCTCACTACAACAAAAGAATCAAGGACCAGATGAAGGAACTGAAGGACTTGGGCTGCCAACCTGTGCTGCAGAAGGTGAGAGTTGCTGAACTATTACACGAGACAGACGACCTCACTGATATGCTGATGTTCTTCCCTCAAGCGGTGGTAGTGCGTCGGTGCATCGAGGACTGCAGCTTCTGCGGTTCCAATCACGGTGTCCTCGGAGGCAGATGTGTCCCGACAGGCAACCAAGAGAAGACCTTCGTCGTGGCTTACATCACCAGGGAAACCCCACCCAAGAAACTCTATCGGACACTGACAGTTACGGAACACACTCAGTGTGAGTGTGTCCATTGAAGTGCCAATAACGATGGTGCTGCTGCTGCTGTCCAGTAGTCACAGACGCAGAAGCACCTGGCACTAATCCTGAGGGTGAGGTCGCCCTCTCATTGAAGGCCAGCATCACCTACCTCTTCACGTCTTCCTAGTCCATCAACAGACGTACGTGGACCAGTAACGTATGCCAACGGTGGCGTATGGTGGAATGTGTGGCAACGCGAAAAAGCTGACAACGGCAGCATGAACGGCAATAGTCATTCATGTGTGCATGGCAGTCTCAACGAAGAACGGACGAAATCTTCGAGTGGGACTCACTTCAAGATTGAAGAAACACAAATTACAACAATTGTCAAAGCTTGAAATATTGTTAAACCAAACAGTAAAAAGCTTTAATATCCTCTTCACTTATTCCTGTTTTCAATTTTACATATTCCATTGGTTTTCTTCCTTCTCTCGTCTCCCACCAAGAGACGAACAACGTACAAATTCAGCCAATCTATGTATAAAAACTATGCAAGTACTTAATTCATATCTTATGCCTAGATTTCTGTTTATTTATTGTTTTTACTTTTTACGTTATAAGAATGACAGTATTATAAATAATTCAAACTGTGATACGATTAAACTTGTAATTATGTATGTAAAATAAGTCTAATTTATTAATAAATATATTTTTGCTAATATGCCTTTGTTAAACCCCTTCTTTATAATTTTAATAAAATGCTGAAAACTGGTAAATATATTAACTTTATCAGAACAAGTGACAGCAAAGTACTGACAATCTCAGACAGCCAGACTAAGATAAGAATAATCATCAGCTATCTTTCTTCCTCTGTTGGTAAAGAGCTCTTGATCTGAGGAACTGAAGCTACTATTCCCTTCCTCGGCTCAAACCTGATTGCCTCCAGTTTCTTATTTAAAATAAATATATAATCCTTAATGCATTTCTCTAAAAATAATAATAATAATTTCATTATTATTATTATTATTATTATTATTATTATTATTAGTAGTAGTAGTAGTAGTAGTTGTATGTAGTAGTCATTTATATAAAATGAAACGTATAGCGCACCTCACAACGCACTTCCGTACTGAGTCATCATCTCAGCCTCACAAACGTTCAGTTACGGTCTGAGATTTAACAATACGTATCTGTACGTTACATATTTCTCCAGTGCTTGTAAATTATCGTGATCTACATCATAAAGTTACCATACCAAAAGCAGGTTTAAAGCACAATACAGCCATAACTTATTCTGATGAGATTTTCGTTTACAATTTTACATTAATAACACGGACGGTACACAAATAACCCGCACATAAAAGAGAGAAGCTTACGACGACGTTTCGGTCCGACTTGGACCATTGACAAAGTCACAGTGTGAAGAAGAAGATTTCGTTCGGATTTTTAACCCCGGAGGGTTAGCCACCCAGGATAACCAAGAAAGTCAGTGCGTCATCGAGGACTGTCTAACTTATTTCCATTGGGGTCCTTAATCTTGTCCCCCAGGATGCGACCCACACCAGTCGACTAACACCCAGGTACCTATTTGCTGCTAGGTGAACAGGACAACAGGTGTAAGGAAACGTGTCGAAATGTTTCCACCCGCCGGGAATCGAACCCGGGCCTCCGTGTTGTGAAGCGGAGCTTTAGCCCCAGGCCACCGGGCCACATTGACTTTGTCAATGGTCCAAGTCGGACCGAAACGTCATCGTAAGCTTCTCTCTTTTATGTGCGGGTTATTTGTGTATCGTTCCAGTCACGGTATTATGCCTTTTTTGTTATTTAACACGGACGGTGACGAGCACTGGCATACAGTACTCTAGCAATTAGTACTCTGGCATACAATAACTGCCTACAATACCCCGCCTGACTACACTATTTCTGCGCTAAACAGTGGCTTTTGTATAATTTTATTTCATGCCATAAGAAGTATATATATACCACGAGCAAGTGGTATTTAATCAGTAACAACACTGCGACTAGCCGAAGACTCCAACCCATGTCGTCTTGGCCCGCCTCATGGTGAGTGAAAATCACATGACGCTCTACCCCACAGGACCACTCGATCCTACAAGAATCACGCACCCAGCAGAGCTAGGTGTTTTACCGTAATCCGAGGACATACGGTGGTGTGGGTGCCTCAGAGCTAATTTCATTCTACTCCCCGTTTTGGTGTACTAGCCTCCACAAGCAGTATATTATTGTAACCACGAACGAGTGGTATTTAATCAATAACAACACTACGACTAGCGGGCCAAAACGACATGGGTTCGAGTCTTCGGCTAGCCGAAGTGTTGTTATATATATATATATATATATATATAATATATATATATATATAATATATATATATATATATAATTATATATATATATATATATATATATATGTCGTGCCGAATATGTAAAACTGGTTACTTAGCAAGAACTCATTTAAAATTAAGTCCTTTCTAAAATTTTCTCTTATACGTTTAAAGATATTTTTTTTCATTAATGTTAATGTAAAAATTTTTAATTTTGCACCAAAAGAATCTTAGAAAACTTACCTAACCTTATTATAACAAGAACAATTTATTTTAGCCTAACCCAACTAAATATATTTTAATTTGTTTACAATAATTTAATACTAAACAAACACAGTGAAATATTTTTTTTCGTTATTTCAGAAAAATTTTTTGGCGAAACTTTTGGCATACAAAAATTTTTTAAATTTGGCCCCTATATGGCAAGTTTGGGGTTCTCCCTTTTCCCCACACAAATATTTTATATATATATATAAATATATATATTTATATTTTATATATATATATATTTTTAAAATATTTAAAAATGCAAAAAACCCACTTGAAAAAATAGAAAAAATTCCAAGCGCTTTTGGTGACAAATCACATTATAAACCTTTTTACTGTGATTTTAAATTGCAAATATATATATATTTATAATATATATTTATATTTTTTTAATTTATATATATATATATATATATATATAATATATATATATATATATATATGTATAATATAAATATATATATATATAAAATTATTATTTTAAAATTTTTTTAAAATATATATATAAAAATTTTAAATATATATATATATATAAAATATAAAAATATTACTTGTTATCCCCAAAAAGGGGTATAAATTTCTTTTGAATATTCTGACCCCCTTTTTTTTTGGTGCTTGAATGCCCTTTTGACGGGTTGTACAGGGGAAAAAACGGGCCGGTCATTCGCTCCCTTGAACCACGGTCGAGGGGGTTTGGGCGCTGCCCCCCTCTGCTTTTCAGGCAGCAAACCCGTTCCAGGGCGCTGATTTGTAAGGAAAGGCGCGTAAAAAAAACATTGGTATTGAGTGCTTGTGGGGGCAAATTTCCACCCTTTCAGTGCAAGTTTTAAACTCCCGAAAAATCATTGGGGAAACCAAAGGGAAAATCCAGGCGATGGGTTTTGGTGTACCCCTGAATGGGGCTTATAAAATTTTCCCCGTCAAACTAAATTTCCACGTCCGTTTTATTTCTTTGGGGGACGGGGGTTCCCCCGACGTGATCTTGCGAACTCCAGCTGTGGGGGTCCCGTTTGATCGACGTATCTGCCCTTTTCGGGGTTAAGATACGTAATGCCCCATTTGAGGAGATGGGGCCCGGGACATAAGGAGTTTTTTTGGGGACAAAAGGAACCGTACATCTGGCAAAAAAGGGCAATTGGAGGGCCCAGGTGTTTTACAGGGGACGTGGGGGGGGGGGTTCCCTTTCCCCTGAAAAATGACTCTGAAAACACCCCCATACCGTCTTACGTCGTGTTGGGGACTTCAGGCCCAAAGTTAGGTATCGTATGCCGGACAGAGAGTACGTGCGAAATGGGGGGCGTACACCATATGGCGGAGTTTGGGGGCGTAAAGCTGAGGAGGGCGCCCCCGAAAACGGTGAAGCACCGGTTACCACGGGATAGCTTTTGAAAGCCCAGTGCGCAAGCAAGGGCCTGGGCGTTTTGTGGAGTAAAAGGGGTGGGGTTTTCCAAAGAGGAGAATGGCTTGTTAGGTAAGCGTGATTAAAAGGATCTGTTCCTCCCCAAAAAGGGAAACAAGTACAAAAGTGCAAGTGCAGGAGGGGTTTCGGGCCCCCTAAGAGAAGAGCTTCAGGAGGGTTTAAGGCATTGACACCCCCTGAGAGGATTTGCCGGCTGGTGAGAGACCGGCGGTG
The DNA here is from genome assembly GCF_026875155.1 of Cherax quadricarinatus. Lineage (NCBI taxonomy): Eukaryota > Metazoa > Arthropoda > Malacostraca > Decapoda > Parastacidae > Cherax > Cherax quadricarinatus. The sequence continues at coordinate 19,005,514 of NC_069444.1, forward strand.
CCTGAAGAGGAATTTTAAGGTTTAAAAACTTTGCGGGGTTTTGACGGGCCAAAAGTAAGAGAGAGTTGTCGCCGGTGCGTGGAAGGGGGCCCGTGGTGGGGGTTGGGGTTCATCGGGGAAGGGGGAACCCAAAAGGGATAACAGGGATGTAGGGGGCCCATCACGAAAAAAGAGAGCGGCGGAATCGGGACTAAGATAAAGGTCCTGAGGCCGGGCGCAGAGGGTCGGGGGGAAAGGGGAAGGGAAACGTCGAAGCGAACGATAAGAGGAAACCAAAAAAAAGGGGGAAAGGGGTTGAGGGTTTGTGAAGCCTTGTGTGGTCTGGGCGGGGGGGGGATAATAAAGGGGGAAAAAAGGGGTTTGGGAAAAACAATAAAGGGGCCCCTTTAGGTGTATAAACGGGTTGAACGTAAAGGGCTGTGAAATAGGGGAAAAAGAAGGAAGGGTTTTCAAATGTTTCGGTATAAATACAGGGGGATTTTGTGTTCCGCAAAAAACAAAAATTTCAAGGAGGGAAAAAGTGCCGAGGGGGAGGGGGGGTTTGGGTCTTTACTTGCCTCTGCACGCCCTGAAAGGGGGTTTTGGGGGTTTATATTAAATAGGAGGCAACCCCGTTTGTGTTGAAGAAGTGGGGGGGGGGGGGGGAAGAGTATTGCGCGTGGAGGGGTTTGGGGGGGGGATGGGCCAGGGGGGTATCTTTTGTATTTTGGTATGCCCCCAGGGGAAAAAATGTTTGGGGGGGTTTAAAAAAAGGGGTTTTGTTTGTAAAGAACTAGTTTTCTTCTTGTGGTTTCCCTGCAGGGGCCCGTTTTGGTTTGGCGAGGAAAACTGCGTTTTTTAGGGGGGTTTGACGGGGAACCAAAAGGGGCGGGGCACTGTCGGGGGCCCTTGGCGTTCTTTTGAGGGTATTCATTTGCGGGTTTGGGGGTTGGAGGAGGGGCTGGGAGGAAAGAGACACTTTTGTAAAAAGGGGGTTACGTGTTTGGGTTTGGGAAATGGGCCCGTATAATCTAAAGGGGGTTTGGGGTTTTTGACTTTTTTTCCTTTAAAATTAAAAGTAGTTTTTGGGATCACCCGGGGGGGTTGAAAAGGAGGGGCGGGGGATCACAAGCGGGAATATCTGGGGGGATTTTGGGAAATTTAAATAAAAAGGTGTTGGGTTTGAGAGGAGGGGAAGGGGGATTTAAACGCTGTGGGAGGGGTTACGTGAAGATAAAAGGGGTTTAGAGGATGTGGGGGAAGGTGGGGGGGTTTGGTTGGGCAAAAGAACGGATTAACCCACTAAAAAAGAAAAGGAAGGGGAAAAACGAATCAATTTTTTTAAAATAGGGTTGAAAAACATTTGGGGGATAAAAATTACGGGGTTGCTATGGAGGGGGGGGTGGCGGCACTTACCCCAATGGAAAAAATTATGGAAAATTAAGGAGGCTGCGTGAGGAAACGGGAAAAAGGGGTTTCCCAAGCGGTGAGGGTACGGGGCGGGGGTGGAAGAGGTGTTATGGGGCGATAACCTTCATCGTGCGTATTGCGTAGGCCCGAAACCAAAAAAGCAGGCAATGACTATTCCATGGTTGGAGGGTTTATGAATCGATAGGAGGGTACGGGAAGGGGGAGGGCAAAAGTAAAAGGAAGGAAAGGGGGCGTTTGCGACAAGTGGTATTTGAAAATACTGGAACGAGGGAAAAAGGGAGGGATGGGGTTTTTGAACAGGTGTGGGGAGTGTGGGATGTCAGTTTTCGTAAAAGGATAGGAAACACTGGGGGGGAAAAAAATGAGGGGGGAAAAATGGAGGGGTTTAAGTGGAATTTCGAAAGGGCAAAGCAAACCGGGGAAATTTATGGGCTCCCGGGGGAGGTTTTTTCAGCACATTGGGGAAAAAATTTAGGCATTTTCTGGTTAGGAAAATTTAAAAAGCCTGAAGGAAGAGGGGGAGCTGGGGGAGAAAACAGGGAAAGGCTTTTCGTTGTATTTTGGAAACCCCAAGGGGAAAAGGGGGAGCCAAACGCTTCGGGATTACCGGGCGATTTTCCCCTTGGGTTTTGCCAAAATTATAAATTGTTTTTTTCAAAAAATTTTTGGGAAAAAACCGGGGTTCCCCCGGAGTGGTGGGGGGGGGGGTTTTATCAAAAAATCAGTTTTTGGGTTTGGGCCCGGGGGGACTATGGTTGGGGGGGCCCTGGGTTTTCTTTGGGATTTCGTTGGAGGCAAAAGGGGGGGGGGGGGAGGGAGGTTTGGGGGCGCTCGATTGGCAAGGGGCATACGAAAAGAGTGGAAGGAAAGCATTGAAAAAAGCCATCCCCAGGGGGCAGGGTTTTGGGGGAAAAAATTTGTGGGGTGGGTTTGGGGGTTGTAAGGAGGTCAAAAAGGGCGAGGGGACAGAATTTAAAGGTCGACTGGGTGGGAAGATTTTTAATTGGGGAGGGGGCTTTGGGAGGGGTGCCAAATTTTACAATTATTGTTTTTCGTGCGGAAAAAGGGCCCCTTTTTAAGATTGATGGGGGCAGCGGATGTGTCACGTAGAGGGACCAGGGGGTTTAGGTTGGGGGTTTGGCCCGTTTTAATTGGGATGTGGATGAAACAAAATTTTCTGAAAAGGGAAGGGGGTGTCAATGGGGCACATTAGACGGGGTAGTACAAATTTTTCGCAAGGGGGAAAATGGGATTAGGGTAAATTCCCGATAAAACCAAGGTCCTTGGGGGGTTGGAGGGTTGGGCGGGAGGGTTGATTGGGGTAGTGCCCTTTGTGAGGAGGCAGGTGCAAATTTGTTTAAAAATTGCGGCTTATTTATTTAGACATCTACCTGGGCACCAAGGAAAAAAATCGCTTTGGGAAGGTAAAAGGATTTAGGGGCCTTGGGGCATTGCGACCCTTTTTCATTTAAAACCCCTTTTTCGGGGTTTCCCCTTTTTTTTAATATTTATTTTATAGCAAATATGGCACGTTGGGAAAACCCTGTTTCCCCTTAACGGGCCGGCAAAAACAAATTTTTAGGAAAAGGGTTTTTAAAATTTTTGTGGGGTTCGAGCTGTTATTTTGGGTTAAAAAGGGATGTGGTAAAGTTTCCCGTAAGAAAAGGGGGGCCTGGGGATTTCTGGACTTTTAAAACGGAGGGGCAAAAGGTCTTCATTTAAAAAAAAGGGGATGAGGGAAAATGTGGTTTGGGGGGGGGGTTGGGGCCCGGGTCCATAACAGAATTTCAAAGGATTATACGGGGTTGAGTTTCATGAGTGTGAAACTGTGTTGAGGGCTTTGGGTGGGTCGAGACCAGCAAAGGTTAAATAGGTAGGGGGTGAGATTGTTAGCCGGGAGGGTTTTTAAACGCCTGTTTGAGGGGGAAATTTTTTCCCCTGTTTTGCTTTGGGGGAAATATAAAAAAATAGGTTGATAGGGAGGTTGCAACCTCGTGTTCGGGATGGAAAAAAATCGTTTTCCCGCATGGCATTTTAAACCCTGGGTGTGGGTTCTACGGGATAGACGAGCGTTTCGGGGGGGGGAGTGTGGGATATTTTGGGGGGGGAGGGGTTCCCCCCTTTTCCCTGTAGTAAATTTTTGTGATGGACGAGGAGTGCAAGGGGTGGTTAAAAAAGGGGGGATAATTGGATAGGAGGTAAAGGAATTTCTGTATTGAGAGCATTAAAACCCACTTGGGGGGGTTTGGGGGGGGGAAAATGTAATCAAGCTGTGGGGGGGATTATGGCGATTATATCATTAGTGTGGGATTGGGGGGCAAAACAGGGGACTGAGGTGAAGAGGAGGGGTTAGCGTTAACGTTTATAAAACCCTTTTGTAAAAATAAGGAAATTTTTGGGGGGAGGGGGGTTAAGGAATTTTTTAGGGGGATATAGGAAAATTTTCTTAAGGTTTTATTAGGCTTGTAATATACGAGGGGGGGGAGGGTTTTGATTGGAAAGTTTTTCTGGGGTTGGAAGTAGGGGTGAAACAGGGTTGCCTCCCTGGGAAAAAGGGTAACCCAAAAATTTTGCGAGAGGTTTGGTTTATTTTGTTAGTGAATAATAAGTGGAACCCCGGGGGCTTGCACCTGTGGAGCTGGCCATTTTTTTTTGTTAAAAGGACCCTTTATACTTTTTATACATATTGTTTGTGGTAAAATTGATTTTCGGTTTTTTGAAAATTGTAATTGGAGATTTGCTATAAAAATTGCAAGTATTGCTTTCCCCAAATTGTTTTCTTTGGTTTCCCTTTCACTGCCCTAGTGGGGAAAGCTGGATCATGCACGGTGGGCCCGAGATTTTGATGTGATATTTTGTTTAAAAGTCTGTTATAATTTTTTCGTCACTGGGTTCTGCAATTCAGTTTTGTTTTGAGAGTTAAAAAGGTTAATGCAGTAAAAGTGTAATAAAGTTGGGCAAAAGTGGTGTTATAGGTTTTTGTGTTAGGTGCGTGGGTAGGCACAGCTTTTTGTGTTACTTTTTGTCTTTGGGTTTTATTTTTTTGTTGTAATTTACTATTGTCAAAGTTTCTATGTAATGTTTCCTTTTAAAACTGTATAGAGCTTTTAATGTCATAGTTGAAACTTTTTTTATTGTTTTAACACTGGAATTGGGATGTTTAAATGTTTTAAAGGATTTCATGTGTTGGATTTTTTTTAGACTAAGTTTATTTTTTATTTTTTTTGTAGTAATTTTGTATGCTTTGTGAAATTTTTTTTATATCAACCCTTGTTATGTAATACATATTGTTATGTAACTGAACCCTTAGGACAATTACATAAATTAACGGAAACATTGCTGTGTGTTCGATTAGGGAACGAAAATTTTTTTATAGTATGTTAGGTTGTAAATTGGGGGGGTTGGATAACCCCGGAGGGGGGGGGGTAATATGTCTGTATAATAAGTTCAGTGCAAAGCATTGTTTTGGGCTGTAGCGATTATTAAGACCCTTTCGGGGGGAAGTGTTATAAAAAATTTGATTCATATCACGTAAATTTTGTTGGGTAGCTCCAACAGGTTTTTTTGGGTTTAAATGATAGGATGAGGGAGCAGGGAGGGGGGGGGTGTACCCCCACGGAGTTTTAAGTGTGGTGTGTAATTTTTGAAAGTAGGGGGGAAAAAAAGTTAAAATTTTCGACTTTAATTTGGTTTTTCATTTTAATTTTGTAATGTCCCGGTTTTTAAAAAAAATATAAAAAAAAAAAAAAAAAAAAAAAAAAACCCCTATGACCCTCGTGTAAAACGTAGGTTGGAAACCCAAACCATCCAATTTACAGGAAAGAAATACAAAATTAAAATTTATTTGAAAATTGGGTTTTCCCGGGCACATTTAATTCTTTACATTTTCCCCTGATTAAAATACCAGTTTTTTACCCAAATTTTTCTGTTTTCAAGCGCTTGTGATTTTTTTTGACTTATTTTTCCACTAAAATTACCCCTAAATTTAGGATATAAAAATGATTTATGGTGGTGGGTGGGGCTTCTGGGGGGTGGAGGGGGGTGTGTTTGGGGGGTTGGGGGGAAAGGGAAATGTCTGGGGGTTTTTTGCGTCTGTTGGGCTGCTGGGAGTGGGAAAGTGTTTTGCCGAGGGCGGTGGTTTCGGGGAGTGTTTTTGGGTTTTTGGTTTAAGTGGGGGCTACTAGGGGGTGGTGGGGGGGAAGTGTTGCTTTCCCGTACGAATTTTATACGT
>NC_069444.1:19011654-19057691 GCF_026875155.1 Cherax quadricarinatus
ATTGAATCTGTTATTATTCTGGTGAGTTTTGTTTCTGTGAGTGCTATTATGTCTGGGGATGTCTCTTTGATTCTTTCGTGCCACTCCTCATACTTGTTTGTTATTCCATCTGCATTTGTATACCACACCTTCAACTTCTTTTCTAAGACTGTGGTCTGGGAAGTATATTGGGGTTGGGGAAGTGGGAGACCTGGTAAGGAACTATGGGTTGTTGCTGTGGGGGTGGAGTTTGTAATGTAGTGTAATGTGTGTGTGTGTGTGTGTGTGTGTGTGTGTGTGTGTGTGTGTGTAAATATAAAAGATATGAATACCATTATACGTGTATCTTAACATTAATTTTGCTTCTCGCACTCAACAAGAGGAAATATATGAATTTAGTTTGTTTTGGGAGGATGATCAGAAAGAGTCTGTCTGCATATGGGAAAAAAGGTGTACATATATGATAAATATATTACATATCTTAATTATCTAGTTTGCATAAATTTTGTGGAACAGGAAGCGGCTGACAAGTTGCTGGTCTCCATCTCTTAATTTCAAAAAGAAAGCCTTCGAAGCAGTCTCTAAATTCTTTGGAAATAGTACGCTTGTTATGAAGTGCAGTTACCTATTTGTAACAACCTGTCTCTAATTTCAAGAGTAACGCTATGGTCGTGGTGTTCTATCTTCATTAATTTGTTCAATCATAAACGGCTTTATAAACGTCTGTCTCCTCTTGTTCCAGCCACGGTATTGTGCCTTTTAATTCTGTTTTTTCTATTTTTCATTGACGATGGAACTGATTACATCTTGTTTTAATTTATTCCAGTGATCAATCACTCTGTAAAGAATTTTTTCTAGTATCCCTTTGGCTTCGCTTTTCTTCTCAATTCACAAGTGAGGCTTCTTGTTATCCCTGTTGCAAGTACCAAAATAATATTCCTCTTCGTCTATTTTCTCAAGTCACTTTTACGACCTGTGCAAGTTCTGACAGCACTAGAAATATTTACCTCCCTGGTCCACTGGTTAGTAATAATTTAATATCTTTGTTTCTACAAATACATGTACAAGGTATACAGACCATAGATGACGTCAATGACATACTACTGTATAGAAAGCCCCTTGTTATGCAGAGCATTTCGGGCAAATTAGCTCAGTTTTGTCTCAGGATGCGACCCACACCAGTCGAATAACCAGTTGTGCTCTAGCAAACACTTAAATCTTGCTCCTTGCTGCCCGTAACCTCAACCAATACACTTAAAATTGTTATATTGCTTGCAAGTACTTTCATATTAAGGAGAAGCCTAAACTAAACGTTTAAGGATCACGTTGCACTTGGTGATTAGGAGGTGATCATATTTGATCCATGGAAGGGGATGAGAGTTTCATTTTCATAGATTAAGAACCAATGAACAGCATCAAGGCATCTCTCCACTTTCATGAAAGTCAGAGTTCATGCTAGTGGAGTCATTCTACCAGCTGAAAGTTCTGGCTGGTTCTGTTTCAACACTTCTGGTCACTTGCGTACTGGGAAAAAGGTGAAGAGGGTGACGGACACACCTGCCTAGGCACACCTAGCCAGGCACACCTAGCCAGGCACACCTAGCTAGGCACACCTGACCAGTCTCCTGTACACAGCCCTGCTGGGGAGAATTAATCAACCCACAAGACACCGCTGATAAACTGCATCCCTTCAAGTGGAGGGAGGGGGGAGGGGACGATTGAGGGAGGTGCCTTGATGCTGGTGACAACCTCTTAAATTCAGTAACTGGATATACACTCCCCTGTCTTTGATCAAACCTGATTTCCTCCTATACCCCAGGTGCTACATGAACACTCCGGGTGTAGCCTTTCCAGTTTAGCAATAATAATAATAATAATAATAATAATAATAATAATAATAATACTGCTGCTACTACTACTACTACTACTACTACTACTACTACTAATAATAATAAATAATAATAATAATAATAATGATAATAATACTGCTACTACTGCTACTATTACTACTACTACTACTACTACTACTACTACTACTAATAATAATAATAATAATAATAATAATAACAATAATAATAATAATAATAATAATAATAATAATAATAATAATAATAATAATAACAATAATAATAATAATAATAATAATAATAATAATAATAATAATAATAACAATAAATTGGGTCGTTACATAGCTCATGTCTCTCACAGGTCTCATTCCTATCCAGATTTTCTTCGTTCCAGGTCCAAATTCTCGCTAACAATCTCAATGCTCTGGGCTGCAGTTTTCGGACGGAGGTTCGATCCTCCACCACATCCAGCACAAACTGACCCACACGGGTTTCAGGATTCTTGAAATCCAGTTCTACGGTGGAATCCGCTCTACCGGACTTACCCTCTCACGCTAGTGAGCTTTGATTATAATACTAATGGTATACAAGAACCACAACTGGTCAAAAGTATGGAGGTGGTGAGCACTTCTCGCCTCCATCGTTTTACAAATTTGTTTTAAAGCAAACCTCTTCCTGAAGATGGTAACTCACGATTCAGTAATCGTAATGGAAAGTGACCATTGCCTCTCTTACGTGGCCATGACGATGTCCAGACTGAGAGCCACCTGGCACTCATAACAGTGACTGGGTTTCAATCTTACCTTCTCCAGCTGTGAGTCTTCCACTGTAACAGATAAACCATCACACCATTTACCCAAAGACTAACCACTGTACGCTATGGTGGAATATTTAAACAGAAACACCTTAATATTATCTCTGACCAACGACATCGACCAGAATTCCGGTGTCTATAACTTAGCAGCGCCTCTTGCCGGAAATTATCTAGGTGCCAGGTGTTTAATCTGAGTTGACGCCCACCTTATGTACTCTTCACTTTACTGATATTCATTTTTTATGCTCATATACATGTGTGGGGGGCGGTGTGGGGTGTGTGGGGGGAGCGGTGTGGGGGTGTGTGGGGGGTGAGTGAGTGTGTTAAAACCTGAACAAATTCACACTAAATTCTTAAGTAAGTTTTGCATTTCTAAGTATCTTCGCGATTGTAATATAAATAATCAGTAGAGAAAGAGTAATTAATTTTCTAAGAGATGGCAGAGCGTCTTGCTCTTGACAACACCGGAGTCATCTCTTAAAGACTTACTAAATACACGCTTCCTAAATGTTTCGTAACCGCTTTGTCTGTCTTGAGTACAGTCTTCACTCGTTGCGCAACTTCAGTGTAACGTCTCCACTTGTCGAACAGTCATCAGCTAGTAAGTTTATTTAGGCACAGGTACACATAACTACAATTATCATGCATGGTGTTAAATACCTAGGAAAACACAGTAAAGTAAGACAAAGTAACTTATTTCCAATGGGGTCCTTGTTAGTGCTTAGTGTCTGCCTTCAGATACAGTAGTACACTATGATAATATATGGTCTTAAGGCGAGCCTCAGGTAGTTCTTTGGAGCATTCTCTGAATGCAGACAGAAAAAAAATTAAAAAAAAAAAGGTCAGAAATTACTGCCCTCTTCTTCATCTGTCTCAGGGCCGAGCCACTGAGTTGTTCTCTGGAAATGGGCGCCATAATATACGGTTTGACTCACAGTACCGGCGCCAGGCCACTGAGCTAGTCTGGTAGTGAAATATGTGGTAGGCTGCTCGTGTACCTACCTATTGAAACCTCCTTGATATCCACCTTCCAAACCCCTAAACCTTTCATTCCACCCGGAATCATACATCCTCTTGATCTAATGGTATTGCTTCAACATTTCTAAATGATGGAACCATTTCAACACACCTTCCGCTCTTTGCAATATACCTTTCATATCACCACGTTGTCTTTTAATCTCTTTAATAGATATATCCATGCATGATATCAGCGCCACGTATTGCTCTCTGTTGCGCGTCTCTTCTGCCTTCATGTTCCTCGCTGCAACATTACACCTTGCCTTACATGCATACATAAGCGATTGCACTCTTAAATTCTCATACCCCTTCTTTTGCAGCCGTTGAGAAATTTGTCTCAACGACAGTTTGTAAATAATGTATTACCGGTGTACTCCTGTTAGACCTTCAAGGGTTTAGTTCAGTTTTTTTTTTTTTTGTTCTTGCAGTACAAATGTATATGGGTGCAAAATAAACTAGCTGTTTTGGCTGCAAAACTTAAAGTTTAAAACGCCGCTTGCAAACAATGTAAAACTATAGAGAAGAATACTAATGGGGAGAAAGGAGAAGCTACACGGTCCCGTAGAGTGACTACATGTGTGATTAAACTCGCGGCTGATTGAGTTTAAACCCAACTACACCAAGAAGGAGAAAACCGGTGAAGGGAAGAAACGACCAGAGTCAAAACACTAACTGAGGGAGAAGAAAATTCAAAGAAAGGAGGGCCTAGAAGAAATTATTTCGCAAACTATCTTGCTGGACACATAAATAACCTAACCTTGGCAGAGACCTCAAGGAAGCCTTGTTTTTGTATGTTGTATTCTTCACTTCAGGTCTGTCAAAAAGTATGCAGCACCAACACAGAGCCCATACCTGCTTATGAAAGTATACCTGCTGAAGCTTGAGAAGTCCAGAGATTAGCAGCAGGATTAATCTCGATGTCAGGGAATGCACTACAAGACTTACAAGACTAAGAAAAACTGAATTTACAACATTTAAAGACAGAAAGACAGATAAATCAGGACAACTACGCAAAACATCCTCGGATGAATTAAGAAAACAGGTAGATGGAGAGGACATAATTGGAAGCTATAGACACGGATGGGCCTCAGGAAAATTAAATGAAGCTTTAACTAAGTGAAATGACCAGATGCGAAATGGAATAAGATGGAATAAGGTGGGAGGCAGAGGACGTATATTTAATTGGCTTAATTACTCAAGATCCAACAGTGTCGACAGAACAAAACAGGCGAGACACGATCGTGTAATCACAGCCGCTCACATTGTACACCAGGAGGTACAAGAGGCACCATCAAGGACAAATTTCCTCGGGGCATCGCAGACGACAGTCTGACCTTCACAGTCATTCTAGATCCTGGTTCCCAGAAATTATTGTCATCAATTTTTTTTACCCACTTGGACATTATATAATTCGCACCTGCACTCCATTTCCTAAAGATAAGATATACATATATATATATATATATATATATATATATATATATATATATATATATATATATATATATATATATAAGAGAGAGAGAGAGAGAGAGAGAGAGAGAGCGTATAAATCTGTAGGGGAAGGAAGGCGGGGTAGGGGTCGTCCTCGAAAAGGTTGGAGGGAGGGGGTAAAGGAGGTTTTGTGGGCGAGGGGCTTGGACTCCCAGCAAGCGTGCGTAAGCGTGTTAGATAGGAGTGAATGGAGACGAATGGTATTTGGGACCTGACGATCTGTTGGAGTGTGAGCAGGGTAATATTTAGTGAAGGGATTCAGGGAAACCGGTTATTTTTATTTAGCCGGACTTGAGTCCTGGAAATGGGAAGTACAATGCCTGCACTTTAAAGGAGGGGTTCGGGATATTGGCAGTTTGGAGGGATATATTGTGTATCTTTATACGTATATACTTCTAAACTGTTGTATTCTGGGCATCTCTGCAAAAACAGTGATTATGTGTGAGTGAAGTGAAAGTGTTGAATGATGATGAAAGTATTTTCTTTTTGGGGATTTTCTTTCTTTTCTGGGTCACCCTGCCTCGGTGGGAGACGGCCGACTTGTTGAATATATATATATATATATATATATATATATATATATATATATATATATATATATATATATATATATATATATATATATATATATATATATATATATATCCTAGGTAGTAGGTTGGTAGACGGCAACCGCCCAGGGAGGTACTACCGTCCTGCCAAGTGAGTGTAAAACGGAAACCTGTAATTGTTTTACATGATGGTAGGATTGCTGCTGTCCATTTTTCTGTCTCATAAACATGCAAGGTTTCAGGTACGTCTTGCTACTTCTACTTACACTTAGGTCACACTACACATACATGTACAAGCATATATGTATATACACACCCCTCTGGGTTTTCTTCCATTTTTCTTACTAGTTCTTGTTCTTGTTTATTTCCTCTTACCTCCATGGGTAAGTGGAACAGAATTCTTCGTCCGTAAGCCATGCGTGTTGTAAGAGGCGACTAAAATGCCGGGAGCAAGGAGCTAGTAACCACTTCTCCTGTATATATTACTAAATGTAAAAGGAGAAACTTTCGTTTTTCCTTTTGGGCCACCCCGCCTCGGTGGGATACGGCAGGTGTGTTGAAAGAAGAAGAAAGATATATATATATATATAATATATATATATATATATATATATATATATATATATATATATATATATATATATATATATATATATATATACATACATATATATATATATATATATATATATATATATATATATATATATATATATATATATATATATATAATGGGTCCACCTCTGGTGTAAATTGTGGGACCCACAGCCTCGGAAAAGTGGATAAAAAGGCTTCAAGGATGAATATTTGGATTTCTTCCTGAAGCCGTTTGAATATTCCACTTTCCCTACCACCCCATCTTTTCATATTTTTTTTTACCAGTAGGAATATTTTATTACATAATATGGTACAAAAGATTTAAGAGATACATTGTTGATATAAAGGTGGCATATACGGTACATGTTGTTACGTGTGTATCACCGATTATAAGGCGAAAATCTCATCCAGCTCCTCAGAGCTGGGGCGTGTGCCCAAAATACAGCAGGCATTACCCCCTTTGAACAGCCACACTGAGCCGCTGGAACAGAAAACTAGCTGCCCTGGGATCCCTAGTTACCCTGATGAGTGTTTTTCCCAGCTCCTTAAGGAATTTAGATGCATTCTTTCCCCATGAGCCAAGGGTCTCCGAGCCTATGGGAACAAATATATAATAATGGGCAAGTTCTCCATATTTTCTAGACTTTTGGGACTCCCTGAAGCTGGCAGCTGCCCCTCCTTCCTCCCTGGTGTATTGGAGATAGGTATCAGCCAAGGTAGATGCACATGTATAGTCCCACATCACCTTCTTGCCATCTGTCCAGGCTTGAAGGGTAATACCATCTGGACGCTTCTGGCTGCCATCATATCTGCATAGTTGGGGTGGCTCCCTTGCTGCTGGGCATCCGGCTGTTGTGAGGCTCCTCTTGATGATGTTATTAACCTCCTCATATCTTGCAATCTTTCCCTCGGATATACGGCACACAAGACCATGGTACCCGAATCGGTCTGCTGCTTCACTGCCACAAATACACCTGTGTTCGGCGAGAATAGGGGCGGCAAGTCGAAGGGCAACACCGATGCGGATGGTCTGTGGGTCGAGGCGTGTGCCAAGGCTGGAATTGGGAACAGCCAACAGAAAATCCCCTGCATGAGGTGCTCTCACTGCCAGGAGGCGGGCTCTATCCTTCCCTGACACACTCTGAAGCATTGTTGAGGCAATATTTTCCACTATTGGACCATCCCAGTGCGATTGTTTGTAGTTGTTGGGGGGAGCAGGTCTGGAGTTTACCTGGAGAGAGTTCCGGGGGTCAACGCCCCCGCGGCCCGGTCCTCCTGGTGGATCAGAACCTGATCAACCAGGCTGTTGCTGCTGGCTGCACGCAAACCAACGTACGAGCCACAGCCCGGCTGGTCAGGAACCGACTTTAGGTGCTTGTCCAGTGCCAGTTTGAAGATTGCCAGGGGTCTGATGGTAATCCCCCTTATGTATGCTGGGAGGCAGTTGAACAGTCTCGGGCCCCTGACACTTATTGTATGGTCTCTTAACGTGCTAGTGACACCCTTGCTTTTCATTGGGGGAATGTTGCATCGTCTGCCAAGTCTTTTGCTTTCGTAGTGAGTGATTTTCGTGTGCAAGTTCGGTACTAGTCCCTCTAGGATTTTCCAGGTGTATATAATCATGTATCTCTCCCGCCTGCGTTCCAGGGAATACAGGTTCAGGAACCTCAAGCGCTCTCAGTAATTGAGGTGTTTTATCTCCGTTATGCCCGCCGTGAAGGTTCTCTGTACATTTTCTAGGTCAGCAATTTCACCTGCCTTGAAAGGTGCTGTTAGTGTGCAGCAATATTCCAGCCTAGATAGAACAAGTGACCTGAAGAGTGTCATCATGGGCTTGGCCTCCCTAGTTTTGAAGTCTGGTTTAAGAGCCCGTTAGATTATCCCAGATCATGGCTCCGTCAATGAACTTTTGGTCCTGGACTCCAATCTTGTCCCTAAGATGTTCAGGGATAATCGCTGCTACAAGCCCTCTGGATGCAATACACGAGGACAGAAAAGCAGGTAGCGCAATCTGTGATGACTTGCGGACACCAATGCCTCCTAGTCTGACTGGAAGTGTAGCTTGGCTCCACTGCCCGTCTTCTAGAGTAAGGTTAAGTACTTTCGTAAAAATCTGCCTCAGGATTCAGGATGAGACCCATTTCCTGTCCCCGTGTCATTACTTGTGTAAGATCATGTAGGAGGGACTCCTTTGTACCTGCTAGTGTGCCATCATCTAGGAACCAGATGCTTAGCTCGCTGGTCAGTCTGACTGTGATTTCCCTAACTGCTATACAGAAGAGAAATGGTGCAAGAGGATCTCCTTGTTGGACACCCTCCGATGATGTGATTTCATGCTCTCCAAAGAGAAGCATTGATTCCTTGCTATACCCAGTTGCAACAAAAGGGAAAAGACCAGGGAAATGTTCTTGTACTGCTGCTAATACCACGTCTCTTTTCAGGAGATTGAATGCATTCTTGAAATCTAATTTTACCACTGCATTGTCCTCAGGCAGGTTGTTGATATACGCCCTTGTTGCATGAACCGCTGCTTCACTTCCTTGAGAGACCCCAAAGCCAATCTGGTTTGGTTGAAGCATCATGACTGCCTGTGCACTAATACTTCGGACAGCAGCTTTGGATACGAGGCGGCGTAACGTGTTGCCTACTGCAATTGGCCGAATTCCTCCATCCTTTTTTTTTTAAGTGCACAAAGTGTTGCACCAAAAAAGAAAGGTTTAATTTCATCAGGAATCAGACCGGCCAAGGAATTGTTGACGAACCTTGTGATCTCTGAAAGCAGTGTCTCTGCAATTTCCCCAATAACTGGATTAACCATTTCCTTTATATATATATATATATATATATATATAATATATATATAATATATATATATATATATATATATATATATATATATATATATATATATATATATATGGATGGATGGTTAAAATCTCTTACATGAATAAATAGAGCATTGGAATCTTGTCCATTGAGAAAGTAGTATCAAGCAAGTCCATGGTCGACAGGAATATTATTGAATCTTGTTTCATAAAAAGCAGTTTTGACAATAATATGAATATTTCCTTTGGTTTATATAAATTAGATCCATTTATAATTAATAGAATTTGGGAAGAATTTAATAATACACTGGACAAATAATAATTTTTAAAATTTTCTTGGGTAGAATAGTTTGTTGGTGAGTTGTGCAAAGGACCTGTCCAGTTGGGCCGGCGCGCGTCACGTGTTTAACCGTTGTGGGATCTGATAGTGAGGTGTTGGCCAGACCCCTTATATAGCTTTCTTGGATGCTTTACTTTCATAGTTCCTTGATAATGTGAGTAGTCACGAAAGCGCTTGGAATTTCTCTATTCTTTCAGAGTGGTTGTTTTACATATATATATATATATATATATATATATATATATATGATATAAAATCTCAGTAAATAGGTGATATAACAATATGCAAAAGAACCACTGTGACTTCTCACATTATTAAGGAACTATGATACTGTGAGATAATGTGAGAAGTCACGAAAGCGCTTGAATTTCGTAATTTTTTCTCAGTATATATATATATATATATATATATATATATATATATATATATATATATATATATATATATATATTATTGTAACCACGAACGAGTGGTATTGATGAATAACAACACTGCGATAGCCAAGGATTCGAACCCATGTTGTACTGGCCTGTCTCATGGTAAGCGAGAGCTTTGGGTAGCGCAGTGTTGTTATATATATATAACACTTATGAGGAACAGAAATACCAAAGCCGGGAAGTAAACGTTTGTATTTTTTTTTTTTTCAAAACTTTTAGAAATCACAAATTCTGTCATCAGTACTAAAAGATAAGAGAACAATTACTAAGCGGAATCATTGGCCAGTAAACACGAAATAAAAAATAAACCACACAACTATCACTCATAAACTCACACATCAAAATAAAAGAAAAGTGTGTAGACTTTTGTATAGACAAAATCGGGTTATTCAATCGAGGTTTCATTTTTGTCATGTAAAGGATGAGGTCGAGTCTCTGGCACTGAAGTGAGTGTTGATCTGGCTTCGTGACAACAACAGCATCCACTACATCTGTTGTTGAGAACCAGGCTTTGATATCCTTGCAGAGCGAAACTCAGGAGCAAATCTCCTTACACATGGAAATATAAACACATATGCAGTATAATGTGATCCTTTATTGACTACGTTTCGCCCACACAGTGGGCTTTTTCAAGTCACAAACAGAACTACCTGGGGTGGAAGGAACGCGAGTATTTATAGTCAGGTTCAGAGTGCTGAGGTCAGGTGGAGAATGCTGCATCTGATGATGTACCGAGTGGGGTTATAGAGTCTAAAATCTTGGGTAGCTTGGAAAGGAGATTGGACAAGTTTGTGAGCAGACCTTCTACAGTGTTCTTATGTGGGATAGCGATGAAGAAGCTTCTTGGCAAGTGGTTCAGCTATGTTATAGAAGCCACTATTCTGGTTGAAGTTGTCGGATATAGAAATAAGTGATGACTGCAGGATTCTTCGGTATTGAGTGTTGTCTTCTGTGGCGATAAGTCTTGAGTTTCTGTAGTTTATCAAGTGGTTGTGTGAATTACGGTGTTGTACGCAGGCATTCCTTGTGTCGTCAGACCTGCTTGCGTATTGGTGTTCTGAAATGCGTGTTTGGAGGTCCCTTGATGTTTCGCCAACGTATAACTTGTTGCAGTCATTACAAGGGATTATGTATACCCCTGCAGAGGGTGGAAGCTTGTCCTGTCTATCACTGGTTATGTCCTTGATGGTCGTGGTTGTGGAGGTAGATACTTGAAATGAGGTATTGGAAAAGATGTTGGAAACGTGTCTGGCAATGGAGTTGGTGGGGAGGACTATGTATCTCTTCTCGGCAGTGTCTTCTCTGGGTGTGTTGAAGATGTTTAATGCCCGTCGTCTGCAGTCTCTGATGAAGTGACGAGGATAGTGAAGTTTAGAAAATACTTGTTCAATCATCGTGCATTCTTCTTCAAGAAACTCATTGCTGCAGATTCTGAGTGCACGCAGGAAGAAGCCTATAATTACACCACGTTTGGTTTTGGTGTCGTGGTGAGAGTAGAAGTGGAGAAGATCGTTCTGGCACTTAGTGAAGATACTTGCCCAGTTTCCTCTTGAAGACTTCTACACTTGTTCCAGCAGTGTTTCTGATATCTTCTGGAAGGTTGCTGAATCATCCTGGAGCTCATTACCTTTGTAACTTGGTCATGATTATGACCAGATCTAGTTCATTACCTTTGTAACTTGCTCAGCTATCAAAACTTTGGAGTCCAGTCCCTGGACCAATTATGTACCTCTGTAATCTTTTGACTACCGCCCACAGGATGGGTATGGGGTGCATAATAAACATATTAAACTAACTCTCTATTATTTAGAAAAAAAATTGTCTGTATGAAACGTTATTTACTAATAAACGCCTTTGTTACTACCTCTTCGCCTGCCAATTTAACCGCGTGAAAAAAAAAAACATGAAGCCTTGATGAGATCTGGGCTGTGTAGCAGAGTTATCCAACCTCCCTCATCCCCTCCCCACCACCCAACAGTAATGGTTCTCACACTCACGTTAAAGTTGAGGTTCCCAGGGGCGAGCTCCTGCCCCTGCAGCAGTATTAATATTTTCCTAGTGTGAGTGGGTTTCCCAATTTTTTGTTGCCTAGTCTCTGTGCGTATTTTCACCCCGTTGATCACTAAAAGAATACCTTGTGTGAAACGGAGAGAGAGAGAGGTAAGAGGATAAAAAAGGCGATAACTAAGTAAGAAACGGGAGAACGCGGAAAGAGAAGAGAGGGTAGGCTGGCGGCGACACACCTCCAGGTGAGGCTGGCTCGGAAATTTCCAAGGTAATATTCTTGTCATAAACGGGGCGCTGAGCTAGTGTACCCCCACACGTAAGTGTTTTTGTTTACATCGTGATTCTAGCAGTCGACAAGCAAAGATTTTCCTACATTTAAAACAATCGAAGTACTATTTACTATATCATGCGAATCCTGAAGCATCAAACATGATAAAACGTGTGATTTTCAACGCTAGACTGTACGATTAGTATGTAAGTATGAGACAAAATGAGGGCTATAGAGCTTTATCGTGAATACGTTTCGCCCGCCAGAGACTTTATCAACTGGCAGATTGATATAGTTCCTGGTGGGCGAAATGTCTTCACATTAAAATGCCATAACCTGCATGCTTTGTCTTATTTACATCATTTCCGTTATTTAGAAAAAACTTAGAACTGTGTTTTGGGCACTGACTGATTGATCGATCAAGACAGCAACCAGGAGGCCTAGTCTGGGATCGGGCCGCGGGGGCGGTGGCCTCCGAAGGCAACTTCATGTAAAGAAAACAGAGAAACACCATCTTATAAGGCAAACGAGTACCCTGAGGTCAAACTCGAGAGAGGTCACAGGAGAGGTCCAAGATGGGATCACAGGAAAGATAAAGGGGTGAGGAGAGAGAAGAGAGGTCACGGAGGTGAAGCCATGTAGGCTGTTTAGGAGGCCTAGGATTGGAAGCATTTTTAAGATAAAAATTGTGAATAGGAGCGATAGGTCCAGGTAATGTGTACATTCTGTTTTACTCAATGGTTTCAATTAAGTTGGATGCTAGCTGTTTCCGGGATCCTGCGTGTGGTTCTGTCGTCCTCCTGAATCTGTTGCTGTGTAGCTTCCCATTTCATTACGTTGGAATGCATCCAGTGGTGAGCAACGCACACGTTGGCATCACGCAGCCTACATGTGTACTTGTGTTCTTGAAGATGAGTTCCAAGGTCATGCCCTGTCTTACCAATATAAAATTTGCTGCATTTCCCGCACGGAATGTTGTAGATCCTTTTCGTACAGATATATTAACCAGGTGATGTATACCTGGAGAGGGTTTCGGGGGTCAACACCCCCGCAGCCCGGTCTGTGACCAAGCCTCATGGTGGATCAGGGCCTGATTAACCTGGCTGTTACTGTTGACCGCACGTAAACCGACGTACGAACCACAGCCCAACTGATCAGGTACTGACTCCAGGTGCCTCTCCAAAACCTTCTTGAAGACAGCCAGGGGTCTATGTAGAGCTATGTAGAGCTAGGGCTGTATGTAGAGCTATGTAGAGCCAGGGGTCTATGTAGAGCTTAATCATGCAGAATGTAAGTAATCTAACTGCCACATTCATACTGGTCATACAAAAATGTTCATGTCCACGCAAGCCATAGTTTGGTATTGTCCAGAAAGTCTGTCCGGTGATCACCACCCAGGTCTTAGTCTGTTATTGTCCACAAAAGTAACAGTATATTGAGGGTCACCCAGGTAACAGTTCGTTATTGTCCGCCCAGTTCTCAGTCTGGTGATGTCTAAGTCACAGCCAATGTTATAGATCACAAAATCACGGTATAATGTTGTCCATGTAGCCTTGAGACGCACCTTTAAACTACATCGAATATATTTGTGTTACGATCCCTTATCTTGCAAATGCCCTTGACGTTATTTTGTTTTTGCGAGCTTCGGGGAACAGGTTTCGCATAATGTCTGACGGCAGACGCTTCCCTCCCAGGTGGAATATTATGTCTTGCCTTCTTTTCCCAACGTCTAGTTTCAATACTTCGCTCTGATTGCAATCTAGAAGTAATATTATGTAATTAGACACATCTATATAATATTCAACTCTGGCTCACCTACTGGGTTAAGAACGTTACAGAAAAGAGATGTCCAGGTACATGAGAGGCACTGCATGATGCTTGGTTTATTTTTTTTTTTTTTGCCTGTCAAACTCTATATCTTTATTAATCAAATTTCTAGGGATATAGTCTCTTTATATTACAGACAGTAATGGAAGAGACCCAAAGAAATTATAATTCATTACACAGCATTATCATTTTCCTCTAGGGCCATCAGCGGAGTTTAGGAAAACCAGAGAACGAAGTTGAATTACAGATACTATCATAATAAGAAAAGAGTTATTGAAGCACACAAGAGATGGGCACAGCACAGAGTAGAGCCCCATAACCCGTCAGGTGAGGTGCCTTATTACAAGTGAAGGGTTGTTGATCAAAGAAATTGGAACTACCCCCTTTCCCTTGTTTGGTTCTTACCTGATTTCCTCTCATTCTCCAGACGCTGTTTAACCCCCTTCGGGTTCAGCGCCTACCAGTGTATATAATATTGCACTGGATACCACAAATACTAAAAGGTGTCAATGTTGGTAAGAAGGTATTATACACTCAGTTACTGGAAACAGGAGAGTTACCAGACTACCGGAAAATGATCACTTTTGTACCAGTAGTCGCAAGTTCACAACTACCAGACTGGTGGAAGACTACTGATATAATAGTATCAGTCGCCACAACTACCAGACTAGCGGAAGACAGCCACTTTAGTACCAATGGTTACAGCTTATCTGTAACTAACAAACTCCTGATAAACGATTAATCTAGTACCAGTCGCCACTACTGCAAGACTGCTTAAAGACTATCAACATAGTACCAGTCGTCACAGCTACTAGACTGTTGGAAGGCAACAACTTTGGTACCATTCGTAAAAAAAGGATAAAAACAGGAAGCGCTAAACTAGAAGTCAATATTTCTTAACATGCATACAGCGCAGATGGAAATAATTACGAGGAAGTCATTTACTGGAACATTTTAAATATGGAAGCCTCGTCATTGGCTTTCAACTAACAACACATATTTAGCGAAGGTAAATCCTGTTTTTCCACCCTGGTGGAAATGGGGCCCTTACATTTAGGGGGCCCTCGTGTTCCTTATATCTGGGACCCATTGAGGGGTCCTTTATACCTGGGGGCCCTCATGCAATTTCTCTCGAGCCGCTGGAAAGTTAGGAAGCAAGTTACAGTGCTAGACAAGACGGTGGTGGATGTAAATACTATCCGAACACTTCACAGTTAATTCACATGCTGGAGAGGAAACTTCAGTCATCGTTTAGGTTCTGAATCCTTATCAAACCATGAGTAGCTTGATAATATGGCCTTAATAGTGACCCAGGACAGAGCGAAACATCGTCTGAAGATTTGTCACCGAAGTGTGGATTTTTCCTGAATTGTTTTGGTCACGTTTGTGTCGCTGGCATTTAATTAAGAAGCCGTTTTGCTCCCCTTCCCTGATACTTTACCAATTCTCACCAGAAGTGAGAGTTGATGAAGCCCCTGCTGGGCGAAACGTCTTCGGAATAAAATGCCATAAACCTCATATGGTGTCTCATTAATTCTCAAGATTCTGAAGTGATAGACAGCAAGAGACTAAGAAGTCACCAAGACAGTGGAGCAAAGGTTAAGATGCGGGGCCCAAGAGCTGGTAATTAACCCCTGCAGGCGCAGCTGGGTAAGTACGCACACAAAGTAGAGAAAAAAAGACTTGTAAGACATGTTCTCTTCCTGCTGCTGCTCCTCTTCCGCCTCCTCTTCCTCCTCCTCTTCATCCTCATCCTCTCCCCCTCCCTTCCTCTTATCTCCTACTCTCCGTTGTGAGGGAAAAGTTCAATAGATAGGAGTAGCGAGGGAGTGTATAGTAACAATAGTTTCATTGCCGGCTACTTGTTAAGGTAGGGTAAGTCCCGCTCCCGCTATTCCCCCCCCCCTTTTTCCCCCTCCCCGAAAGTGATAGTTTGATTGCCGGCTGCTTGTTAAGGTAGGGTCAGTCTAGCTCCCGCTATCCCTTCCCCTCCCTCTTCCCCCCCAAAGGTGACATGTGGGGCTCCGATCGAACAGTAAATCACTCAACTCACAGCTCCCAACACTACTGTAAGTACACGCCTGATCATATTTTAGTGGACTTATTGGTTGAAAGCTTCACTTTTGACCAATAATTAACTTAGTCCTTTCAGTCTTGATAGGTTAAAATGTTTTAATAATCACATCTTTTAGGTATTGTACTTATCATGGAGAGTGATTTCTTAAGCAGTGGGTAATCTGTCTCTCTTTGCAGCTTGAAAGGACAGAGAGGGTCACCTGCTAATCAACGAGTAGAATTGAAGGAGATGGACTAACGTTCTGAGACGTCCCAAATTCTGATCCACTTACCTGTTTGTGTATACAAGTAGCAGGATATAACCTCTCATCATTGCAGTGGAAAAAACCTGCTTTCCTGTCATCTGGACGGATTATTGACGGCTAGAAAATCTGTGAAGAACAAGCCGGTGGGTTGTCATCAACACCTGCGACCCCCCCCTCATCGGCAATGGTACTAACCACGCGTGTCCCAAAACCCCGGACCCCCAAGTTTTATATATATTTTTTAGCGTTGAATTCAGATATCATTTATTTTTTCATTTTTCATTTTTTTTAAAGGGTAGGTTTAATATTTATATTAAGGGTTTTTTTATTTTTTATATTTTTCTAAATAAATTTTTGTTTGTCAGTTTTTGTTCTTTTTTATTCTTATTTTCTGAGGAGGAGAGCCTTGTAATACTGACTGAATTGTTACAGGGGAAGTAAGCCTTCACAAGTGGGACCTTGCCAGGATCAACTCTACTGAATCAAGATTCAATTTCCCTTCGAAACTACCCTTGGAATTCAACGCCGCATACCACGATGGTTACCACCAGCCATGGTAAACATTCTCTAGGTAGGATACTTCAGATATTTAAAAAATTTGGTGAGTTATAGTCTCAATTTATTGTAAGTCAAGTCAGGCAGGGTATAATATTTAAACGCCACCCCTTTTTTTTCAAGCTTGAAACACTTTGGAGGATTTGCTCTGGGACCCCAATTTTCCCGTGACAATTTGTTATTAAGCTCTTTTTTTATAAGGGAACGCCCTAGGAACTCTTGATTTGTTCATGAGAAGATTGGATGGGCAAGTGACCCCATTCACTTTATGTTTGCTCGGAGCCGGCATGAACCCCCATTTTCATTAATACATATTGTTTATTGAAACGGGGTCGAGCCCTTGGGTTTTTTTTCCGTTTGAGCGGAGCGGAATTGAACCCCCCGTTTTCTTTGAGACCTGTTTTTTATTTTCCCCTGGTAGTTTAAGTTCTTGCAAGTTGGGGAAAACAGTTTTGGGAGAGCGCTGGAAGTAAGTTAGGAATAAAGGAAAAAAAAATTTAGAACTTCATTAGGTTAAGTCCCGGAAAGAATTGAAAAAGGGAAATTTAGGAGAAGAGAGAAGTTGAAAAAGGGAAAAAGGAAGAAAAAAAAAGAATTTAAGAGAGCAAAGAAAGACAGAAAGAGAGCAAGAAGACAAAAAAGAGCGTGATAGACTTGATCGTGAAGAAAGACCTAGGGAACGTGAGGAACAGGCTAAGATACGTGAGGAACAAGCTAAGATACGTGAGGAACAAGTTAAATTAAGAGAACTTGAGGAAAGAGCAAAGGATAGAGAACACGAGTTAATAGAGAGAAAAGGATTGCGAGCTCGAAAAATCTTGCCTTGAATTAAAGAATAAAAAGTTAACTTTTACACAACAACAATTAGAGGAAGGAGTAATTGAACATCATGCAGCTAGTGCACATATTCCAACACCTAATTTACCTCCCTTCACAGAGGGGGACGACATAACTTCATGCATTATCAGGTTCGAAAATACTGCTACCCTCTGTGAATGGCCTTCTGACACCTGGGCTACCAGGGTAGGAATGTTATTTTCCGGTACAGCTTTGAATATCTATGCAACTTTGTCGCAGGATATCATATGTAATTATAACCTACTGAAGAAGGCAATCCTTAAAGCATATCAAAAAACCACTAATTCTTACAGGAAAGATTTCCTTACAGCCTGGCCAGAACTTTCAGCAGTTACAGGTAACACTCTTTCGTTTGTTCGACTTTTGGATAGAGAGTTCAGGAATTGATCACAGTTATGAATCTCTTAGAGACTTCATGGTTGCTGGCCAGTTCCTGACAGCTCTTCCCCACCAGATAAGAACATTCATTAGAGAATGTAACCTGATTAAAGCTGAGGAAGTTGCTGAGGCCGCTGACTTGTATGCTGAGGCTCACAATTCCTATAAAGACCTAAAGGGATCGAACCCTAAGGGCAAGGGTTCATCAGACCTTAAGAAATCAAAGCCTCTAGTGGAAAGTAAAGTGACTCCTTTTATTGCTGTTTGTCATTTGTGTGGTGTTAAGGGACATAAACGTCCAGATTGTCCTTCAAAGAAGGTCCAAAAAGTTGGAAGATGTTTTAAAGACTGTAATGACCAAGCACCCTTCTGTTCAGGAACAGTTAATGGACTTAATGTATCTGCCATTTTACGAGACACTGGATGCACATGTATAGTCATTTCTGATAAGCTGTTCCCTAATCTTAAACTCATTCCTCTGCTATACTTTCAGACTACTTGGGCCGTACGGACACATTTCCTACCATCCGTTGTTACATTAGGTCTAAATGGTTCACAGGTTGGTCTGAAGCCGTACTAGCTCCCATCACTTCTTGCTCCGTACTAATAGGTAATGTAAAAGGTGTCATTCTTCCTTCTGAGGTTGACCTTTCATCACCAAAGGTGGACATAAGCTTTTCAGATCCTCTTCCTGTAGAGTCAGAGAAGCCCCTCGAAAGTTCAGATGAGACAATGTCTCGCGAGTTCATGTGGGATTAAAAACCAGTGATGCTACTCTCGAAAGCGAGGTATTTAGGTAAACCGGTTCACTTGTTAGATGAAAGTGAAGATATCCCCTCCGATACCATAAATGTCTTGATAGGACTCAGACCAAAGCCAGGCTTCTCCTACTATCCATCCTTTGATTTTCCCTGACTTTAAGCCTTTAGATATATCGAAGGACTCCTTTGTCAGTTTACAAAGTAATTGCCCTTCTCTTCAGAATTGCCATAATGCCGCTAAACAAAATCAAGTTATCCAAAGGAAAAACTTTTCATATAAATTTGAATATATAAAAGGTATCTTGTACAAGTCAGTATTCAAATTAAATTCAGATGAGATAAACTATTCCATCTTAGTTGCTCCAAGTCAATGCAGAGAGACTTTTCTTAAAATGGCTCATGACCTGCCAGTGGCCGGACATTTCTCGCATCTTTAAAAACCTTAAATAAAATTAGGGAAACCTATTTTTGGCCAAAAATGTCCTCAGATGTCACTACTTATCGTAGATTTTTTAAAGTTTGCCAACTGTCATCCTCCCGAGGTACCAGGCGAGTACCTATGGTCAAAATTGCCAGTCTTTACAGTACCCTTTAAAAGAGTAGCTATTGACATCGTTGGTCCTTTATCTCCACTTTTCATCTGGGGGACATAGATATATATTAACATTAGTTGTTTTATGCTTCGATTTTCCCCTGAAGCATTACCTTAAAGTCCATAACTACTACAGAGGTGGCTGAAGCCCTTTTGTCCATCTTCTCCAGAGTGGGCATTCCTAGAGAAATTTTGTCTGGACCGTGGGACACAATCACATCTGACTTAATGCAACATCTATACCAACTTCTGGGAGTAAACCCTCCTCTCTTCACCACCCCCTATATCCTAGTTTGAAATTTGGGAGGATTGAGCGCCAGCATTCGATTCTCAAGTCCATTTTAAGGAAACTTTGCTCCCTTAAACCTAAGGAGTGGCATCGTTACCTACCCTGTGCTTTGTTTGCCATGAGGGAAGTTCCCAGTGACTCTTTGGGGTTTTCACCTTTTGAACTTCTCTATGGTACACAGGCCAGAGGCCCATTGTCCATCCTTCATGACTTATGGACTAATGAGGACGTAAAGGCTGAGATTCAGTCTTCTTATCAGTTTCTCCTTGATCTTAGATCCAAACTTGAGGAGACCTCTGACATAGTTTCGAAAAACTTAAGCTTGTCAATGGACCAGTACAAAACCTATTTTGATTCCAAAAGTCAGGAGAAGTTTTAAAGTAGGAGATGAAGTCTTGGTACTTTTGCCTATCAAGTCAAATAAATTATTAGTAGCATGGAAAGGTCCATATAAAGTATTAAACATTTGTGGGAAAGTTGACTACCTCATAGAAGTCAAGGGGAAACCTAAGCTTTATCATATCAACATCCTTAAGAAATATTACCGAAGAAATTCGGTTAACTGCCTTAATAACTTTGACTTAGTTTTTCCACACGAACTTGATAAAAACAACTGAAGAATTTAAGGTGTGCGTAATTGACACCTCTAACTTAGACTATGATGAAGAACTACATGACTTGGTGACTCTTTACCACTCGGGCGCAACCAACATTAATTTTTAATGAATCTTTGGATGACCATAAGAGACATGAACTTCTTCAATGTGCGAGTAAATTTTCAGACGTCTTTTTCTGATATTCCCGGTGTTACCTCCACGGTAGTCTATAAGATTGACTTAGTGACGGACAATCCTATCAAACGAAAATTATACCCAGTTCCAGTTCACCTTAGGGATGCATTTGACCCAGAGATAGACAAATTATTAAAACTAAAGTCATTGAACCTTCAGTTCTGCATATTGCTCACCAGTAGTCATGGTTAAGAGGAGGATAAATTTATATAGACTTGCTATTGACTTTAGAGGCCTTAATGCTATAAACTCGGTGGGATGCTGGAGCCTATGCCCCTTTAAAAGATGCGATCTACACAAATTTTATGACGCTTCCTTCTTTTCAGAGATTGATATTGCGCAGGCATATCAAGTAATGTTAGATCCTTCTTCTGAGCAGTACACCGCTTTTCCTACACACCAAGGACTGATGCAATATAGAACTATGCCCTTCGGTTTGGTAACTGCCTGTCCTACCTACGTTAGACTGATGAGAAAGGTCTTGGGTAATATGCCAAATGTTTGTTTATTTTGATTACATTTACGTAATGACATCCACGTGGGGCGAACATATCCAAACATTAACATCAGTTTTGCGTAGGTTACGCTCACATGGCCTCACTGCTAAGCCAAAGAAATGCTTCCTTGGGTATAACAAGATTAGATATCTTGGACTGATACTTTCTAATAACTCTCTGCAGCCTCTCCCCAGTAAGATCAAAGCTTTATTAGAATTTAAATTCCCCAAAACCAAGAAGCTCATGCTTTAGTTTTTCTTGGTTCTGTAAATTTTTATGCACGGTTTATCCCGAACCTTACTGATCTTACAGGCATCTTATCCAACTTCCTTAAAAAGTCTGTGAAGGAACCTCTTGAACTTTCCGACGTAGCTCAGGAAAAGTTTAATGAGATTAAAAATATCTTCTCGAAAGACCCTATACTTAAGATTCCAGATATTAATAAAACATTTTGTTTGAGAACTGATGCCTCCAATACTGGCTTAAGTGCAGTGCTACTACAATACCATGATGGTACTCCCTTCCCTGTATGCATCCTAAGCTGGAAACTCCTTCCCGCAGAAACGAGATACTCCACCATAGAAAAGGAATGTTTGGCCCTTGTGTGGGGTATCTCCAAACTTAAATTTTATTTGCTGGGAAAAGAATTCATTTTAGAAACGGACCACAAACCTTTGATATACCTAGAAACTTTTAAGGGAACCAACAGTCGCCTCTTGAGGTGGACATTGGCACTCCAGGCTTTTAAGTTCCATATTGTGTATATAAATGGTTCATCCAATTATTTCTCTGACTGGTTAAGTCATGACAGTCAGTAGATTTTTTGCCTTATGCGACTTTCACATGTTTGAACTTTTTCCTCGCCTATTCTTCTTATACTCCTTGACTATAAGTCTTGGTATGGGGGAGTGTGAGGGAAAAGTTCAATAGATAGGAGTAGCGAGGGAGTGTATAGTAACAATAGTTTCATTGCCGGCTACTTGTTAAGGTAGGGTAAGTCCCGCTCCCGCTATTTCCCCCCCCCCTTTTTCCCCCTCCCAGAAAGTGATAGTTTGATTGCCGGCTGCTTGTTAAGGTAAGGTCAGTCTAGCTCCCGCTATCCCTTCCCCTCCCTCTTCCCCCCCCCCCGAAAGGTGACGTGTGGGGCTCCGATCAAACAGTAAATCACTCGACTCACAGCTCCCAACACTACTGTAAGTACACGCCTGATCATATTTTAGTGGACTTATTGGTTGAAAGCTTCACTTTTGACCAATAATTAACTTAGTCCTTTCAGTCTTGATAGGTTAAAATGTTTTAATAATCACCACATCTTTTAGGTATTGTACTTATCATGGAGAGTGATTTCTTAAGCAATGGGTAATCTGTCTCTCTTTACAGCTTGAAAGGACAGAGAGGGTCACCTGCTAATCAACGAGTAGAATTGAAGAAGACGGATTAACGTTCTGAGACGTCCCAAATTCTGATCCACTTACCTGTTTGTGTATGCAAGTAGCAGGATATAACCCCTCATCATTGCAGTGGAAAAAAACCTGCTTTCCTGTCATCTGGACGGATTATTGATGGCTAGAAAATCTGTGAAGAACGAGCCGGTGGGTTGTCATCAACACCTGCGACACTCCCCCATCATCGGCAATGGCTACGATTTCAACAACACGCAGTGTCACCAACACCAGACACCCAAGTTTTATATATATATATATTAGCGTTGAATTCAGATATCATTTATATTTTTCATTTTTCATTTTCTTTAAGGTAGGATTAATATTTCATATTTAAGTGTTTTATATTTTATGTTTTCTAAATAAAGTGTTTGTTTGTCAGTTTTTGTTCTTTTTCTATTCATTAATTTTCCTGAGGAGGAGCCAGCCTTGGTAATACTGTCTGAAGTTGTTACAGGGCTGAGTAAGCCTTCACATCCATCCACTCATTCTTTCTCTCCCTTCTCTCTCCTCCTCTAAGAAAAGAACAGAGAAACAAAAATTTAAGGAACTGGTGGGAAGAGAAAAAGTCACAATGCCATGGATGAAATACTACTACTACTAATAATAATTACTATTATTATAATTATTATCATTGCTATTATTAACCAGGTGCTACTGGACGATAATCCACGATGGACCGAAACGTCGTGGATCACCGAAACGTGCGTGTTCATGATGAAGAAAGGGAGGGAGAGAGAGACAGAGAGACAGAGAGACAGAGACAGAGAGAGAGACAGACAGACAGAGACAAAGAGGGCCAAAGGTTAGGAACAGTGAAGGAGGGAAGAGACATAGAAACAGAGAAGTATGAGAGATAGATAATAAAAGAACCCCAATGGAAATAAGTCACTCTGACTTTTTTGGGGATATCCCAGGTTCTCTACACATATGCTGCTATGTATGATAATCTTTGTCAGGGGGCCCAAGTGTCAGGGGCCCAAGACTGTTCAACTGCCTCCCAGCATACATAACGGGGATTACCAATAGACCCCTGGCTGTCTTCAAGGTGCTGGAGAGGCATCTAAAGTCAGTACCTGATCAGCCGGGCTGTGGTTCATACGTCAGTTTGCGTGCAGTCAGCAGTAACAGCCTGGTTGATCAGACCGAGATCCACTACGAGGCCTGGTCTCAGACCGGGCCGCGGGGGCGTTGACCCCGAAACCCTCTCCAGGTGCACTCCAGGTATTTGTGTATACCTGAATAAACTTAGAGACAGAGCAGGAAAGCTCTACAGAGCAGATTATGGTCGTGTCGGTGCGACGCAAGACAGCCTCTGAATATTAAGTCATGTCCCTGGTAACCCCTCTGTCTCTGTATAACCAAAGTCACTCTGACAGTCCTCCCGCATTCTTGGACTGTTTAAGTTCTTAAGCCACGTGAATATGACACCGTTACCTTTCTCTCGGCCTCCTCTTACCTACTGTTGCCTATTCTTACCTATGTTAACCCTCTTCCCCCTTCATTATTTTACATGCAGTTACTTCTCCCTCCACTTCCCCCTCCCTCCCTCCCCCCCCACTGGCTCTCTTTCTCACCCTCTTACTGTTACCTTTCCCTCAGCCTCCTCTTACCTACTGTTACCTATTCTTACCTATGTTAACCCTCTTCCCCCTTCATTATTTTACATGCAGTTACTTCTCCCTCCACTTCCCCCTCCCTCCCTCCCCCCTACCACTGCCTCTTTCTCACCCTCTTACTTTCCCTCAGCTCCTCTTACCTACTGTTACCTCTCAGCTTACTCCTACCTACCATCACCTCGGTGGAAATAAGTGACATTGCTTGTCTTTATTGATGAAGCCTAGATAAGCTTCAAAGGCTTGATGAAGCTCCAAAGGCTTGATAAAGCTTCAAAGGCTTGATGAAGCTCCAAAAGGGTTGATAAAGCTCATTTAAACCTTCAAAGACTCAATCAAGCTCTGAAAACTTGACGTAAGTCTAACAAAGCGAAACACCGAAACAGTCAAAGCTTCTGTTTACACTCCTACTAATACTCTGAGCTGCACACAAGCAATTAAGTTTGACCAGTAGAGGGCGAGACGCATCGCAACACTGCTGGTGTCGTGATCTAACTCCCTCAATGACACGATACAGTACCTGGGCAAAACAAGTCACTCTCTCGCATGCGGAAAGTTACATTACAATCCAAGCAGCAACCAGGGAGCTGAGACTCAACCCCGAGCCTTGACGTATATAGATTCACGGAGCTAGAGCGTGAAATCCCCTTTCCTCCAGACGCAAAAGGGGGAGAACATACGTGGAAGCGGGGACATACCATGCAGGTGAGTACACACATGTGAACACTACAGAGACAAATAACAATAACAAAAAAAGGCAAAATTTCCCTGACTGGAACGATACACAAATAACCCGCACATAAAAGAGAGGAGCTTACGACGACATTTCGGTCCGACTTGGACCATTTACAAAGTCACACTGGGGCTTTGTAAATGGTCCAAGTCGGACCCAAAAGTCGTCGTAAGCTCCTCTCTTCTATGTGCGGGTTATTTGTGTACAAATAAATAATAGTTGGAATGAGTGTATTTTAAAGAATGACATGTTAAATAGATTTTAAGGAGTCGTGTGCATTTTGGCTTTGTCTGCTTGAGGAAAAAGTATTCGACTTAATCCGATAAAATTCTACAAAAAATTTTTTAGTAATATTATGGTTATAAGAAATAGAAAGAAGAAACACTGCGACAGGCCTTTCTGGCTTTTGCGAGGCAGGTTCATTCTCCCACCGGCTTAGGTTCACTGACTATAACGGGATTATTTGGTATTCTGGTAGCGGGGAGTTAATGATACGTCTTCGGAGGCTTCTTACTTTATTGTTAAGTAGTGGTGGGTAAACAGGCTTGTGTGTAGTGCCCATGGCCCGGGAGGGCCATGCCCATGAGAGAGAGATGGGAGTACTTGTGTCTTGCTGCTAGGCCGCCTGTGTGAGTGAGGCGGAGGCATGGGCGGCAGGCTGGCGTGCCTACCTAGAGGCCTGGCTACAGAGGGCAGCACCTGAGTGGCGCGAAATATGAACTAAGCTGGCAGACAGCATGGGCTGTCTGTGCAGACAGTACAGGCTGTCTACGCTCGGCCACCTACCGGCGTCGTCCCGACGCGACAATACTGGTAGTAAAAGAAACTCGGTCTCTCTCTCGTAGGAACAGGGCACAGAACACAAATAAAAAACATATATATACATATGAACATGGAAAAAAAACTTCCTACAGGGAGGGAAGAAAAAAAACATGTGAGTGTGCTAAACATCGTGGTCAAAGGCAGGTGAGCATCGAAAGGCATCACTGCACGCTTCCTGCATCTGGACAGATACTGCAACACGGGAGACATCGCTGCGGCTGAGCTGTGACGTAACAGGTTACAGTCTCTCTGGAATGGTGAAGCAGTCATCGTAGGAGTCGCTGCAAGTTTTCACTCAACCTGGGGCACGACATGCTGGTGCCCTCGAGTGAGGCGTCGACAAAACTCGGCAACTGGGCAGGACTTCTGGCAAGCGACTCAGGAGGGACACTTCTCGACTGGTACTGTCGCTGGGCTGTCACTGCCGGCGAGCGTGGAGTGAGTTGTGGAGCGAGTCGTGGCAGTAGAGACGACTGGGAGAAACATCTGGGAGTCGTAACATCATACACCAGACTGCAGTGAGCGAGCTAGCAGTCAAAGTAAACATCTTCTTTGTGCAGGCTGCTCACTGAAGCTTGTGACATGAGGCTGACACAGCGCCTGCTGACAGGCTAACTGCGGCTTGGCGAGTATCATCTCTCCACAGTTGGAGTTATAGCAGAGGTTAGTCTAAGCGTCCCCAGACTTGTTTTCTCTACATATAACTGCACTCTGATGGTCTGGAGGTGAAGTGAAACAAATCTCGATGGGAATTGTAGCAGGTACGATTCTGCAGAACAACACGAGCGACGAGCATAAAGCTTTCTGTACAAGGGGGCTCGGGCTCAGGGCTGTCTGATAGCTGTCAAAACACACTGGTCACACGGGTGACTTAACACAGTGGTGCTACTCAGGTCTGGCTCAGACCTCACTGGACACACGGAAACTTTACACACACACCGCGGTACAACATGGCTTAAACTAGCAAATGATACTTTTCTGTGCATAAACTGACTAAGACATACTAAAATGTGAGAACACTGACTGAGAGGAATTAATTAACACACGACATATATTTTCTCTTAGGCTCACTGACCGTCTGACCTCACTGACACTAATGAAGTCAGACACTTCACTTAAGGGAGGAGCACGACATCCGACTGTAGCACAAGCTAGTCAGGTCCAACTCACACTCACTCACACCCACTCATGTATTTATCCAACCTATTTTTAAAACTACACAACGTCTTAGCTTCTATGACGGCACTCGGGAGTTTGTAATAAAGTTGGTAGAATTACCGACAATATGTAAAGTAAAAGGCACAAGTGCAACTAATGTGACATTTTATTGTGGCAACGTTTCGCTCTCCAGGAGCTTGATAAAGCTCCTGGAGAGCGAAACGTTGCCACAATAAAATGTCACATTAGTTGCACTTGTGTCCTTTTACTTTACTCGGGAGTTTGTTCCACTCATCCACAACTCTGTCACCAAACCAGTGCTTTCCTATATCCTTCCTGAATCTGAATTTTTCCAATTTTAAAACCATTGCTGCGAGTCCTGTCTACATTAGATATTTTTAGCACGCTATTTACATCCATTTATACACCTCGATCATATCCCCCCCTAATTCTACGCCTTTCTAGAGAGTGCAGATTCATGGCCTCAGTCTATCCTCATAGGGAAGATTTCTGATATATGGGATTTCCGATAAATTAACGAATTTATCGGAAAAAAAATTATTAATGACTTTTTAATAATACTCAGGAATAAAGGGGATATATGGACAATAATGGTTTTATTGATGAAACCAAGAGTCAGCCACGAAAAAATTAAAGTCATGCCTGATTTCTACTGTGTCTTAAAGCTAGGCTTTAAACAATAAGATATTACAAGGACCCCGGTGGAAATAAGTCACTCTGACTGACTTTTTTTTTGGGTTATCCTAAGTAATTTACTCAAATGTTACTATGCAAATTACCACACTGAGAGCTGAATGGTAACTCTAGGCCTTTCGTGTTGCAATCAACACATCCTGGAGGTTACCTGGAGGTTATTCCGGGGATCAACGCCCCCGCGGCCCGGTCCATGACCAGGCCTCCCGATGGATCAGGGCCTGATCAACTAGGCTGTTACTGCTGGCCGCACGCAGTCCAACGTACGAGCCACAGCCGGCTGATCCGGCACTGACTTTAGGTATATGTCCAGCTCTCTCTTGAAGGCAGCCAGGGGTTTATTGGCAATTCCCCTAATGTTTGATGGGAGGCTGTTTTAACAGTTTTGGGCCCCAGACACTTATGGTGTTTTCTCTTAGTGTACCAATGGCGCCCCTACTTTTTATTGGGGGCATTTTGCATCGCCTGCCCAGTCTTTTACTTTCGTAGGGAGTGATTTCTGTGTGCAGATTTGGGACCATTCCTTCCAAGATTTTCCAAGTGTAGATTATGATATATCTCTCCCTCCTGCGTTCCACGAGTACAAGTCAAGTGCTTCCAAGCGTTCCAGTAGTTAAGGTGCTTGACAGAACTTTACGTGCAGTAAAGGATCTCTGTACACTCTAGATCTGCGATTTCACCTGCTTTGAATGGAGATGTTAATGTACAGCAGTATTCCAGCCTAGAGAGAACAAGTGATTTGAAAAGGATCATCATGGGCTTGGCATCTCTCGTTTGAAAGTTCTCATTATCCATCCTATCATTTTCTTTGCACGTGCGATCGGGGCACTGTTGTGATCCTTGAAAGTGAGATCTCAGACATTATACTCCCAGGTCCCTTACATTATTTTTCGCTCTATTGTATGGCCGGAGTCAGTAGTATACTCTGTTCTAGTTATTATCTCCTCCAGTTTTCCATAACGGAGTAGTTGGAATTTGTCCTCATTGAACATCATATTGTTTACCGTTGCCCACTGGAAAACTTTGTTTATATCTTCTTGGAGGTTAACCGCGTCCTCAGCAGATGACAGCCTCATGCAGATCCTAGTATCATCCGTAAAGGATGATACGGTGCTGTGGTGTATATCTCTGTTTATGTCTGATATGAGGATAAGGAATAAGATGGGGGCGAGTACTGTGCCTTGTGGAACAGAGCTCTTCACTATGGCAGCCTCCGATTTAACTCTGCATGCAGTGTTACAGAAATAGAGTAAGAGGTCCAGGCAAATTTGTTCAAGGGAACAGGAGAGAGCCGTTCCCTTGAACGAATCTGCCTGGATTTCTTACTCTGTTTCTGCAACACTGCAAGCTCTTGATGTGTTGACTGTAATATGAAAGGCCTAGAGCTATCATTCATCCCTCCCCCCTGTGGTTATTTTGTATCTTTTATCGCTCGTTCGCGATTATTTCATGTTACTATGTATGATAATTGTACTTATGTGCACCTGTACCTAAATAAACTTACCTACTTACTAAGAACTGACGAGAGAGAGACTCAAGATGTACCTTCGAAGAGTTTCGAGAGTTTCGGAGCCCGGTCATGGGCCAGGCTCGCTTCTTCCAGCAGTTCGCCAGAGTGCTAGGAGGGGGGGAAGACCCGGTGTTGCCCAGAGAACTTACACACGAGAGTAAAGGTCTGGAGGAGGCAAGGTGCCTCTTTCAGGAATGTTGACCCTCATACACACAGGAGGGAATCCCAAACTACTTATCTTCTTGCCCCTCCTCCTCCTCCAACGTCTCCCACTTCCTACCCACCACACAGTTCCGTGTCTCGGCTTTTTTTTTTCCTTTTTATTTTGTTTTCTCTGGGTATTCGTTAGTTTAATTCTTTATTTTCCAGTCATCAGCGTCCATTATCATCACCAGCCATCGTCACTAACGACCATCACCATCACCCCCCACCATCCACTTCACTCCACTAACACACCTCTGCAAAAATAATCATCACCGCCCCACCAGCAATCATCCCTGCCTCCAGTATTTACCACACCACCGTCTACCCCCACACCATTACCCATCAATCCCCACATTAGCTACAATAACATTCTCTCCCTACTCCTTCAAATTTTTTTTCCTTCCCTTCTCTCAAAACTCTCAACCCTTCCCGACCCTCTCAATCCCTTCTCTCTCTCTCTTTCTCTCTTATCTCTCTCTCTCTCTACTCTCCTCTATCTCTCTCTCTATCTATCTCTCTCTCTCTCTCTCTCCTTCCCCTCTTCTCCCCCCCTTCTTAAGTACAAAGACATGACAGGTGTTTCAGGTACGTTTTAGATGATTTACACATGGAGTCTACAATAATAGTGTTATAATTATATTCACGGGGAAGCGTTTAACTCGTTGGGGTCACACAGCGCTTGGGGGGAATGGCGAGTGGTATATCAGGTTTTGATCTTAAGAAAGGTTCAAGTAGCCAAGTTTATTGGAAATAGGATTTTTACTGTATAAGAAAGCCCCCTTCCCCAGGAAGGCGGATGTTATTGTAAAATATCTGTTAGAAGAAAAATCAAACTGAAGGGTTCTACAGATTTTAGGAAGAGACTCCTTATAGTTTTTAAGATTGGTGATGATAGCCTAACTCAGTTATTCCACTGCTTAAGTGCTGACTGATATCCTTCGTCAACTTATTACATAGCTATGTGCTGATATCCTTCGTCATCTCATTCCACTAGCTGAGTGCTGATATCCTTCGTCAGCTTATTCCACTAGCTGACTGCTGATATCCTTCGTCATCTCATTCCACTAGCTGAGTGCTGATATCCTTCGTCAGCTTATTCCACTAGCTGAGTGCTGAAAACCTAAGTCAGCTCGTTCCACTAGCTGAGTGGTTATAGTACCTCAGCTCATTCTACTGTCTGGGTGTTGTTATATACATAAGTGTAAGGTATGAGCAATTTGATAAGCAGCACTTAAGCAAGTGCAAAGGTCATATCAAGTAAGCGAGCAAAACAAAACGAGTTCAGCTTTTATTCACGAAATGATTTGGAAAAGCATAATATTTGTTATGTGTGATGGTATAACTGGCGATAATTTGGAAACAAAGAACTTTGATGGAAAAAAAATAAAAGAGGAACTCATGTTAGATTGAGTAGGAAAAGCAAGAATATTTACCAGGAAAGGCGGGAAGTCAAAAGGATTACCTGAAGGATATGTGGTAATGTTGAAAGCCAGATAGCATTTGAAGCTTTCTTATCAATAACTTATAACCATCTGCTGTGCTAGGAAAGTCTAGTTACCTCATCATGGGAAGGAGCTGTATACACAGAGAGGAGAGGGGGCCATGTTAGATTGAGAACTTGGAGAAGAAGGGACTCTGTCACATGTGGAGTGAGGGAGTATACCGGAGGGTGTTCGGCGGGGTAAACGCCCCCACAGCCCGGTCTATGACTAGGCCTCGCGGTGGATCACTGCCGGATCAACCAGGCTGTTACTGTTGGCCGTACACAAACACACGTACGAACCACAGCCCTGCAAGTCAGGTACTGGCTTTAAGTGCCTGTCCAGCTCCCTCTTGAAGACAGCCAGGGGTCTTTTGAGAGTTTAATATAAATTTTGTGCATGAAAAGATTACAGAGACACATAATTTAAACACGGCGTACATAAGTATAAATTTTCATTACATACGCTGTAAATTACCTAAGATTAACCCAGGAAAGTCCAGTGACCTATTTCTCTGTGTTTTAATAGCCGTGACTGAGGTTGGGCAGCATCGGTAAGAGAGTAAAACAGTGGTGTATACTGGAGATACCTAGAGAGGGATTTCGGGGTGTCAACGCAGCCCGCCGGCCGGTCCGTGGACCAGGCCTTCGCGGTGAATCAAAGAACCTGATCAACCAGGCTATTACTGCTGGCAGCACGCAACTCGAGCCCAGCCGAGTCATGGTCAGGTAACAAATATGTTGCACCTGGATTAATGCTTTGAACTATATTTTAATACCCATATTTTATCCTATTATTTCTTGAGTGGAATAAATCACCTGAAATAACCACCTAATGTACTGTTATTATTGTCTTCTGTATATTCTCCATGCTTTGAATTTTAGCGAGATAATTGTTTTTCCTTGTTATTGTATTTTTTTATATTGTATTTTTTTTATATTGTTTTCTTTGATATTGTATTGATATTTATTTCATTTGAGGTTTGATATGGTATTTCTTTGATATTGTATTGATATTATATTTTTTGATGTATTGATATTGTATTTCTTTGATATTGTGTTATTATTGTATTTCTTTGATACTGTGTTTCCTTGATATTAAATATATTATATATTGTATTTCCTTAGTATTATATTACCATGATGCATTTCCTTGATGTTGTATTTCCTTGATGTTGTATTTCCTTGATGTTGTATATCTTTTATATTGTAGTTCCTTAACATTATATTACCTTGATGCATTTCCTTGATATTATATTTCCTTGATGTTGTATTTCCTTGATATCGCATATCCTTGTTATTGTATTTCCTTGATACTGAATTTCTTGGTATTGTATTTCTGTGATGTTATATTTCATTGATAATGTATTTCTTTAATATTCTGCTTCCTTATATTGTATTTTCTTGATATTGTATTTCCTTGTTGTATTTCCTTGTTGTTGTATTTCCTTGTTGTATTTCCTTGATATTAAGTGAGCAATATGTGTTCTCTCGGAGGTTCATTAGTTATGATTATTATAATTATTATAATCATGGGGAAGCTCTAAACCCGTGGGATTATACAGCGTATGGGGGTGATGGAAGGTATTCAGGCTAAGTTCATCGAACTGGAGCACAGACCCAATTCCCTAGATCAAGAGCCCTTCACCAGCGTCAAGGAACCTCCCTTGAGGGGCGCTTGATATAAGGGAACCAGAAAGAGGCATAAACAAAAAAACACGCAAATACACTCCTAATAGTGACCAGCGAAGAGGCGGGACCAGGAGCTGTGAATCAACCCACGGAAACCACGAATACCGTAAGTACACACACCACAGCGAAGTAGTGGTAGGAGGCCAGAATCCATACATACGGTACATAGATAAAGCAGGGAAAGAAAAGTGGACCTAGCTGCCACAGTTGGAGAGGCGGGGCCACTCAAGAGATATGGATCGACCCTGCAACCAACAATTAGAGGTGAATACACACTCACACACGAGAGTTAATGGAAATTCCCACTATTATTAATTTCTCCCACAACCCAACTACTGTTCAGACCTTCATTTATTTGCTTATATTTGCGTACTGTATTACCTCTCAGTATCTGCAACACATCTCTCACTTTGCATCACTTATATCACCACTTGCTTCTCACACTGGTGCTGATTCCTTACGTTACAGAGAACGAGTGTTTACATGGTTTGTTATTTAGAGGTCCTTTATGGGAAATTCAAGGGTTGTTCTGGGAACCTTTATGTGGAAAAGAGGTTGCAAATGATTTGTGTTAGCAAATTTTAGCTAAAATTGTTCATTTTTATACTAAAGATAATTATTATATTTTATTATAATAATTATTATTATTATTATTATTATTATTATTATTATTATTATTATTAGATGTATTAATAGACGTAGAAGTAGTAATAAATATAATAGAAGACAGTAGTAGTAGACGACAGTCTTAAGGGGGACTTTGGGAAAAGGCTGGATAAGTGGGTGAGTGGGAATGTTTAGTTGAGAGAAGAATCTGTCTTGTATAGGCCAGTAGGCCTTCTGTATTTCCCCCTCATTCTTACGTTATTTTGTGAAGATATGATACAAGATATATTAAACAAATTTCCTAAATTTGCTTTTAACAGATAAGTGAACTATAGATATAAATCCAGAGGTACTCCTGTTAACCGTTTTGGGGCCTAGTGTATCCATATACTCTTGCGCTGCCGTCCACAGAATGGGCATGAGGTACACAATAAACCAGTCACTGCGGGGCAAAATCCCCCAAAAATCTAATCTTATTTTGTGAAGTTACGGTGATAGATGACCTCGTCGATGAGGATCCAGATGAGAGGACACAAGTCACTCCCAGGCTAACCAACTTTTTTTTTTAATTATAACATTATTTATTTGGAATTGAGGAGTTCGCTTGAGTGTCGTTTGTTAAAGATAGTACCCCAACATTTTTTGACAAGAATTATGTTTAAAATACCCGCAAACTTGTGGAACCGTATTATCAAAATTAGTCTTTCTTTTCCGTCTTGCCTACAAAGATTGTAACAAAGGTTGTCATCACAAAAATCATTAAGGATTTTTCCATATTTTAAAGCGAGAAAACTGTAGGCTCAGAAAGGATTTAAATGTATCCAGGTTACATATTCTGTTGTTGGTGAGTTATCCCAAGGTTTACAGATACACCTTCAGAAACACGAGTATTCATGTGGTATGTTAGATACCAATATCCGTGTGGTGGCATCGTAACTTGAACTCCAGTTATCAGACTGGGGGATCGCTCGACTGATATGAAAAAGACCAAAGCAAAACATAATGTCTCGAAGCTACCATTCTACATCTCAATTAAACCACCTGAATCAGAAGGTGTATTGTATTCACTAGCAAAGGTAACTTTGGAAGCCCTGTCGCGGATCTAGGGCAAGCCTCTTAGTTTTGGTCCATCTCTGTGGATTTTGTCACTGGTCTGTATTATTATAATCTTGGTTAATCAAAACGGTTCGTTGTCATGTTAGCAGTTTGACCAGAACAGTTTTTATTAGGGCAGAGGCCTTCTCTTTTACTGCTCTGACCCTTTCTAGACAAGATGTGTACAGATTAATTTTTGCTAAGATGTTTATCGTTAGATAGTGATGGTTGCTAATCTTAGGTTTTTCCGAAATACAAACTATAATGTTAATGATAAGATTATAAAGAAAGAATTGATATACGAATCAATTCAGTAATTCTCAGCTTTATTGTCGTAAATACTGGTAATAATACGTTGCTCTCTAATCCTCAATAATTTTTTGGGTCCTCGTAGGACGGACAAAGCTGTGCACAATAAACCAGCTTCAGTGTAAGGTATCTTTTTTAAAATTTTATCTTACTTACCTCGCTTTAGACTCACTTTAGAGGGCATTTTACAACCTTGTTTTTGTCTTCTTCTGCGAGAACCCGCTTTCCCCTCCGGGCTTTTGTTTAGATTCCATGAGAAGTGATGTGACGGCGCCATAAAAAGTACCTGTATTAGCCTCTGGTCGTTGATGTTATTTATCTGTAAGCCTCAGCGCAATAGTACATATACCCTTTAGTGTACTCTTCGAGCCCGCCACTGCGAGTCAGACAAGAATAAACACCACGTTCAGACAAGGAAGAAAAACGCAAGCTTAGAGGTGATGGGAGACTATGAAGCTCAAGTTACCATACTGTGTTAGCGGTCTCCGAGTTAAGTAACGAATGCAGAGTAACGATATCTACTCATTCCCACAACATAACATAAGGGCTTTCGACTACGTTAGTGACCGGGATGTTGATCGTGATGGCCCATAATTATCCTCTTCTGCCACACCTCAGTTTTCATCTGCGCTTCAGTAGTCGAAGGAATTATGAAAAAAAAAAAAACCTAGATGTGTCTCGGTCGCTCAGCGATCCAAGAAAGGTATTCCCGTATCCTATAATCCCAACCTTCTCTATATTAATGCCTGCAAAGGAATAGTACATAGTGCGGCAAAAGTTTATGATGCAGTCAAATATCAGGTCATCGTGAAGAAAATAAATCAGGAATGGCTTTATTAAACTGACAAGATGGCACCTGCCCATTCCAATAGCCGACCTCAGGAGGCATTCTCATGATTATTGCACGATAACTAATTTGTTCAATAAAACTGACAAATTAAAACTTTCACAGCCCAAAATCCTTTGAAAAAAGTCCTCCTTAGAAGTTCAATATGAACAGTGTATCCACTTGAACTTGGGAGTCATCTTGACTATTGTAACGTCCTACACAAGTCATTGTGACTATTTTCACGAGGTGTCAGAGTGGGCCCCTGTAACTCTTGGAGGTCATACAGCACCAGTGGAGTGGGAAGTAGTCAGGTCTGATCTAAGATAAGGGAGGATACCTCTGTCTTCTAGGATCAAGAACCCTTCCCTGGCATGAAGACAACACAGGAGTGAGCAATGTTAGTAGAACAAACAAGCGTCACAATGTTCAATTTTTTTACATTATTCTTCCAGTTCAATTACTCAGAATATTTTGAATTGTTTGTTTTTAATGATGTTTTGTTTCTCTTCGTGATCGCTTGAAATCAAGCGAATATGTCAGGAAAATTGTAAATATCAGAATTTGGAGAGATAGTAAAAACTGCTCTTTGCTGATGACACTGTGCTCTTGGGAGATTCTGAAGAGAAGCTGCGGAGATTGGTGGATGAATTTGGTTAGGGTGTGCAAAAAAGAAGAAAATTAAGGTGAATACAGGAAAAGAGTAAGGTTATGAGGATAAACCAAAAAAGATTAGGTGATGAAAGAGTTGAATATCCAGATTGGAGGGATGAGAGTATGGAGGAGGTGTACGGTATTCTTGTTAGATATTTGGGTCGTGGACGGTCAGCGGATGGCGTCTATGAACGATGAGGTTGAATCATAGGAATTGATGAGGGGAAAAAAGAGTGACGTGGTTGCACTTAGGAGTCTGTGGAAGACAATGTACTTTGTCCTTGGAGGCAAAGAAGGGAAATGTATGAGTGTATAGTTTTACCAAACGCTTTATATGGGTTGTGAAGCGTGGGTGATGAAGTGGCAGAGCGAGGAGAAAAGGTGGAGGCTGTGGAGTGTCATGTCTGAGGCAATGTGTGGTGTGCTATATAATGCAGTGAATTAGTAGTATAGTTTGGAAGTTAGGAGGAGGTGCGGGATTACAAAACTTTGTCCAGATGGGCTGCATGAGGAAGGGTTGTTGAGAGTGGTTCGGACATGTAGGAGAATGGAGGTGAAACAGAGTGACTTCAAGAGTGTATCAGTCTGTAGTGGAGGAAGGCGGGGTAGGGGTCGTCGGCCATTGGTAGGGTGGAGGGTCGGGGGGTTAAAGGAGGTTTTGTGTGGCTGTGCGAGGGGCTGGATTCCAGCAGGCATTGACAGTGAGCCGTGGTTTGATTGGAGTAATGGTGGACAAATGGTTTTTTTTTTACTTGTCGTGTGGTTGGAGTAGTGTGCAAAGTAACATTTATGAAGGGATTAGGGAAAACCGGGAAGGCCGGATTGTCCTGGTGTGGGAAGTTACAGTGGCCTGCACTTGAAGGAGGGGTGTTAATGTATGGCCAGTTTTTTAAAAACGTTAGTGTAAAGCACCCTTCTGGCAAGACGTGTTGGAGTGAATGATGGTTGAAAGTTTTTCTCTTTTCGGGCCACCTGCCTTGGTGGGAATCGGCAAGTGTGATAATAATAGTAAAAACTGTAGTAAAGAAGTAATATGAGAGTTTAACTATAACAGCAACGACATGATAAGAATCTTAATTTTCTTCTAGGGGTGAAGAGGTAGTAAGCCGGGGATGGACTGACCTGGGTCAGATGACCAAAAGCTCCAGCTGCGCGGTCCCTTATGACTAAGACCTAACCTAACTAAAAACAACATCAGCCCAGCACAATACCGTTATGCTTCATTCTGAGATGTTGAATGTTTCTTGGGTATATATGCTAAGAAGTTAACTTTAATCTGTTGTGTTAGTTATTAATTACTCTTGTACGGTTGTGCAGAGCGTCTGAGACCTCTCAAACAATTGTTATCAAAACATTTGTTTAAGTTATACCATGATTAAGAACAGATCAGGACTTCAACTTACGAAACAGATAAAGCATATGCGTAGTAAATTATGGACAAGGTAGATATTTAGGGAAAATATGATTGTTATTAGAAGACGGGGGGGAACTTAGTGTCTCGTTAAAGACCCAAGTGCAGGCGATAGCCTTTTTTAAACTCATTAACCCTGCAGCAGCAGC
Source organism: Cherax quadricarinatus (assembly GCF_026875155.1). Classification (NCBI taxonomy): domain Eukaryota; kingdom Metazoa; phylum Arthropoda; class Malacostraca; order Decapoda; family Parastacidae; genus Cherax; species Cherax quadricarinatus. The sequence continues at coordinate 19,049,121 of NC_069444.1, forward strand.
AGCAGCAGCAGCAAGCGCAGCAGCAGCTGCAGCTGCAGAAGCAAAACAGCTGCAGCAAGACAGCAGCAGCAAAAGCAAAAAACAGCACACAGCTGCAGCAGCTGCGCAGCACAGCTGCTTACAGCAGCAGCAGCAGCAGCAGCGCAGGCAGCAACAACAGCAGCCAGCAGCAGAGCAACAGCAGCAACAGCCAGCAGGCAGAGCAAGCAGACAGCAACAGCAGCAGAGCAGAAGCAGCAGCAACAACTGCAGCAGCAGCAACAACAGCAGCAGCAGCAGCAGCAGCACAGCATCAGCAGCAGCAGCAACTGCAGCAGCAGCAGCAGCAGCTGCAGCAGCACGCAAGCAACTGCCAGCAGCAGTTCAGCAGCAGCAGCAACAGCAGCAGCAGAGCAACAGCTGCAGCAGCAACAGCAGCAGCCAGACAACAGCTAGCAACGCAGCAGCAGCAGCAGCAGCAGCAGCAGCAGCAACAGCAGCAGCAGCAACAGCAGCAGCAGCAGCAGCAGCAGCAGCAGCAGCAGCAGCAGCAACAGCAGCAGCAGCAACAGCACGCAGATATGCAGCAGCAGCAGCAGGCAGCAGCAGCAAGAAGCTAGCTGCAGCAGCAGCAGCAGCAGCGCAGCAGCAGCAGCAGCAGCAGCAGTAGTAGTAGTAGTTGTTGTGATGTCAGGGGAGGTGGTGCACACATCTCGTCCTGCTTCACTATTCAAGGACAATAATTTAGAAAAATTTATCATTTCTTGAACTCTACTGAAGGGATGGAGGGTGCCTTGATGCCGGTGAAGGACTTTTGATACCAGGAACTGGAGCTATGATTCATTTCTATTACATGCCCGGCGGTAACAGCCTGGGTGATGAGGCCCTGATCCACCGCAAGGCCTGGTCATGGACCGGGCCGCAGGGGCGTTGACCCCCGGAACACCCACCAGGTATGAGACTATTGCAATCCCATTTCCCAGGGTGGTGTGTAACTCTTACGGGCTTAGCGCTTTCCCCATGACTATGATGATATCCATTTAACTTTCCCGTGGGGAAAAAAAAATGCCTTCAAGCTTGAAATGAGACTGTGTGTTCCATAATAATATTTAATTAAACTTGTCATGTACATGTTAGGTATACTGCCTAGCTGTTATGCAGAGTGCGCTGTATAGCCCTTGTGGTTTAGCGCTTCTTTTTTATTATAATGTTATGCAGAGTATTTGGGGCAAATTAGGTCAATTTTGTCCCCAGGATGCGACCCACGCCAGTCGGCTTAGATAGCGAGATCATAGACTGCAGCGTGTGTCCTAGGGAAAACGTGTCCTAATGTTTCCACCGTGTGACGGGATCGAACCCCGGACCTCTGTCTGTGACTAACGAAATCGTAATGACTCGATTGGCCAGCTGGCCTCCAGTGGCTAACGCGTCTGGTCTGGAGTTTTATGGAACTCTAACCGCGAGGTTCAACCCTTCGCCCCGTGGTATGGTTTCTCAGTCGTGAGTTAAGTGCGCTACAATGAGTTGTGGGACCAACAGTTAGTGACGGAAGCCTTGGGAGCAGCAAGAGGCCATGGAGTGGGGTGTCGGAGGAGAGAGGCGGAGTGGAGAGAGGAGCAGAGGGGGGGGAGGGAGAGAAGGCGTGTTAGCACACAGGAAGGAATGATATCCGAATTTTTGAATCTTCCACTAAGAGGAATTACATTTCAACCATTCACATGCTGTTAACCGCAGGAAAACTATGCTGAGGGTGTTATATGTCATAAATTTGTGCCCTAAAATTCTAATACACCAATACTTTTGATTGTCATTTGTTGAATTCAACGGACCAGTCTACCTCCTAGTCTTAATTGTGTTTCCAAAATCCTACGGAATTTATCTCCTTTTGTACAACTTACCACATCACTGTTTTCCTTTATTTTATTATTTTATTTTATTATAAATTAACCATAACTCACTTGCCAATTCTACCTCACTTTTAAAAAAATACTCAATTGCCCAATTTATTTTCTAATCCCTATTATTGCCTAATTTTTACATTTAAACTTTATTGATCAACTTATTGTAAACTTCCTTTTATTGACCATTTTTATTCCATACTTTTTAAACTAGTATTTTCATCTACAAACTTTTATATTTCCTGTTACCATTTTTACTAGATATTATAACAAGTTCATTGCCATTTTTATTTTTATCATTCTTTTTTTATTATTCTTTTGCTACCTTAATTTGTGTATTTTATCTGTCAATTTTTAAACAAATTATACTCTAATTCTTGTAAAACAACTCTGTATAAGAACTTAGTGCAATCAATTGAGAGGTCCTTGTGCCTTTATAATATTATTAGCATTAATCACAGTTTTACTCTAGCTCATTTAGCTCAATACATTGTCAATACCAAATTCACTATTACTAGACCATAGTGCAATTACTAGTGAGCGACTGGTGCTATTTGTAAATTGTTATTTTTATATTATTAGACTAAACTCAGTTGTACTATAGCCTTTTTAACTCAATACAGTGGACCCCCCGCATGCGAACGCTTGATCGCGAACAATCCGCTAGCGAACGGCTTTTTCCTCTATATTAGCCCGCCATATTAGACAAAAACCCGCTCATCGAACTTCGTTCGAGACTCGTCCATGTGGGCCCTCAGCCTGCCTCACATGTGCCTCCGTCCCCATTTTATACATCTCTCCTCTCGGTAACATCCAAAGCATTCACTCGGAAATATTTCGTATTTTTACAGTGTTTTCGGTGCTGTTGTGGAAAATAAGTGAACCATGGCCACAAGAAAGCTTTCTGTGCCAACCTACACCTCAATGGGTAAGAATACCCATGAAATTAAGAAAGAAATCATTGATAAGTATGAAAGATGGAGTACGTATCACGACCTGGTCAGGTTGTCAAGAAACCAAAATCAACATCGCTTCTATTGTGGGCAAGAAAACGGCACATCAAGGAAGCTGTTCAGTTGCCAAAGGTTTAACTGTGTTTTCGAAACAAAGATCGAACGTGATGGAAGATGTTGAGAGATCTTATTGGTTGTGGATAATGAAAAACTGCTAGCAGGAAGATAGGTCTTTCAAAGCGATTCATATGTGAAAAGGCTAGGAAGTTGCATGACGATTTTAATAAAAAATGCCTTGAACTAGTGATGATGTGAGTGAATTGTATTTAAGGCCAGCAAAGGTTGGTTTTGAGAGATTTAAGAAGCGAGTGGCATCCATAGTGTGATACGGCCATGGTGAGGCTGCCAGTTAGGACCACAAAAGCGGCTTAAGTTGACCAGTGAGGGCGCGAGACGCATCGCAACATGCTGGTGTCGTGATCTAACTCCCTCAATGACACGTTACAGTACCATTGGGCAAAAACACGGTCACTCTCTCGCATCGCGGAGGATAGGTTAATTCACAATCCACAGCAGCACCAGGAGCTAGCTGAGACTCAACCCCGATCCTTGAGTATATAGATTCACGGAGCTAGAGCTGTAAATCCCCTTTTCCTCCAGACGGCAAAAGGGGGGGAGAACATACGTGGAAGCGGAGGACATACCATTGCAGGTGAGTACACACATCGTGAACACTACAGAGACAAATAACAATAACAAAAAAGGCAAAATTACGTGACTGGCACGATCAAAAATAACCCGCACATAAAAGAGAGGTGCTTACGGGACGACATTTCGGTCCGAATTGGGACCATTTACAAGGTCACACTGGGCTTTGTAATGGTCCACAGTCGGAACGTAACGTCGTCGTTAAGTCCTCTTCTTCTATGTGCGGGTTATTTGTTGTACAAATAATATAGTTGGAATGAGGGTATTTAATGAATTGACATGTTAAATAGATTTTAAGGAGTCGCTTGTCGCATTTTCGGCTTTTGTCTCTGCTGAGGAAAAAGTATTCGACTTGAATCCGATAAATTCTACAAAAAATGTTTTTAGTTATTATTATGGTTCTATAAGAAATAAGAAAGAAAAACACTGCGACAGGCCTTACTGGCTTATGCGAGGCAGGTCAAATTCTCCCACCGGATTAGGTTTTCACTTGAATATGAAACGGGATTATTTGGTATTCTTGGTAGCGGGGAGTTAATGATACGTCTTCGGAGGCTTCTTACTTTATTGTTATTTAGTGGTGGGTAAAACAGGCTTTTTTGTGTGTAGTTGCCCATGGCAGGGAGGGCTTGCACCATGAGAGAGAGATGGGTGTACTTTGTCTTGTGCTAGGGACGCTGTCCGTGAGTGAGGCGGAGGCCATGGGCCCGGCAGGCTGGCGTGCTAACTAGAGGCCTGGCTACTGAGGGCAAGCACTGCGTGGACCCGTAGAAATTATGAACAGCTGGCAGTCAGCGGCCCCATGGGCTGTCTGTGCAGACAGTACAGGCTGTATACGGCTCGGCCACTACTACCGCGCGTCGTTCCCGACGCGACAATTGGTGGTTAGTAAAGAAACTCGGTCTCTCTCTCGTAGGAACAGGCACAGACACAATATAAAAACATAATATACATATGTACATGGAAAAAAAACTTCTACATGGGGTGGGCAAGGGAGGAAGAAAAAAAACATGTGACGTGTGCTAACATCGTGGTCAAAAGGCCAGGGAGCATCGAAAGGCTTCACTGCACGCTTCCTGCATATGGACAGATACTGCACACGGGAGACATCGCTGCGGCTGAGCTGTGGACGTAATCAGGTTACAGTCTCTCTGGAATGGTGTCTGAAGCAGTCATCGTAGGAGTCGCTGCAGTTTTCTCTCAACATGGGGCACGACAGCTGGTGCCCTCGAGTGGGCGTCGACAAAACTCCGGCATCTGTGGCAGACTTCTGGCAAGCGACTCAGGAGGGAACTTCTCGAATGGTACTGTCGCTGGCTGTCACTGCCGCGAGCGTTGAGTGTGTTTGTGGAGTAGAGAGTCGTGGAGAGAGTGAAGAGAGGTCGACTGGGGGATACATCTGGGGAGTCGTAACATCATACACCAGACTGCAGTGAGCGAGCTAGCAGGCAAATAACATATTCTTTGTGCAGGCTGTCACTGACGCTTGTGACCATGTCGAGGCTGAACAGCGCTTGCTCTGACAGGCATAACTGCGGTTCTTGGAGAGTATCATCTCTACCACAGTTGGAGTTATAGCAGAGTGTTAGTCTCTAAGCCGTCCCCAGACTTGGTTATGATACATATAACTGCACTCTGATGGTTCTGGAGGATGAGGTGAAACAAATCTAGTGGGAATTGTAGCTGGTCCGATTCTGCAGAACAACACGAGCGACGAGCTTAAAAGCTTTCTGTACAAGGGGGCTCGGGCTCAGGGCGGTCTGATAGCTGTCAAAACACACTGGTCACACCGGGTGACTTAAAACAGTATTGTGTTGTGCATCCTCAGGTCTGGCTCAGGACCTCACTGGACACACGGAACTTTACACACCACACCGCGGTAAACATGCTGAAACTAGCAAAATGATACTTTTCTGGGCATAAACTGAATAAGACTACTAAAATGTGAGAAACACTGACGAGAGGAAGTAATTAACACACGACATATATTTATCTCTTAGGTCACTGAACGTTCTGGACCTCACTGACATAATGAAGTCAGACACTTCATTAATGGGGGAAGCACGACATCCAACTTGTTAGCACAAGCTAGTCAGGTCCAACTCACATCTAACTAACACCCACTCATGTATTTTTCAAACCTATTTTTAAAACTACACAACGTATTAGCCTTCTATGACGTACACTCGGGAGTTTGTAATATTGTTTCGGTTAGAATTACCGACAATATGTAAAGGTAAATGGACTACAAGTGCAATTATGTGACATTTTATTGTGGGGCACGTTTCGCTCTCCTGGAGCTTGATAAAGCTCCTGGAAGAGCGAAACGTTTGCCACAAAAAAATGTCACATTAGTTGCACTTGTAGTCCTTTTATTTAATCGGGAGTTTGTTCCCACTCATCCACAACTCTGTCACCAAACACAGTGCTTTCCTATAGCCTTCTCGAATCTGAATTTTTCCAATTTAAAAACCATCTGCCTGCGTAGTCCTAGTCTTTACATTAGAATATTTTTTAGCCGTATTTAGATCCATTTATACACCTGATCAATTTCCCCACCTAATTCTCGCCTTTCTAGAGAGTGCAGATCATTGCCCTCAGTCTTTCCTCATAGGGAAGATTTTGATATATGGGATTTCGATAAATTAACGATTTATCGGAAAAAAAATTATTAATGACTTTTTAATATCTCAGGAATTAAGGGGATTATATGACAATAATGGTTTTATTGATGTAACCAAGGAGTCTGCCACGGAAAAAATTAAAGTCATGGCCTGATTTCTTCTGTGTCTTAAAGCTAGGTTTTAAAACAATAAGATATTACAAGGACCCGGTGGAAAATAAGTCACTCTGACTGATCTTTTTTTTTTTTGGGTAATCCCTAAGTAATTTACTCAACATGTTTTATGCAAATTACCACACTGAGAGCTGAGGGTGACTCTGGCCTTTCGCTGTTGCAATCAACACATACTGGAGGTTACCTGGAGGTTATTCCGGGGTTCATACGCCCCCGCGGCCCGCGTCCATGAACAAGGCTAAAGATGGATCAAACTGCAGCAAACCAAGTTTGGGGTGGTATTGCAATCTATTACTCTAACCAATTATCTTGTCTTAGCACCACTTGCTTTAGTGATGAATATGGGGAATACATTTTTGCTAATTTTACTGTAAAAAACCTTAAGACGCCTATAACAATCGGTGCCATTACCGGATACCTCACACAAACATCCCAAATTTCAGTGAGAAATTAAAGTCACTAATAACAAACAGACAAATGAATAAGCACCACCTTCTCTTAGCTGGAGACTTCAACATCAACCTTGGCTTACTAGATGATCAGCCTGTAACTGATTTCATCAACAATATGAACAACACACTTCTCATACCAACAATAACTAAACCAACCAGGCTCACTGAGACAAGTGCAACCATAATAGACCACATATGGACCAATATACTAGCCCCCTTAAATCAGGGATAATCACAGATAGCACTACAGACCACTACCCTACCTTCCTCCTGACAAACATTAGTAAACCACCACTTGAATACAACAAAGTCTCATTTAGACTCCATGACGAGGCCTCAGTAAGGAAGTTCACAGCTGACCTAGAGACTGTTGATTGGCCTACAGAATTCTCAAGGCCAATGGTATTGATGACTGGACAGACATTCTTTCTTAACAAATTACTTAGACTATACAACAAACATTGTCCTATAAAAACAAAACAGATCACAAACAAACGGCTTGGTTGCCCATGGCTAACCAGCACCATTCTGAAATCCATTGACAAGAAACACCAATATGAAAAGCAATATAGACAGGGCTTAATACACAAAGATACTCTTAAACACTATTCATCAGCTCTCACCAAAGTAATAAAAAAGCCAAACAACTATACTACTCCAGTAGATTCACAGACACTAGAGGAGATATAAAAAAGACCTGGAAAACACTCTCTCAGATTCTAGGGACCACAAACTGAGAAAAACCAAGAATATTGTCCTAACTAAACCTAATGAAACACCACTACATCCCACTGACACAGCTAACAAGATAAACGACTTCTTCTCAAACATAGGATCTAATCTCGCCAGTAAAATCCCACATACCAATGCCCATGCCGGGGACTACCTAGATGGAAATTTCCCTAATTCCTTCTATCTTGCACCAACTGAGCCCACGAAGTCATTGAGATTATAAAGTCACTTAAAAATAACTCGGGGAATCTGTCTCATGTCCACCATTACTGTACAAGCGAGCGGCCCATGTCCTTTCGCATGCTATTTCATTACTTTTTAACAAGTCAATAGAGACTAGCACCTTCCCGAAACTACTCAAGATGGCAAGGGTTACACCAATACATAAAGGTGACCCTACAGACTTAAACAACTATAGGCCAATATCTAACTTACCATTGCTATCCAAAATCTTTGAGAAACTCGTGCACAGGAGACTGTATTCATTTATAACGGCTCAAAACATACTCAACCCCTGCCAGTTTGGATTCAGGAAAAATAAAAGCACTAATGATGCAATCATAAAAATGCTAGATCTGCTTTACACAGCATTGGAAAATAAGGAATATCCACTAGGAATTTTTATTGACCTAAGAAAAGCTTTTGACACAGTAGACCACGAATCCTACTCCACAAACTTGATCACTTTCGGTATAAGAGGCCATGCGCTTGCTTATTTCAAATCTTACATTACTAATAGGTATCAGTACGTCACCATTAAAGACACAGCATCAGCAACACGGCCACTTGATACTGGAGTTCCGCAGGGAAGTGTCCTTGGTCCCCTGCTCTTCCTCATATACATCAATGACCTTCCAAACGTATCCCAACACCTGAAACCCATTCTCTTTGCTGATGACACGACTTATGTCATCTCTCACCCTAATCTTGCCACCCTCAACACCATTGTGAATGAGGAGTGATTAAAATATCGACTTGGATGACAGCCAATAAACTTACGCTTAACACTGACAAAACTATACATTATGTTTGGTAGCAGAGCAGGAGATGCA
>NC_069444.1:19058191-19110691 GCF_026875155.1 Cherax quadricarinatus
TAGCTCACACTGCCTAAAAAAATATTTGCATGTGTTCTGAAATTATACAGTGCCGAGCAACCAGCCTACAGATGCGGCGAGGAACGGCAAGAAACAACGAGGAACGGCAAAGAACGCCTGAAATGGTGGGAGGAATATTTCCACGCCAGAAGATTTGAGGAGTGATGAGCCGGGTGTGGAGGGGGGGGGAGGGGGACGTGATTGGGAAGTGGAGTCGGAGGGGTAGAGGGGGAGAAGCGGAAGATGGAGGAGGAAGAGGAGGAGGCAGAGGATGAGGATAAGGATTAGCAGGAGAAGGGCATGAGAAACGTAAAGGATCACCTGAAAGAAAAGAGAAGTAACATATAAGATCAGGTGGAGGAGGACAAGACTCTAAATCTCAACATAATTGTAAAGGAATGTCCATGAAAACATAAGAAATAAATCTCTGACGACAGAGAACGAAATGCTAAGAAAATATCAAAGAAATAAACAAGTATTTTGTGAAAGCCTTTTGCCAGTGATGTCACGGTGGAACAGATCAAAAAATGATTGCAAAATGGATAACTAGAAAAGAAGTCAGGTGGAACATTGTCTTCCTAACAAATCGGACTCAAAGAACGTTGTTATTCAGCAATGTTAAATCAGAGGTCGATGCGAAATACTCACCTGCAATTCTCTCCCATTTGTACACTTGATATAGATTAAGGCATAAACCAAAGCATTATATCATCCTTCTGAAGACAATATGAGAATTTTTACAACAGCAGAATCCAACGAGAATACAAAACCAACAAGCCGATGTAATTGAAAAGTTTCGGTGTTTCACACACACAAAAACCACTATGATGTTTAATGGTTATAATTTTAACTTTAAAATGCAAAGTAAATTTTCGAACAGAGCATCAAATGCAATCTTATAATTTCAAAGAAAAGAGTAGAGGAATTTCAGGGATCATAGACAATGCAATAGCGTTACTGTAACAACAGCAAGGAAAATGATAGGCTGGATAACACTTACCTTCAGAACAAGAGATGCCAAGCCAGGGATGATAATCTTAAGACAAGCGAAATTGCTGTTAGCAAAAAGCTTTCACTATTCACGTATTAAACCGTTTATTATGCCTAAAGCCTCTCAGATTGTATCCCCTGATGTTCAGGTTAGTTTAATATGTTTATTATGCACCCCATACCCATCCTGTGGGCGGTAGTCAAAAGATTACAGAGGTACATAATGGGTCCAGGGACTGGGCCTCAAAGTTTTGATAGCTCAGCAAGTTACAGAGGTAATGAATTCACAATTTACAAAGGTAATGAACTCACAATTTACAAAGGTAATGAACTCCAGGTAGGTCTAGTCACAATCATAATAAGTTACAAAGGTATTTACAGATTACAGAGGTACACAATGGGTCCAGGGACCGGGCTCCAAAGTTTTGATGGCTGAACTAGGTACAAGGTAATGAACTCACAAGTTACAAAGGTAATGAACTCACAAGTTACAAAGGTAATGAATACTGTAAGAATGGTTACTTACGTGTATACATGGCTGCAATCATGAACAAATTTTAGAGTAATGAGCATTTCACACTTCCACACCCGGTCACAACTGTAGTGAGTTATTGGTGCAAATGTTGATTGCTGAGTCTCTCTCTCTCACACACACTTTCAGGTTCGGAAGAAATATCATAATTTGCACCCTGTAAACACTGGATATAGTGATTCTACATCTACACACAGATATAACAAATAGCACAAGTGTAACACTTCGTTATCTATATTCCCGAAACATTTTGCTTGTGTGGAAAACTTCTGTAGTCGAATTCGGAGTTGATTAATATACTGGAGACAGATGAAGAAGAAAGTTTGAGGAGTTCACTCTCCCAGTCTTGATAGATTGCTGTTGCATAGCACTGATTAATGCAATATACAGCATAGCAGCAAAATAAATAACTGCTCCAGATGTGACAGAAACTCCAAACTCTTGAAGAATAACACGTTCCAAACTTAATTTTTAATTTTTTTTTTCAACAAACCGGCCGTATCCCACCGAGGCAGGGTGGCCCAAAAAGAAAAACAAAAGTTTCTCTTTTTTAAATTTAGTAATTTATACAGGAAAAGGGGTTACTAACCCCTTGCTCCCGGCATTTTAGTCGCCTCTTACAACACGCATGGCTTACGGAGGAAGAATTCTGTTCACATTAATTTTTAATGTGAATTCAAATGTTACGCAGCTTTTCAAATAACTAGTGGATCAAGAGGTATCTCAGCACAGGAGTAATCCAAAGGTTGGGTAGTCTCACAGGAAATTATACACCTTAACCCCTATTCATACTCTCGAATCACACTGACCTCTCGAGTCACCTTTGATATACCTTTGAAGAGTTTCGAGAGTTTATCTACTCTCTGAGCCCGATCATGTGCCAGGCTCGTCTGGTGCTTGCCTGGTCAACCAGGCTGTTACTGGTTGACCACTTGTCACCTTGCATGACTCAATAATTTAATTTAGCCAAAGGCTTGGGAATAAAATTTACCTGGAATAGAAAAAGAGATGTAGTCCACACAGAGGAGAATAAGAACAAGAAAAATATCAGTGGGTCTACTGGAGATGAAGTAACTCTTCATTAGCCTTCACTCTAAGAAAATTGACAACATTATCAAGAGGAACATTACTACCCAATAAACTGTCAAACAAAGACGTTTGTAGATGAATGGTTCAGAGAACCGACATGTTGATAAATTAGACACATGTGCAACTCTTGGGTATCTTTATTGAGGAAACGTTTCCTCAATAAAGATACCCAAGAGTTGCACATGTGTCTAATTTACAAACAAAGACGTATTGGGAATTAGTCCCCATTAATACAATATCATCAAGAGGACCATTACTACCCAATAAACTGTCAAACAAAGACGTATTGGGAATTAGTACCCATTTACAAAAGTCCACTGAACAGGTACCTGCTTACGTATAGAAATGTGTTGGCAAAATACGCTGAGACATATCATCGTGATAACTAACTGTAGAACAATCATGATAACTAATTACATAGATGGGGCATGATAACTAATAGCAAGTCAGAATCACGATAAATTGGTGCATGTCAGAACCATGATAACTTCGTGCATGTCAGATTCAAGATAACTTAGTTCATGTCAGAATCATGATAGCTTAGTTCATGTCAGAATCACGATAACTTAGTTCATGTCAGTCATGATAACTTAGTTCATGTCAGAATCACGATAACTTAGTTCATGTCAGAATCATGATAACTTAGCTCATGTCAGATTCAAGATAACTTAGTTCATGTCAGAATCATGATAGCTTAGTTCATGTCAGAATCACGATAACTTAGTTCATGTCAGAAACATGATAACTTAGTTCATGTCAGAATCACGATAACTTAGTTCATGTCAGAATCATGATAACTTAGTTCATGTCAGAAACATGATAACTTAGTTCATGTCAGATTCAAGATAACTTAGTTCATGTCAGAATCATGATAGCTTAGTTCATGTAGAATCACGATAACTTAGTTCATTTCAGAATCATGATAGCTTAGTTCATGTCAGAATCACGATAACTTAGTTCATTTCAGAATCATGATAACTTAGTTCATGTCAGAATCATGATAACTTAGTTCATTTCAGAATCATGATAACTTAGTTCATTTCAGAATCATGATAACTTAGTTCATGTCAGAATCATGATAACTTAGTTCATGTCAGAATCATGATAACTTAGTTCATGTCAGAATCATGATAACTTAGTTCATGTCAGAATCATGATAACTTAGTTCATGTCAGAATCATGATAACTTAGTTCATGTCAGAATCATGATAACTTAGTTCATGTCAGAATCATGATAACTTAGTTCATGTCAGAATCATGATAACTTAGTTCATGTCAGAATCATGATAACTTAGTTCATGTCAGAATCATGATAACTTAGTTCATGTCAGAATCATGATAACTTAGTTCATGTCAGAATCATGATAACTTAGTTCATGTCAGAATCATGATAACTTAGTTCATGTCAGAATCATGATAACTTAGTTCATGTCAGAATCATGATAACTTAGTTCATGTCAGAATCATGATAACTTAGTTCATGTCAGAATCATGATAACTTAGTTCATGTCAAATCATGATAACTTAGTTCATGTCAGAATCATGATAACTTAGTTCATGTCAGAATCATGATAACTTAGTTCATGTCAGAATCAGATAACTATTCATGTCAGAATCATGATAACTTAGTTCATGTCAGAATCATGATAACTTAGTTCATGTCAGAATCATGATAACTTAGTTCATGTCAGAATCATGATAACTTAGTTCATGTCAGAATCATGATAACTTAGTTCATGTCAGAATCATGATAACTTAGTTCATGTCAGAATCATGATAACTTAGTTCATGTCAGAATCATGATAACTTAGTTCATGTCAGAATCATGATAACTTAGTTCATGTCAGAATCACGATAACTTAGTTCATGTCAGAATCATGATAACTTAGTTCATGTCAGAATCATGATAACTTAGTTCATGTCAGAATCATGATAACTTAGTTCATGTCAGAATCATGATAACTTAGTTCATGTCAGAATCATGATAACTTAGTTCATGTCAGAATCATGATAACTTAGTTTCATGTCAGAATCATGATAACTTAGTTCATGTCAGAATCATGATAACTTAGTTCATGTCAGAATCATGATAACTAACTACATATGACAATCATAATAAATAACAATATTTCATATCATATTAATCAGTGTAACCAGGTCACGTGTTAATGTGACCTGCCTCTACCTCACCTGGCCTCACTGCAGCAGGTGGGCGAAAGGTCGAAGGTCAGGGATGGAAGGAAAGGGTGGGCAGGGGAAGTGGGAGGGGCAGGGAAAGGGGCAGGGGGGGGGGGGAAGGATGTTTAGCACACGTGTCAACATTCTCTGTACAGACACACTCACGATGACCTTATAATGAAGTCTGGTAAAAAATATATATGTATATATGTCCTTCCCTCCTTCCTCCTTTACATACTCCTTCCCTTCCTTCCTTCCTTCCCACTCTTGTTTTCACCCTTCCCTCCTTTCCTTCCTCCATCCCTTCAAGTATTCCTTCTTCCTAATTTCTTTTCCACTCCAAAAAATCTCTTTGAACGCTAACAAAAAAATTCATTTCGTCTGCCAGTGCAAAGTGTTTGTAAATGTTCTTAGTCTGGTTGTATTTTATGCACGTCGTTATTGGTGCTTGTTTTAGTTGCCAGAGGCATTTTTCTTTCTTGTTTCATTGAGCAATTTAAATCGTAGACTCAGAATTTAGAATATTCCGCACATTTATGCAATTTAAGCCCCGCCGTGACTTACAAATTAGCCAAAATATTTGCATAAACAAGTAAAAGCACTCTTATCAGTAGCCGAAGAGCAAGCAGACTACCTCGTGATGGAGGCTTCCAACAGTCAAGGGGTTGTGCAAACCCTCTGGAAACCTCCCCAGGTATTAAAACTATGTTTCTTCGTGGAGGTTTCTAACAGCTGAGAGGTTGTGGAAACCCTATGGAAACCTCTCCAGGTATTAAAAATGTTTCTTCATAATGGAGGTTTCTAACAGCCGAGAGGCTGTGGAAACCCTCTGGAAACCTCACCAGGTATTAAATCTGTGCACTGTAGGATGAAGTCGTTAACTCTGCTGCATTAGCATTCTTCCCCGAGTACTAAATTGCGTCCAAAAAGCCACAGCCAGGATACATCAACAACCCACTCTACCAGAAATGCTCCTCGTAATCACTGGCTTTCCAATAGGCTTATAGTCCAAGCCACATTTTTTTGCAAGCATGCAAACATTTAAGAAATTAAAAATAGCTTTTATTTTCAGTTCAGTTATGTTGAGGTATAAATATATATATATATATATATATATATATATATATATATATATATATAATATATATATATATATAAATAATGCTTTTCATTGGCTTAGCATGTGTCAGTGGGACTACTGCAGTGTTCCATCGTTCTTGTGTATTTGCCACCGTTTGCCGAGCCTTTTCTTTTAGTTTCTGTGTGGAGATTTGGGACCAACTCCTCTAGGATTTTCCTGGTGTAAAATTACGATGTATCTTTCTCGCCTTCGTTCCAGAAATACAGGACAATGGGCTTCAAATATTCCCAGTAATTTAGGTGCTTGACCGAATTCGCCAACCTTTAAAGGAGCCGTTAGCAGTAGTAGTAGTAGTAGTAGTAGTAGTAGTAGTAGTAGTAGTAGTAGTAGTAGTAGTAGTAGTAAAATGATACAGACATAGCGTCATTGGCATACTGTTCTTATTATTATTATTATTATTATTATTATTATTATTATTATTATTATTATTATTATTATTATTATTATTATTATTATCATTATCATCATTTTTACCTCCAACAGGAGCTAACAAAAGTTTTCTTCCCGAGTCGACTAATAACAATAATAGACGGCATAATTAAGATGTATTCCCCGCCAGTCGTAATTAACAACATTGTACTCTTACAACAAAATATCTACCAATATCTACCATCTACTGCACAAATTCTACTACTCAGTATCTACTAAAACCTGTAGTTTACCCTCCAGGTGCGACACAATATCTACTACGCACTTTTTACTAAATGACATCTACTTAGCATCTACTACACGTTCTACTCAAGATCTACCCAAATTCTACTGCACAAAATCTGTTATTCAGTAAGAAGAATTGAGTCCATCAAGATTGATAGACTGAACACATCGACTCCAGGTTGAGGGACTGATTACCCCAGACTCCATCTGATCTTCAATCATTCTTTTCTGTATTGGACTGAGGAACCCACTGGCTGGCGACACGTTTCCACTATATATATACCCAAGTGTTGTACATGTGTCTCATTCATCAACTTGTCAGTTCTCTAAACCATTTATCAACAACTAGGCTGTTGCTGCTGGTGGCCCGCTAGTCCGCATAACCATCACAGCCTGTTTGATCCGGCACTGAGCGGGAGTATCATTTGAATAACACACCTGGCCGCTATATAACTGCTCAGATTTGACATAACAGTGATATCCGCGAGCGTCAAGTGACCGCACGAGTTTACATTGAACAACGGAATGCGTACATAACAGTCGCCTCTGGGTAGTGATGGAACTGTTAACAGGAGATATTACGGTCTAGAACTCAGTATCGTGGTTATTTGCCGAGGAGTAAGTTGCTGTGCGGTGTTCGCTACGGTGTAGGTAGGTGAGCCGTGATAGAATAGCAGAAGGCTCCTTTCCCCCCCTCCATTCTTTCCGGCCACATTCCAGGGGTTGAAAAATTGGGTGAAGGTTGATGCATTGCAGAAAAGATGGTGCAAGGAGAGTGAATAGAAAATGATATAGAGTATTAACTTTAAACTGCCACTGCTTCTAATGTCACTGTTACTACTGCAGTTATTATTGGTAATACTGCTACTGCTGCTGCTACTAGTACTACTATTATTACCGCTTTCGTTATTACTTCTACTATTACTATTACTGCTGTTATTACTATTATACTTTTACTACTGTTCCATTATTGCATAAATACCTTATACGCATTTATATTGCATCGCCTGACACGGAGTTTCATACTCTTGTTTCATGTTAACTCATAACTCTTTATTATTATTATTATTATTATTATTATTATTATTATTATTTTATCACACGTAAAACTACATTTATTTTACTGCAGAAATAAATAAAGTTTATTTATTTTATTTACAGAACAACGTCCACCTGTGTAGTACTTGGTTTAAACACTATCGACTACACGATGATCATTAAGGCTACAAGTAGCCTTTTCACCTCCAGACAAGATTAATCCCTAAAATAGGGATTAGAGTAAACTCTCAGCATATATACACACACACTGAGAGAAATACACCTCTGGGTGTATATATCCTAGTGTGTGTGTGTGGGTATTTACAGCTGGTATATACGTAGTTATTCATGCCGATGGTATATACGATGTTACCTGTTTGCATAATTAAAAAAATTGATTTCAAGCAGAAACAGCCGCTGAACTCAGCCGCCTTTTTATTATCATCATTGAAAAAAATTACCAATGATAGGACAAGACAGTCTCTTCTTATGACATAATCATAAAGAAAATAAAGAAAAATTATAAGTTTTCCTCACTCCGGCTCGTACAGCCTTGAAAAATCCTGATAATGTTGACACACAGATACAATATTTCGAGGCTTATGTCTGTAATTGAATTTTGGAGACAACTGGCGCAGAACCGACGAACTGTGAAATACACACAATGGCAGAAGGGGACTATAGTGACGTTTCCCTTGTAGACAGGCAGTGCACGGGCGAAACGTGTCAGTTATGGTTTTTGTTTCAGTTGTGCGTGAAACAGTATTTTGTTTTATTGATTAGACGACTAAACTCCCTCAGTAATATGAATAACTCAGTGTATACAATAATAGTTTAAATTACCCCATGTATACGTCAATATTATTAGTAACTCAATTGTAAACACCAGTAGTTTAAATAATTCTGCGTATCTTCCTACTCGGGAGTTTGTTATACTCATCCACAACTCTATTGCCAAGCCAATGCGTTCCTATAGCCTTTCTAAATCTACTTTTTTCCAACTTGAACCCACTGCTGCAGACACACTGAAGTGCGTCAGCGCAGGATGGCAGACTTCAGCACTTGTATGAGCCCCAGCGTCCCCCCCCCCGCTGTGTAATTACCATATAGAATATAGCAGCACATTGCTGATGTATATATATATATATATATATATATATATATATATATATATATATATATATATATATATATATATATATATATATTATATTATATGTGGGTGTGTGTGTGTGTGTGTGTGTGTGTGTGTATGTGTACTATAGCCACTAATGCTCACTAGGCTAATTCTCCCAGAGTTTTACCATGAAAGAAAGTGCAGTCTCAACAATTCTCTCTGAATTTACCAAAGAAATGCGTGGCTTACCACTGAAAGACATTGAAGAGCATTTCCCAGCAAAGTCTTCACATCAGCGTGTGAGCTTCACATTTGCAAGGTAAAACTAGAATCAACATACTACGTTTCCTGAGTAGAATAAACATGGTGTATTTCCCCAGCACAGTACAGGGCTGGCTGGCTGGCTGGCTGGCTGGCTATCTGGCTGACTGGCTGGCTAGCTTGCTGACTGGCTGGGTGGCTGGCCTGCAGGCATACGCACTGTTCTCTCCACAATTAAACAAAGTCTTGTTATATTAAGTCGGTTTTATTCTCAATCCTTGGTAGGCTAAATTATTATTATTATTATGAGTTACATGTCTACCTGTCTTCATCCCAATATGTGTCACTCACGCCTCACTCTCCACATATATATACTGTCTTATTTAACCTCTGTATGTTAGAAGTGATCAAGGTCCCAGGATCGAAACATTTTCTAATGTCCTAGTGTTTGCTTACGTGTTTTTCTAAACCAATTTGTCGGCATCTATTACCAGGGTTTACACCGGTATGTATCGTACCACATAACCCCGGCGTCCTGCTCGCCAACTCATGCAAGGGGGCTATTAACTGTAACAACACCTCCAAACCCTCAGCAGGCACAGGAACTGCAGCTCAACTCTCTCTAGGCTTCCAGGAGCGGTAGATAAACAGCTTCAAAAGTTCTATAAGTTTTAAATGACAACACGCATGTAACGTAATTCTTGTATCTAAATATCTTCAGAAATCCCAAGCACCGTAGAACAGCACAATTATTAAAAATGACTTGACAAACTAGAAAGACACAATGTGGATGGCATGATCAATCGGCTGTTGATGCTAGCTGCACCAAGTCCAACATGAGCACTATACCTTATTAACCTGCTGTCTCTGAAGACAGCCAGGGGTCCTCTGGTGATCCTCTTTATGTAAGAAGGGAGGACGTCGAAAAGTCTTAGCCCCTTCGCGTTAGTGTACTCATGGTATCCTGCTCTTCACTGGAAGCATATTGAACCATCTGCCAAACATATTACTTCTGTAGGAAACCTTACCACGGACGGGGATAGAACCCGCGATCAGTCTCAAAACTCCAGACCGTCGCGTTAGCCACTGGACCAGCTAGCCACAATAAGATTCGTCCAACTAGGTATATTTCTGCACCAGAGGAAGGCTAGCATAGCATAGGCAATCGTGTCATTACGGTTTCGTGAGTCACTTATGTAGGCTTAAGGTCAGTCCTTTTAGAATCTCCTTGACGCTCCAGTGAGGACAGATGGAGGGACTTCCAACGTCGACTGAATCTACGAGGGCAGTGAAGATTTTTTGCACATTCTTCAGGCCTACAATTTCTCCTGGCATGAACGGAGGTGTTAGATTACTGTTGGAGGGTTCGTTGAAGAGTGTATGTAGGTAGCAAGGAATACCGGCGGATGGACTGTTATAGGGATGTATTGTAATGACAAGATGGAGCCCAGCGTACCATGTTTTCTAGCCTTCTAGGTCGGGAGGTTAACTGTTAACTGTGTTTGTTTATTATTATTATTATATACTTATCTAAAATTATGTTTAGTTGGAATTAGGCTAAATTTAATTGGACTTGTTATCAAAGTGTTATGGCAAGTTTTCTAAGTGCTTTGATACAAAATATATATTTTTTACATTAACCATAACTGAAAAAATATATCTTAAAGGGTATGAGAGAATGATTTAAATTACGGCATTTGCGCATATGCCGTATTCTATTTAGATTGGACTGACTACTGACTCAAGGTTTGAGTAATGATTACCTCATTCTCCTCTTGTTTTTCAAGATTCTCCTTTGTATGGACTGATGAAGCCACTGTGTGGCGAAACGTTTCCTCAATAAACATACCCAAGAGTTGCACAAGTGTCTAATTTATCATAATTTAGCATAAAACTCTGTTGCCCTTGCCAGCCTGGTTTCATCTTATAGGTAAAATTACTGTATATATTTTAACTGGGTTGATTTCCAATTCCTGAACCTCTTGCTGGCGTTGATCTCTAGCTCCTGGACTTCCTAAGGGGGTGAATTATAGCTGCAGATGTTCATAACGGTTGTAAGGACAAGCTAGCCTAGGGTTAGCTTAGAAAAGGTAAACTATGAAATAGTATGCTTGGAGTAAGCCAGGAGAGAAAGCTAGGAGAGAGTAAGCTAAGAGAGAGTAAGCTAGGAGAGGGTAAGCTAGGAGAGGGTAAGCTAGGAGAGGGTAAACTAGGAGAGGGTAAGCTGAGAGAGAAGCGTGCAGGTAGAAATCAATAGAAGTTGTTCGTTATTACATACTTGAAGGTCGCAAGGACTCCCTCACTAGGTAACCAATGTGTTATGTACATTATCATAATCAGGCAGCATTAAAGCCACAGAGGTCACACACGCTTCCTGGAAATGGGAGATAATCAGATTTGTACTAAGGCAAGGAAGGATTACTATAATTCCTATGATAAAGAGCCCTTCCCTGGAATCAGAGCAGCTCTCACCTCTCCCATCGATGGCAATATTTGGTACTGTATTATTATAGCATTCAAATTATAATAAAAAAGAAGCGAGTGAAAAAACGCTGCAGGTAGTGATGTGCAAGTGCAGTGGTTGGTGGAGGTGTGATGTGGCGCGAACCGAGTATGCTACATTTTATTCAACGGTCATCAAACACCTATTGGTATGCTCCCTCGACCAGTGAACTGGCAATTCAGAGTACAGCAGTTGTACAGTTGATCTGTACAGTTGAACTGTATAGTTGAACTGTACAGTTCAACTCGCCAATCAGGTTAGAGCTGGCTCGCCCAGCTGAGCTCACGTCACAACTGCCTGCCTGGCTGGAAGACAAGACACTTTCTTACTCTGGTCGAATCTACTCTTCTTGCTTTGAGTGGGTCTCTGCTCTGCCTTATCATTATGCTTCTAACTTAATAACTGTAAATATTGTATATACTGATTAAGGAATAAAATGGTAAGGAACTACCTCTTGTGTGTTTGCCTTGCCCAGTTGCTAACTTTGGGTACAGCTAGGCTCAACAGGTCGTGAATTGCTACCTGTGTGCATATGGAGGTTAACGTGGATGCAAGAGGTTAGTTTCTGTCAAAATGTCAGTTTGTGTTAGAGGTAGGACTTCTGGTAGAAGTCAGATTGAGTGAATGCCTCTAGGGGTTGTAGACGTCAAATGTGAATTCGGCATGACTCTCATAGACAGGACAATCTCAGACATGGCAAATCGATAATGCAGCCTGGTAGTTCTTGCAGAGAAGTGTCAGGGATACCACATGGTATCTATGTAGGAGCTGCATGTGTCTGACTTGTATGTGTGAGGGCAATTTCCCATACCCGACAGCAACAGAAAATTGGCCAAATCCAGTTGAGGTTAGAGAGAACAATATTTTGTCCACTAATGGGAACAAATGTTGTCAGCAGTTTCAAAGTTAACAAAGTAAAGGAAGATTGTTTGAGAATGGAACACTTTCTTTTCCCGAGGAAGATTAGTAGTTCGCAAAGCAGCTGATCATATGGGTGAATCTCCAAGTTATTATCCTCAACAACGAGTTGTCCAGAGACCAATCAAAAAATGACTTCTGCATG
The DNA here is from genome assembly GCF_026875155.1 of Cherax quadricarinatus. NCBI lineage: Eukaryota > Metazoa > Arthropoda > Malacostraca > Decapoda > Parastacidae > Cherax > Cherax quadricarinatus. The sequence goes on from NC_069444.1 coordinate 19,070,758, forward strand.
CTTGCTAGAAATGTGACACGTGTTTTATATAAAGTATGACCGGGATGTAGGAAGTCAAATTTATGGATAGCTTGTAATGCACCTTGGGTCGAAAAACATGAATGAGGCAGATTTGGTTGCAATGTGCATGACATGAAAGCAAAAGATTGGGCAGGCGATGCAACATACCCCCAGTGAAAAGTAGGGGCGTCACTGGTACACTAAAAGAAAACGCAATAAGTGTCCGGGGCCCAAGACTGTTCAACAGCCTCCCACCAACAATAAGGAGCATTACCAGTAGACCCTTGGTTGTCTTCAAGAGCGCGCTGGACAGATACCTAAAGGTGGTGCCGAATCAGCCAGGCTGTGGTTCGTATGTTGGATTGCATGCGGCCAGCAGTAACAGCCTCGTTGATCAGGCCCTGATCCACTGGGAGGCCTGGTCATGGACCTGGCCGCAGGGGCGTTGATCCCTAGAATACCCTCCAGGTAGACCTAAATAAATGGCCTTGGATTACGTGATTTGAAAAACAAGTCCATACCTTACCCTGTTAGGGTATTCAGAACTATTAATGTACATGGCAATGACACAAGAGTGATACTAAAAGCATTAAGTTCTTTGTAGTAGACATGTTAGTCTTTGGGCTATGGGAAGAGAAGCAAACTGGAACTGACAACCTCCAAATGAGGGAAAATCAAAATTAAGATATGGGGCGAACATGAATAGGGGCCTTGGCCAGGGAAAAAACTAGGGACGTTGACCCCTGAAAATTTTCTCCAGGTAATGGAAATAATAATGCCAACATTAATGTTAATATTAATATCAACATCGAACAAATTCAAACAATGTCCATCAATTACAACTGATTTTTACCAATGTCCAGAAGTTGCAGATGAGCAGTAAATGATTCGAACAAAGTGCACCAACACACACACACATGGGGCCAGGAGCTGTGAAAGAACCCTTGCAAACACCTATATCCAAGTACACACATACACGGGACCTGTGAGTCATGAATCATCCCTTACAACCCCACACACACACGTGGGACCAGGAGCAATGAATCAACCCTTGCAACCACACACACACACATGGGACCAGGAGCAATGAATCAACCCTTGCAACCACACACACACACTCTATGAAAAAGAAAACTTATACATTTCTTCAAGGTGGTTAAAGACACAAAAAGCCATACATGTACCTTCATATCACAGTTTATTATTCTATTACATTTGTTAGCATTTTATACAAAATTACTCTAATTTTTCATGGATACACCCAGTTGTAAGAGTCTACAACTTGCTCGTAAGGCAGTTCGAACATGGGTGGTTAATGTACAGTACTAGTGATCTATGGATAGCCCGTATTTTTCTAGGATATTGTGGAAAAGTTTCCACCTTGTGACATTTACCATCTCCCCACATTTAACATACAGTGGACCCTCACCTAACGATATTAATTGGTACCCGAGAACGATTATCGTTAGGTGAGTTTTTTAATGTTAGCCGAGGCAAAATGTTAGCATTAAAATGTATAGTACTAGTATACGGATTAAACAAATATAACCTGTAAAACCCAAAGGAATGTCTGTAAGAACATACTTAAAAGATCAATTTTGACTCATCCATAAATTAACATATGAAAATATTAAATTTATTACAAAGGAAAAAAAAATCAACATCATAGTATCTTACAAAGTTAAGAGCACTGGGTTACGAGGTACCGGTAAGTCACATGGGGATGGCAAGGAGAAATATATATGAAAATCATATATCGCATGAAAATAATGAAAAACTTTAGCAGAACTGGCGCAGACAATAAAAATTTATGAGAAAGACAAACTATATACGGACTGCATACCTTACAGGAGATGGAAAAACTGTCAGTGTTAAAAGAAATCTTTTAATTTAACACTGAGTGAAACTTTTGTGCTATGACTGGTTACTGGAGAGTATTTAAATAAATATAATTTATGAGCAGATCATAACTCTGGAAGAATGTGAGAAATGATCTTACAAAATAAATAAAAAGTATTAACAAAACATCTGCAAGACGGCACAAATGCGGACAGAGAATTTTTATAAAATGATAAAAACATAAATAATATTACCAACAAGACATTATTAACAGACTGAAGAATTCATTATATACATAAGAAATAATGGCTACCTATTAATCATGCCCCAAACAATGCCTCTCTCAACTTAAAATAAATGGTTAAAGAAAATAAATTATATATGGGGTTTAAAAAAGGTAGAATAAAGAAAAACTGAAACATTTGAGATAATTTAAAAAACTGACTGTTTTTAAGTTACATTATTAATAAAAAAAATGGTGAGGAACTGAATAGGCTGAAGATAACATAAAATAACAATGAGATAATTATGGTGACCTGTGTGGGTCATGCCACACAGTGGAGGGGTGCTGACATCAGAGAAAGAAGCATAAAGAGCAGGTTCCTCTGCTAACAAGGGTCAAAATTGGCACAATATATCAGGTTATAAATGCAGAGAAGTGAGGGAATATCAGGACTTTTATTAAATGTGAAAATGAGCATTAAACTTATACAGGTTGTACAATGCAATGCTGGAATGGATTGTAAGGGAAAGGGATGAGGTTAAGTGGGGTATGAGGGTGTAAAATGAACATAATGGATGGTGCAACAAGCTAGTTTCTGTAGAAAAGTCATAGACCTCAGTGTTAAATACATGTATCAAGTCTTGAGTAAGAAGTCAATAGTGGAACCTTTCTAAAACCAAGTTGCTGAAGGAAGACAGTTTTAGGTCTGTAAGTATGAAATGAGGCATATTTTAACCAAGCATTTTGTAATAATTTACAAATAGTGCTGGTAAGAAAATGTGCCTATTACTAGTTCTCTATCCTGACAAGACGTACAGTACCTGTGAAACAGGAAAACTGCAGTGTTCCATTCCAGAGGAAAAAATGCCTTCAAACCAAATCTGATTAAAAAGGTGTAAGAGGAGCAATTGTAAAGTAGGAGGCAAGTGTTAAAGTGTATGAACGTGTACTTTATATCAGGCTTGGCTGCTGTAGGTCAGTGTTGATATGCTTTTGCAATGTGAAGGGATAATTACAGTTCCTCATTTTGAGATGCTAAGTTCAATGGGATGGCCTCCCACCCAGTTGGTTTCGTAACTTCAGAAGGGCCTGATAGTTTTTTTTGAGTCATAATAAGGGCAGGAGCAGGGTTAGATGCATAATTTCCTTAACTTCGGTAATTACTTCCAGTGCATACACAGAGCTAGCGGTGGCCACACAAGCATGCCAACAAGTTAGGTTAGCCATCTGCACAATGCAACGAATACCAGCTCTTGCTTGTTGATAAGCTAGAAAATGGTCCTTGATGCAGTTGTAACCTAAGTGGTCCCACATAATTTGTTTCAAATTAACTGCCCTGAGTGTTTACCCAAGATCAAAAGCGATGGTAAGTGTGGAGACAGAGAATGGTGAAGGCAAAGAGCTCTCCCATATCATCTGTAAAAGAATTGAGAGGATCAGGAAAAGAGGTATGATTGAATAGAGGGCCAAATTTGCAATCAAAATGCCAAAAATTGGAAGAGACAGTGATGGCAAGAATGGAAATGGTAAGAGTAGGAAATGATCACTGCCATGAAGATAATTCAGTAGCTTAATCGAATTCAGGTGAAATGCTGTAGGAGCAGACAAGATCTATACACGAGAGGGTACAAGGGTACAGGTTAATGCATCTCAATGTGTAATGATAACTGTACTCAAGATATGGAGAGGTAGGGGGATGTGGAATTCTCGAGTCACACTGTGACCTTACCTAAAAGAAATGATGCACGTTAAAACTGCTAGTAAAAGGAGTGGCATAGGCACAGGCAAGGATGAATTAAAAAATGTATGTTAGTTACAGACAAGAGGAATAAAGGAGAAAGGTATAAAGAACAGAAAATTTACCACATACCCAAAAAGAAATGGGCTGTAGTATAATAAAGTGGTGAATGAAGGGGAATTTAGAAATGCAAAACATCAGTGCATGCAACAGGCACACTTTCATTGTATGATTAGTCAGGAAAGAGACATACAGCATTGCCTTAAAGAACACAACGACAGATAGGAGATCCGACTGCATTTCATAGTTTAGGTTCTGGTAGACAAACACATCAGTGGAAAACTAGGAAACTAACACTCAGAGCTTGCCCTGATTTCCTTAAATTCTCTGATATTCCATTGTAGAAGTGACATTACTTACTAGTAATAGAGCAGTAAGGATTAGGAAAGGGAAGGAGGATGGTTTTGGGATAGAGTGGATAGCAAAACCAGAGGCATGACATTTTTGTCATTTATGAGAAGGCAGACACAAGTTCTGACCCTAGCAATTGGGAAGCCTTGCAATTCTAATATTTTTTGTACATATCAAGCAGTCTGTAATACTGTTGTATGAGTGTGTGAGGGATGACAGCCATTCTGTAGTACAAAGGGAGGGTAGAGGGAAATGTACAGTTACCACAGTCCTGTCAATGGTGTACTGTGTTAGCTTATTGGCCTGGTCAGCATCATTAACACTGATGATGCACACCCCATCTTTTGGAGGGTTGAAATAGATGTCTTGGCAGATGTGTGTCAAGAGTTCTTGTGTCAGTATACAGTTGTTCAGGTATGCTTCGAAATTTGCTGCTTGCAGTGAAAACAAATCTTGTCCAGTGTCACGTTAGGAAGACTGCCGTCAGTGAAAGAGGTTCCTAAGTGGTGTGTTTCTTGGTGTGTGCCCAACAAAACTAGCTAAATATAAAAGATCAGCACACACATACAACATAAATGTTTATTTTAATCAAGGACAGGGATAAACCCATATAGTGTCTGGGAAATGGGAGGCAATTAGATTAGAGCCAAGGAAAGGAAGAATAAGTCCAGTTCCTTGGATCAAGAGCCCTTAACCAGTATCCAGGCATCTCCCTGTAGGTGACCAAATGAAATGACCGAGTGAAGAATCCTAAAATGAAATGGCCATATAAATATGTCATTTATAAATGGAAAATGTTTAGGGAAAAGTGTTTTTCATACAAAAAGTCATTTCCTCTTAAGTTTTTAAGAGTATGCATAGCAAAAAATGTCTGATATACACTTTCCTAGAAATATAATAAATTTCCAGGTGAATTTGAGAACAATTTTCCGAGCACAGTGTATGTGCCCATTTTTGGCACTTGAATCTGGTAATATAAAATGAAATACATACCAGCATGGCATATTATAACGTATACAATAAATTTACCTGGTAACGAGTAAGTTTTATAATTAATGTAATCTACACATGTCACTGAAGTCGTTCACTCTTCTTCCATGGCACCACTAAAAGTGAAAAATAATTAACCCGCCCTCACAACTTCAAACTATATTTACAGTGTATACATGAGCTTGCCATTTCTTTGCGAGAGGCAGCTACTGGCAACCGTTTGTAGAAATTAATGCCCACTGGGATTTAAGTTATTAATAAGTACCTATAAACTTCTCAAGTCCTTATCAAATCACAATGTCTTATATACCATAACTGGAAAGCTAAGGCCTATACAGTGGCTTGGAACTCCATGCATAACAATGCCTTTGTGGTATACAATACTGAGAAAATTCTCAGCAGTACTGCTGACAACAGAATCTTGGAATTCATACAAACTATGATATGATTATGAAGATGACAATGATAATGATCATGAAAAACATTATGAGAACATGAAATGGAACAGGCACAATCTTTAGTAATCCATACGTTTGCTTTGTTCTTTAGTTGCAATGTCAAAAAAAAAAAAAAAAACTTCAGTTACAGCACCAATTAAGGATCTGTTTTTTCATATATCTGGAAGAAATTCTGCAATGGAACATTACTAGAAATGCAGATTGTCACTCTGAATAAATTAACAAAGTGTTGAAAAATCTTCACTTGTAAGAAAAAAAAACTTCGAAGCCTGAACCAGCGACCTGCATCAACACGTGCAATGATGATCAACTGTCGGTGCAGTGTCTCGTACTATTCAATGAGAAGTATGTAAAATAGTTAGAAAGATAAGCTGCCAAATATACACATCAACCCGCATTGTCAGGTACTATTCATCTGACCTCTTCTAATTATAACAATTTCAGAGGACAGAGGAGCACTAGGCACTCCATTTGAATGATGTTGCGCCCAATGTTTCTGATAACCTGCATCGTACTTAAATTCTGGTTAAACCCCTGAATAATTTTTCAGGAAGCCTTAAGTAAAACCCAAATGGCCCAAACACGTTAGTGTGGAGAACATTTGTAGTAGAGGCACTCTGTGCTGGCTGTTACTAGCACCTACATATCAAGTCTAGCAGTACTAATACCCCCTAGGAAACAGGACTAAATTATACTTTGAGACTTTTATTTAACCCTTTAACTGTGTCTGACGTACTAGTATGCAGATGATATTGTGCCAGACGTACTAGTACACAGGTGCTGGTATTGTGTCCGATGTACAAGAACCAGGTGCTGGTATTGTGTCCGATGTACAAGAACCAGGTGCTGGTATTGTGTCCGACGTATTAGTCCACAGGTGTTGGTATTGTGTCCAGTGCACTAGTATGCACAATTTTTCACACCCACAAATCTGCCACCTGCCAATATTTTTGACCTCGGCACAATTCTTTGTGCCTTTTTACATCTATTCATACATTTGAAAAAAATCTAAGGCCAGCAGAGTTCACACAATGTATCATGGCTAACTATTCAGGTGATGAGTGTATGTCCAATGCACTAGTACACCTCACTCACAAAAGTAAACAAAGGAATCAGGAGCTGTATTTCTACCACCTGCTTCCCTACCATAAAACAGGGTGTGCAAGTGGCACTAAGATGACTTACTCCAAAATTTGTTACAATTTCATGATACTAACACTGGAATTCAATCACAAAGTACACTAAGTTTATTTAACCCAAGATAACCCAGTAAAGTCAAACAATGTGAATAATTTCCATGTTTTGAGGAGTATTACTCTCTGAAACAATTGCAATATTTTAAGTATTCCTTGTCAATAGCCTTAAAAGACCAAGACAGAAAAAAAAAAATACAGCCTCTCCTCACTTAATGACGGAGTTCCGTTCCTAAGACCATGTCAGTAAACGAATTCGTCGCTAAGTGAGGAGCATACTACAGTATAATGGTAGTGGGTTTGTGTCAACCATCTTTGATGTTGTTTTATTGTCACCTTTGCACCATTTATAACATTTCTGGTATATTTTTCAATGTTTATACAGAAGTGTACTGTATACTGTAACAAACAGAATAGAAGAAATCAGCTCTAATATACATTATTTAGGTATGCATACTGGGCAGAGAGCCCGTCCTAAGTCCGAGGCGTCGGTAAACGAGTATGTTGTTAAGCGAGGAGAGGCTGTAATAAAGTTGTACTGTATATATACCAATTACTGCAAGTGAAGCAATGTTGGGCTAACACAGTGTTAAACATTAAAAGCAATGAAAAACAGAAAAACAATCATATCTTGGCATCAATAACTATAAAATGTAAACATTGCTGGCACTTTTATGCCGCTGTTGCCATCGAGTGATCATGTTTCCACTATCTTCAACACACCATAAAATCCTAACTTTTTATCAGATTTCACATATTTTAGTCTTATTCAATTCAGAAAATTGAACTCTATCAAACTGTAAGAAAAATAATTTTTTTATTTTTCAAAATCTTCCCACAGATTTATTTTTTCAGGGTTTTGCACAGTTAAAGGGTTAAACTAATAGTCCTCCTGGTCCCATTTTGTTGTCAAAAATCTCAACAATACCATGAAACACCAAAACAGAAATTCACCAATACAACTCTCTATCCTGTGATTCTGTTATCTAAAGGCTAGTGTAGGGGAAACCTGCAGGTCGTACTTGAGTTGTGGCCTGTCCTGGTGCAAACATACCAGGTTGCATACATGCAGAATACAGAGGCTGCTGTGTCTGTAGATTGAGGGGCAGCTGGACGTGAGAATAGGCAGGGTAATTAGTACTGATGGGTGCATGTGACATGGAAACGGGTACCCCGGGATGGGTGTTCGGTGGTACCGTGGCGGTGGTCGCTGCCGTTACTGGTGGCGTGTTACGAGCGTCCTTAGGAGGCTCTTGTGGCGGCTGTGCTTGTTGCTGCTGCATCACCTGCTGGGCACCTGTTTCTACACGCTGCTGATCTTGTCTCTGGTTTTGTTGTTGTTGCTGTTGTTGCTGCTGTTGTTGTTGCTGTTGCTCCTGTGGCTGTGTTGGCGGATTCTGTGCACCGGTAGTATTGTCATTGTCATCGTCATCATCGTCACTCTGACCCATTGTACGCTCGGCTTTCTTATCCATTCGGAAAAATTTAACATTTGGAAACTGTTCTTTCATGAAATGTCTAAAAGAGGAATAACCCATCACCTTGACGTCTGGCTCAAAATGTTCACAATACTCCTTATAAGCATTATGGATCTTTTTGCGAGTGATGTCAGCTGGTAGGTAAACTGGAGGAGACTTGCCAGATTTGTTTGGTTTTTTAGGGGTGTTTGTGTTAGGGGAATATCTGGCAATATAGCTCTGCAGGAAAGCAGCAGCATGCTGGTAAGTGTCCAGGGGGAATGTGTTTGGTGGCTTCTTGCCATGGTTGCCATGCACTCTTGGAGTAACACCATTAACCATTACATGTTTTCTTATGGCTTTCAACTGATAATGAGTACAATTTTCCAAGTATAAGAAAGCATCTAGACAAACTTTCTTCCCTTGAAACACATACGACGCCCTGAGCCTCTTTCTCTCTTTGTGACGCGAAGTTTCTTCTGGGTTCGCCAGACACGCCATAGTCACTCCCATTAGGTACATGTCATGTTCATTTTTAGTTAGTTCGGCAATGTTTAATCGGTGTCTAAATACAAATTCTGGGTTCATGTTTTTGAAGCAATTATCTCCCTCACATTCACAACCTTTTCCAAAGCGTTCTCTCACTTGATCACTATTTTCCTCCAGTTTAGTAGGGTCGATACCCTCTGCTAGCAGGTCGGCCAATTTTCTCTTTTTCTTCACCTCCTTCTTGATTTTGGGTTTGGTTTCCTGTTCCTCTTCATTAATATCATTAGTGTTGAGAGTAGTGTCTCCTTCCTGGCTCTGCATATCACCCATGGGGTAGTTGGAATTCATGCCATTCTGTCCATCTATAATAAAATTAAATTTATTAATAAATATACTGGATACAAAAAATAGTATACATTATTTACTTTAATTTTCCTAATCTCAAAGAAATGTGAGATGTATATACCTGTCTGAATCCATTTTTATCATAAAAACTTTACAGTGAAGCTTAATCTATTTCAAAAAATTATTCTGCAACACAGATAAGTGAGAACAGCTGAGCAAAAAAATAAAATATTAAAAATTTATTAAAAAATGGCTTAAATAATTAACCTGTTATAAAAATTAACTTTTTTTTTTTTAACACATTTCCCCACTGAGGCAGGGTGACCCAAAGAGAAAGAAAAACTCAAAAAGGCAAAAAAAAAAAAAAAAAACTTCACACCATAACACATTCAACAACAACTCATACATAATCAACTAGTCTTCAGAAGCAACAAAATAGAGAAGCTTACTCACCATCAAATTTACCAATATCCACCTCCTTAAATAATCACATGTCTTATTCAAGGCTCAAATATGGACAGCTTCCTGAATCCCTCCAAAAATTACCACATCCAATAGCTCCTTAAAGAAAGCAATAATTTTCCCGGATGTCGTTGGAAAGTTTCCTGAACCCTATCAACACATTAACCATGCTCAAGCAATGCTGTATAAATATAAGCAAAAATTCAGTGATGGTTGAGGAAAGAGTGATGAAGATTAATAAACATTAAGTCAGAGGGCAAAGGTGTGGTGGTGGGATAAATATGCAAGAAATACGGAAAAATGAAATTAGGAAGAAAGGGTAGGAGTTATGAAAGGGTTAGTAAGAGGGCGAAGAGGGGTTTTGGAGGGGCTTGGCATTTCAGCAAGTGATGACTATAGATAGAGTGAATGGAAAGATATAAATCTATAGTGTGAGAGGAAAGAGGGTTAGGGCGGTATTCCAAATCGAATGAGTTGGAAAGGGGTAAAGCGAGTTTTGTAGGCGAGGGGTTGGACTTCGGCAGTTGAGCGGATGATGTTGTTATGATAGAGTGAATGGAACAATGATACTTGGACCTGAACGATCTGTTGAGGTGTGAGCAGGTAATTAGTGAAGGATTCAGGGGAAACCGGTTATTTTCATATAGTCGGACTTGAGTCCTGGAAATGGGAAGTATAATGCCTGCACTTTGAAGGAGGGGTTTGGGATATTGGCAGTTTGGAGGGATATGTTGTGTATCTTTATACGTATATGCTTCTAAACTGTTGTATTCTGAGCACCTCTGCAAAAGCAGTGATAATGTGTGAGTGTGGTGAAAGTGTTGAATGATGATGAAAGTATTTTCTTTTTGGGGATTTTCTTTCTTTTTTGGGTCACCCTGCCTCGGTGGGAGACGACCAACTTGTTGGAAAAAAAAAAAAAAAATTAACAAGTGGCCTCTAGCTACTTTCAGGTGACATATAAGATACTTAAATTAATGACAAACAAATTCTTAGCAAATCAATAGCTTTACAGTACTGTACAACTCTACAATTTAACTAAGAAAGTATGCAAAGTGATGTACTGAAAGATCCCACGTACTGATGTATTGTATCTTTTTGTTTTCCAGCACTTTCTCAACTACAGATTTTAATTTTTATAAAGCACCTATGTTCACACAGATCATAGGTTTAGTTTTCTCTCAAGGTTGTTATTAAACTGTAGATACCTAGTAGAAAGGGACTTTTGGGCTCTCACATGTTTTTATCTGTATTTCTTCTATTGTTCATTTTCTGATATCTTGAAAACACTTCTTTGCATTGGCTTGAAATTTACAGCCTTTGTGCACAGTCTGAAGTGAAAATGCTGCTGCAGAAACTGCTTTGATAGTTCACTGTCTGAAATACTAGGATTCTCTCACAATTTTTGGATGGTACTGCTATGAGGTGTAGGAAAATCACATGATGGTATGATGATAGCTTATGAACATTCTTGAGTCTTAGGTGCTCAAAATGCACTTACAGAGTGCTCTTTTTAACGAGACAGTGATGACAGAAAAATGGCTGGAAGCCCAATTGCAGTTTAATTAAAAGTAGCTCATTGCTCAACAATTGTGACTTATGGTGATGTCAGCGATCTTGCTTGTAGAAAGCAGACTGGAAAATAGTTGGAAATGGTCATAACTTAGCAGGGGGCCAGAAAGTAGCCTGAAACATACCTGTGAATAGTTTTGAGGGCTCTTATACCCTACAGCCCAGACTAGGGCCAAGCTTCTCTGTTGACCACCTGGTCAACCACGCTGTTTGTGACAGTGGCCTACAAGCCCATATAGCCATCATGACCTGACTGTTCCAGCACTTACAGCAGAAAGTTGACCAGCTTCTTGAAAAATTCTATCTTTGTTCTGACAGTAATTCTGATATCTACTGGTAGTAGGTTAGTCTTGGAGCACTGAGGTATACCATGGCCTCCCATCCTCTGCTCACTTCACAGGGCTTATTTCCCACTTAATCCTGTATATTTCATTATAGAAGGCTACAACAGTAGCATGCAAGGTAGGGACCAGGCTCCAAAGCATCTCTTTCATGTATACCAGGCATCCCATCCTTCTTTTTTCCAGAAAAAACAAACCAAGTGCTTTGAGGCATTCCCAATAATTTAGATGTTTATTGATTCTATCTTATATTACAGAACATGCAGAAGACACTGAAGGTTCACTGGCCCTGAGGACTAGAAGAGACCCAGGACATGCAGTTTTGTGTGTCTGCTGAAGATGTGGCATAGCTAGCATTAAATCCAAAGGATGTCAGAGATCTGGATAAGATCACTTGCCTCACACACCAAGTGTCTGTGGTTCAGTCCCTGACACGGGTGGAAATGTTGGGCATGCTTCCTTACACCTGTAGGTATCCGAGTGTTAGTCAACTGGTGTGAGTTGCATCCTGGGGGACAAGACTGAAGGACCACAATAGAAATAAGACAGACAGTCCTCAATGATGCACTGACTTTCTTGAATTATCCTGGGTGGCTAACCCTCCCTGAGTTAAAAATCTGAACAAATCTCATCTTATTGCATATTTCTTACAAGGAAAAGCCCATTTATGCACAGCATTTCACAAGTATGATAAAACAACATATGAGGTGGTGGACATTGTAGAAGATAGCTAACATAAGAGAAAAGTTTACAAATTTCTGTGAAAATGCTTAACTATGGCTACTGGCTCTAGTAGTTGTGTGTGACTTGCACATTCACTCTATCATAAGATTTGGAGCCCTTAACCACTTACCACACTAAATCCCTGTTATACCACTTCATGCCTAATTTCCTGACTGGTCGACTGTCTTGGTACACACTGAATCCCTACATCCCATTTATCTTTAAATGTTTTTACTACTTCACAGCCTGTCTCTCTAAAATATCAGTGCCCCTCTGGCAAGACAGTAACAGAATGAGTGATGGTGAAAGTGTTGTTTCTTTTTTGGGTCACCCTGCCTCATTCTAAAGCTCAAATTAAACAGTGAAAAAAGAAAAAATTGCAAATAAGATGAACAGATGTATACAGATTAAGCAGAATGTAATGGATGGTAAAATGAAAAATGAAAAAAAAATTAAGAATAAAAGTTGCAAAAAAGTTGTTTACTGATTGGGCAAGATCTAGAAAAAATAAAAATAACTTGTAGCTCACCCATCTCAGTCGTAGACCATATGGAATGCTCTAGGGGTTGAGGTTGAAGTTGAGACAGCTGATCGGCAGTCATGTGAGTTAGCTGTGGAGGGCCTTGCTGTGGCTGCTGCTGCTGCTGCTGTGGTTGCTGCTGTTGTGGTTGCTGCTGTCCACTGGGTGGTTGTTGGTTGCTGGTGTTGTCACTCTGAGATGTCGGTGGATTTCCTTGGGGCTACAAAGAAAAGAAGTACAGTCGCGCACCTGTGAACCGTAAACCAAAACTCCGTAAATTGTCTTTTTCTACTTGTGATTATTGGGGTCTTAATTTCTCTGAAATGCAGCATATAGGAGTTCACTGTATTACTCAGTTGAAATAACATTCTCGGAGGGATAGGCTGTGCAAACAGTTCCATCCAGCAGCCCAACAGTGAACCACCAGCAGTGATGACATCACAGTACCATCAGCTAAACATCATAATTTAAATATAACTATAAAATTTTAACTCCTTCTGTATAAATTACTAAACTGAAAAAGGAAAAACTTTTGTTTTTTCTTTTTAGGTCACCCCTGTCTCGGTGAGAGATGGCCAGCATGTTGAATAGAAAGAAACTATAAATTTTATATTCTATAAAATTTAACCTCGTAAACTCAAACATAAAAGGAAAACGTTTAATCTCCTTTGTAAGGTACGTCTCTGAAATGGCACATTATACAATATTTTATTTCTTATCACCACAATTTGATAATCGTAACGGTCCACTGTATATACGTTTTTTCAACATTTGAAAGTATGTAAAAAAAGTAGATCTTCTTTTTGTTTTTCTACATTTGAAAATGTGTAAAAAACTTTGATCTACTTTTTTTTGTTATATTTGAAAATATGTAAAAAAAAACTTAGATCTACTTTTGTAGCACTACACATGTGAACGTAGATCTGCTTGGACCGTTTACGGGTTAAAAGCTTAAGGACACCCCAAATGCACTTTAAAATTTTTTAATAAACTAAAACTACAACACTGGGCAGTTTCCTAACACCTACTGCCCCTGTTAATTAGCAGTAAATAGATATCCAGAGTAAGGAAACAGTTATGGGTTGCATCCTGGGGAAAATCTTAAATGGACCCCACTGGAAATAAGTTACACTGACTAATTTTAATGGGTTAATTAAATGCATTATCAAACAATGTTTAGAGTTTCATGGACCACCACCTCCCTGGTCTAGTTTCAGATCAAGCCTCTAAAATTTGAAAAAAAAAAAAAATTACTGTACATGAATACCAACTACAGGTTTCCCCACTTCATGCAGATGTGCTTTGTAAGAATTCGCTTTTTTTTTTTTTTTTTTACTTCATCAGCCATTTCCCACCGAGACCAATACTACAGTATCGGCATGATTTTATTTCAATTGGAAATTTTGTGCATGCAATGTACATTCACCATACGCTACCTGTGCAGTTCACAAATGTACTGAAGACTTTACATGCAAAACTGGGTGTTGATATACTGAGTAAGCTTAATAAAGCTGCCAAGAGCCAGAAACACCTACTGTATACTGTTCACAGAATGGGTGGGGTTCAAACCCATGGCAAGCAAATCCTAAAAACTCCCAGGCCAGTGTTATTTATAATGGATACTATATTACCATATACTGAATAAAGTGAGGGACATCAGTTTTAGGAAATGAATGGGAACAAGCAGGAGCATCCTGGAAGAGGGGAGTGGACAATAATAAAACATCTCATACGAAGTAAGAGGTATACCTGGGGTATACCTGGAGAGGGTTTCAGGGGTCAGCACCCCCACAGGAGGTACAGAGCAGGAGAGAATAGCGTGTTCAGATTGGATGATTAGGAATCCTAAAAGATTTCTGTTACTGTCAAGCTTCAAACTCAACATCTTTTTAAATAAGAGCCTCTATGCAGAGCCGAATATTCCATCTTTGTCCGATCGCTGTGATACTCATTGCCTTCGCTATTATGTTCGCTCTCATGACCTTCGCAATCCTTCCATACATATACGTATATGTATAGGATAGTCACTGATATTAGTAGACCTTCTTTATTTGTTCGTCGCTCCTGTTTACTCCATCCCTTTTCTCTTTGCCTACATTCGCTCATATCTTCTCTTTAGTGACCACCTTTCTATGTTCATGTAGCATCTCACTTTTCCCTACCCCTTTGGGAAATTCCGACGGTTCGTGTCTGTTCTTTCCCACTGCCATGTGTGAAAGCCTAACTGCCTATGGTGGCTTCTTGCTCTCTTTTTCTTGACCATTTCAATCTCATTCTCATGCCATCGCAGTGTACACTGATAGCTCCAAGTCTTCTGATGGCATTGGATTCGCAGCAGTGTTTCTGGACAGCATCATGCGAGGGCATTGATTATCCCCGGCTAGCATTTTTACGGCTGAATTGTATGCCATTCTCATAGCACTTATCCATATTGCATCTATGCCTGTGTCACTATTTGTGGTCGTTTCAGACTCCCTTAAGTGCTTTACAGGCTATACAAAAATTTGATACACCTCATCCCCTGGTTCTTCATATCCAACTTTGGTTACACCGTATCTCTAGCAAGCACAAAGATATTGTTTTTTGTTGGGTCTCCAGTCATGTTGACATACAGGGCAATGAATTAGCAGACACTGCTGTGTGGTTAGCAGTACATGACCTCCCAGTTTCATATAGAGGTGTTTCATTCACAGACTATTTTGCTGTAATTGCTACCCACCTTTGCACCCGCTGGCAACAACGTTGATCTGATCGGCTCTATAATAAACTACATTCTGTTAAATTGAGCATAGTTTTCTGGCCGTCTTCATCATTGGCCACACTCGCCTTACTCATGGAGAGGCTCCCTGTTCCACTCTGTGAGAATTGTCAGGTTCCAGTTTCTGTTAACCACATTCTGTTAGACTGCCCACTCTATCAACGAGCATGCAGAATTTACCTCCAATGTCGTCACTGCTCTTCTGCCCTTACTTTACCTTCCCTTCTTGCTGATGGACCTTCCTTTAACTCGAGACTCTCTCACTGACTTTATGACAGCAACTGATTTACTGCACAAACTCTGATGATAATGCCTCTAGTACTCCTCACAGCCCTTTCTACTTCAATCTCTTGCTATCCTCTACCCCTGCACTATCCACTGCCCCGTTGCACTCCATGACCTAATAATCATCCCTGTCCCTCTTGCTACCCAATACCCTTGCATCCTTCCCTGCCCGGCAGTGCTGTATGACCCTTGTAGGTTTAGCGCTTCTTTTTGATTATAATAATAATAATAATAATATTTTAATAAGAAAATATTCAAAGCAGAAGAAAAAATATATTAAGACATTTATTATATCCAACACGCAGCCTCTCCTCACTTAGCGATGTACTCATTTACTGATGATTCAGACTTATGACGGGCTCTCTGATCAGTATGCAGACCTAAATAATGTATATTAGAGCTGATTTTCTCTATTCTGTTTATTACATATACAGTACACTACAGTAAAAACATTTAAAAATGTACTAAAAATGCTATAAATGGTGCAAAGGTGACATTAATTAAAACAATATTGAAGATGGTTGACTCAAACCCACTACCATTATGGTATGCTCCTTGCTTAGCAACGAATTTGTTTATTGACGTGGTCTTAGGTCGTTAAGTGGGGAGAGGCTGTATCCATATTTGCTGTTTAGAGGGACATCTAAACTGTCACATCTGCGCGCCTCTGGCAAAACAGTGATAGCGTGAATGATAATGAAAAGTGTTTCTTTTTTGGGTCACCCTGCCTCGGTGGGAGACGTCCATATAAAAATATATCGACATTTCCAAAACAGAGTTGTTTCTCTTGTCATCTTTTATTCCATTTGAGGAGGAAAAGGATGAGGCAGAAAAAATGGTAGCAAGAAAGAGGATGAGACAGAAGGGCAGTGGGAAATATGAAGAGGTAGCAAAAGAATCAGAGACAGCAGCACTAAGTTGGTCAAGAAGCCAAGGTGGATGACCCATGAAATCATAATGACACAACTGCAAACAAACCATACCACGGGCGGGATAGAGCCCACGGTTCTATCCCCACCCATGGTATGGTTTTTTTTTTTCAAGGTGGATGAGGTGGTAGAGAAACAGTTAGTGAGGAACAGGATGAAGCAATGCCAGGTATGAGGAGGTGGCAACACAGGAGGCAGAAGAGAAGGCAAAGAGAAGAGGAAGCAACAGAGGAAGAAGAGCAGGTGCAAAATAAATGAACAAAACACAGAAATTTTGAACAATTCTTTACCTGATAAGTCATTATGTGAACAGGCTGTGGATGGAGGTGCCATTGTGGCGGATGTGGAGGCACCATTACCATTGGCTGTGAGGTACCAGTACTTGTAGAAAGATTTTGTGGTTCATTCTGAAATTACAAATCTTGATAGAACATTACATAAAAAAGAATTTTTATCGTAACAAACTACACCTACCATCCGACTTACGACCGAGTTTGGTTCCGAGAAACCGGTCGTAAGTCGAAATGGACATAAGTCGAACTTTACTACTGAATATCAACATCACATTTTTGTAATGACTTTATTTTATTGTTTTATTTTGGTATTTCATGTTTTACTTTACTTTTTATGCTGTTAGTACTGTATTTTATACTGTAAGGTTTAGGATAAACACTGTGTACAACACAAATAGTTGTTTATTTCCCAGAAATTTGGCGAGAAAAACACAGTCGTAAGTCGAGTGGTCGTAAGTTGAGCAGGTCGTAAGTCGGATGGTAGGTGTACCAGTTTCCTACTGACAAGTTGATGATTAAGACACATGTGCAACAGTTGAACATGTGTCTTAATCATCTACTAAGATAGGATAACCCACTCCAAAAAAAATTACTATCATTAATGTAACCACTGCCTCAGCAAATAAAGGAAAATTGTAAAACTACCACACGTGAAATACACGCTGCCTATGCTCTGTCACTGTTGTAATTCGACAACATAATCACGATCAAATAAAAGCAGGACATACTGTTGTTCCCCTCCCTCGGTCTTTTGAGCATCACTGTACTTTACACTGCATAAACAAGGATTATGTGGTTCTCAAACAATCATCCAAATAGTAGCAGTCAGATTCTAACAAATGGATTTGTCAGTTAAAAATAGGAGAGGAGAGTTATTAAATGGAGAGTTAGAGGTATTGGGAAGATGGAGGGAATATTTTGAGGAATTGTTAAATGTTGATGAAGATAGGGAAGCTGTGATTTCGTGTATAGGGCAAGGAGGAATAACATCTTGTAGGAGTGAGGAAGAGCCAGTTGTGAGTGTGGGGGAAGTTCGTGAGGCAGTAGGTAAAATGAAAGGGGGTAAGGCAGCCGGGATTGATGGGATAAAGATAGAAATGTTAAAAGCAGGTGGGGATATAGTTTTGGAGTGGTTGGTGCAATTATTTAATAAATGTGTGGAAGAGGGTACGGTACCTAGGATTGGCAGAGAGCATGCATAGTTCCTTTGTATAAAGGCAAAGGGGATAAAAGAGAGTGCAAAAATTATAGGGGAATAAGTCTGTTGAGTATACCTGGTAAAGTGTATGGTAGGGTTATAATTGAAAGAATTAAGAGTAAGACGGAGAATAGGATAGCAGATGAACAAGGAGGCTTTAGGAAAGGTAGGGGGTGTGTGGACCAGGTGTTTACAGTGAAACATATAAGTGAACAGTATTTAGATAAGGCTAAAGAGATCTTTGTGGTATTTATGGATTTGGAAAAGGGTGGATAGGGGGGCAATGTGGCAGATGTTGCAAGTGTATGGTGTAGGAGGTAGGTTACTGAAAGCAGTGAAGAGTTTTTACGAGGATAGTGAGGCTCAAGTTAGAGTATGTAGGAAAGAGGGAATTTTTTTCCCAGTAAAAGTAGGCCTTAAACAAGGATGTGTGATGTCACCGTGGTTGTTTAATATATTATAGATGGGGTTGTAAGAGAAGTAAATGCGAGGTCTTGGCAAGAGGCTGGAGTTAAAAGATAAAGAATCACACACCAAAGTGGGAGTTGTCACAGCTGCTCTTTGCTGATGACACTGTGCTCTTGGGAGATTCTGAAGAGAAGTTGCAGAGATTGGTGGATGAATTTGGTAGGGTGTGCAAAAGAAGAAAATTAAAGGTGAATACAGGAAAGAGTAAGGTTATGAGGATAACAAAAAGATTAGTGATGAAAGATTGGATATCAGATTGGAGGAGAGAGTATGGAGGAGGTGAACGTATTCAGATATTTGGGAGTGGACGTGTCAGCGGATGGGTCTATGAAAGATGAGGTGAATCATAGAATTGATGAGGAAAAAGAGTGAGTGTGCACTTAGGAGTCTGTGGAGACAAGAACTTTGTCCTTGGAGGCAAAGAGGGGAATGTATGAGAGTATAGTTTTACCAACGCTCTTATATGGGTGTGAAGCGTGGGTGATGAATGTTGCAGCGAGGAGAAGCTGGAGGCAGTGGAGATGTCATGTCTGAGGCAATGTGGGTGTGAATATAATGCAGAGAATTCGTAGTTTGGAAGTTAGGAGGAGGTGCGGGATTACAAAACTGTTGTCCAGAGGGCTGAGGAAGGGTTGTTGAGGTGGTTCGGACATGTAGAGAGAATGGAGCGAAACAGAATGACTTCAAGAGTGTATCAGTCCTGTAGTGGAAGGAAGGCGGGGTAGGGGTCGGCCTAGGAAAGGTTGGAGGGAGGGGGTAAAGGAGGTTTTGTGTGCGAGGGGCTTGGACTTCCAGCAGGCATGCATGAGCGTGTTTGATAGGAGTGAATGGAGACAAATGGTTTTTAATACTTGACGTGCTGTTGGAGTGTGAGCAAAGTAACATTTATGAAGGGATTCAGGGAAACCGGCAGGCCGGACTTGAGTCCTGGAGATGGGAAGTTACAGTGCCTGCACTCTGAAGGAGGGGTGTTAATGTTGCAGTTTAAAAACTGTAGTGTAAAGCACCCTTCTGGCAAGACAGTGATGGAGTGAATGATGGTGAAAGTTTTTCTTTTTCGGGCCACCCTGCCTTGGTGGGAATCGGCCAGTGTGATAATAAAAAAAAATAAAACAGATTCTAATTTGCTTGACAGTAGGTTATTGTACTGAAATTAATAAGAAATGACTGCCTGTAGAATTGTCAAGATAAAATTTAGTAATAATTCCTTTATAATTAACGTTTGCAACACATAAGCATGTGAATACAACCATAACAAAATAATGCACTTCCAGAATTAAAAAAAAAACATACAATATATCTAAGTGCCACTATTTCTCATTTCAAGGAGAAAGTAATGACTGACCATCAGTCGCTTGAAGAATAATACACCTATCATCCGACTTACGACCTGCTCGACTTACAACCACTCGACTTACGACCGTGTTTTTTCTGCCAAATTTCTGGGAAATAAACAACTATTTGTGTTGTACACAGTGTTTATCCGAGGCAGCTACGGTGAAAAGCTCTGTTCCACAAGGCACAGTACTAGCTCCCATCTTGTTCCTCATCCTCATATCCGACATAGACAAGGATGTCAGCCACAGCACCGTGTCTTCCTTTGCAGATGACACCCGAATCTGCATGACAGTGTCTTCCATTGCAGACACTGCAAGGCTCCAGGCGGACATCAACCAAATCTTTCAGTGGGCTGCAGAAAACAATATGAAGTTCAACGATGAGAAATTTCAATTACTCAGATATGGTAAACATGAGGAAATTAAATCTTCATCAGAGTACAAAACAAATTCTGGTCACAAAATAGAGCGAACACCAACGTCAAGACCTGGGAGTGATTATGTCGGAGGATCTCACCTTCAAGGACCATAAACATTGTATCAATCGCATCTGCTAGAAAAATGACAGGATGGATAATGAGAACCTTCAAAACTAGGAGGCCAAGCCCATGATGACACTCTTCAGTCACTTGTTCTATCTAGCTGGAATATTGCTGCACTCTAACAGCACCTTTCAAGCAGGTGAAATTGCCGACCTAGAAATGTACAGAGAACTTTCACGGCGCGCATAACGGAGATAAAACACCTCAATTACTGGAGCGCTTGAAGTTTTCTAAACCTGTATTCCCTGGAACGCAGGAGGGAGAGATACATGATTATATACACCTGGAAAATCCTAGAGGGACTAGTACCGAACTTGCACACGAAAATCACTCACTACGAAAGCAAAAGACTTGGCAGACGATGCAACCATCCCCCCAATGAAAAGCAGGGTGTCACTAGCACATTAAGAGACCATACAATAAGTGTCAGGGGCCCGAGACTGTTCAACTGCCTCCCAGCACACATAAGGGGGATTACCAACAGACCCCTGGCAGTCTTCAAGCTGGCACTGGACAAGCACCTAAAGTCAGTTCCTGATCAGCCGGGCTGTGGCTCGTACGTTGGTTTGCGTGCAGCCAGCAGCAACAGCCTGGTTGATCAGGCGCTGATCCACCAGGAGGCCTGGTCACAGACCGGGCCGCGGGGGCGTTGACCCCCGAAACTCTCTCCAGGTAAACTCCAGGTAAACCTTACAGTATAAAATACAGTATTAACAGCATGAAAAGTAAAGTAAAACATGAAATACCAAATAAAACAATAAAGTCATTACAAAAATGTGATGTTGATATTCAGTAGTAAAGTTCGACTTACGTCCATTTCGACTTATGACCGGTTTCTCGGAACCGAACTCGGTCGTAAGTCAGATGGTAGGTGTATTAACCTGACATTAAAATGGGAACTCTCTACATAATAATTAAAGGGTCTTTCTGTTATAATAATGGTTAAGGAAAGGTGTGGCCCATGTTACATAAAACCAACCTTGCTGTACAGGCAGACACAACAAAGAATTAAACCTCATAGTAGACAATTCTCACTACTGCTACCATGAGTAATGGTGACAAATAACCCTTCTCCATGGGATGCTTTGTTGTCATACTCTGCTCACTGAGTAATCAGTTGTGGGCACCATACATCAGCTTATTTTTTTCCACTCTTTGGATTTCTATGGTTGTGGAGGGAAAGTGGTCACTAACTCTGGTGGAGTGTGGGTGTTTGGCTTTGTCTGGCTTTAGTGGGGGTCCACCTGACCTAATTAGGAGTGCTTGTTCGCGTTTATTTTTCCAGAGAGAACCCTTGCTCTCTTCCCAAAACATTTTAGCAATATTCCTTTATATGCTGGGAAGCAGGGTTCAATACAGTGTATGCTATGGTTGCCCATTAAATTTCTGAGAAGTAAATGACAGTAATTACCCAGACACAAGCAAATATTTTTCCATTTGCTAAATTATAATGGGTATTATTTTTTGATAAAAAAAGTTATATACAAAGTGTTAATACATGAATGATTAGGAAAGCACAACATTACTGTGCAGAACTTACTTGTGTAGACCGGGGGGCCCCAAGGATGTTAAATGAACGAAGCACCTCGCTTGCCTCCTTCTCAGCTTGGCCATGTCCATCCATGCTTTACTGTAAATTGTTCGTCCAGATAACAGTGGAAAATGTTTCAGCAAACATTAGTTCCAGGTTGCAGCGGGTGGAGGGAAGCATCCGAACACTATCTATTGCTTCCACATGAGAAACAGGTTCAAGGTTTCCTAAGAAAGACAAGTACAGTACACGTTTATGTTAATTTTTGTATTTCCTATTTCTGCTTTGACTTTGCCAATTTCTAAATGATAGGTATGAATATGAATATACAGCAGACCCTCGATATAACAGACCTTTATAAGGCGAGCTTTAGAAATAAGAAAAAATCCAATGGGTCAGTCGCTTTGGAAACAAGGGACTAAGCACACACACTGGTTACAGAATTGCCCCTTATTGTTGCTATCACAGGTTCATTGCAAAACAACCTCTTCTCTATCCACCACTACTGCCGTTACCATCCACTCAATTTCCCCTGTAAACCAATTACATAAAGAGTTTACTGTCCTCAAATGAAAAAGAGGTGAATTTAAATGCCACATATTTTGCTTACACTTAAATAATTTGTACTGGTTGTCTAACACATGATTAATTATAGGCACTGCTTTATTTACCAACCTAAAGTGAAAGTTTCATAAACATTCTCTGGGAGATTATAGTTCAAACTGTTAGATATACTGTATATTTTCAAGGAATCCAAAACTAGCAGTTATCACAAAAACTAAGCAGCTAAATAACATTTTGCTCTGTAACAGTTTAAACATATTCTATGGCAAAATTTAACCCAGTGAAAATCATCATATAGCACATTAATCTTAATAACACTATAAATGCTGTAATGAATCTTTATCATACCAGTGATCCTTACAATAATCACACATTCCACACACAAAACAGTTACAGTAAATACCATATAAATATTGTTCAAGTGCCTGAGAAAGTTTTAAATGTCGGTATTTTTTTATCTGGGATTTTATTCTATAGGTTACAAAGAAGCATTAAAAAGCTACAAAATGGTGCCACCCACTGGGACACAGCAAATAAAAATGTCCACTACAGTCACCTCAATGTTCATATTCCAAATTAACATAAAACTAACAAGGGTAACAAACAGACTAATGACTGATAAATCAGAAATGTAAAGATCAAGAGTCAATTATAACAAGTTTATTGACATGATTGCTCAACTGCACAGTTTCAATTATTAGAGTAAAGTGACTAAATAAAAAAAAAGTATCACTGGGAATACATGTACAGTATATATAAATTGTACTGAAACAATTCTGACTAACTCAAATTACACTTACATTCAATACAGCTTTAAACTATATTCTAACAATGTGAATTATATTAGTAAGCATGTAATGAAGCTTAAAATATTTGTAAAACTAATTCTACATTAAAAATACCAAGGCAGTTTCACATATAATTTACCAGAGCACCTGCCAACAGACTAGAATGGAACTGTTATAATCATAACCATAAATTTTAAAAGGGTGGACTGGTAAGCCAGTGGAAGGCCTCAGTCAAACAACCAAAAGCTCCAGCAGCAGGTCATCCTATGACTAAGATCCGCTTAAAAAAACACTTGTCCTGTTTTCCGACAAACCTTACTTAACCTAACCTGCCAACAGAGCAATAGTCTGCTTGAACAAATAATCAACATAAATACCTGGCCCAGGCATAGCTCTAAAAAAAATTACTAAATTCCAATTCTTCATAGGAATTTATAGCACAATTTAATGAGAAAAACATCTCCAATCAAAGGATGATTTTTAAACATACTATTGTAGTTAAAATTACTGATACTAAATATGCTGTTGTGTGTGTAAGTTCAGAATCTTCCCATATCCTTCCATATGAAAAATAATATACTGATAATACTTTTATAAAGAATAAATTAAAAAAAAAAAAGCAATCCCTTGTTGCAGCTTTTGTAACAAGTGTAATTAATTGTAAGAGTTTGAAAATATTAAGCTAATGGTAGCAATTATAAAAACTAACGTCCCCAAACTAATTCTATATTACCAACAAAATATGTACTATAACAATATTATTATTATTATAATCAAAAAGAAGCGCTTAGCCACAAGGGCTATACAGCTATCATAACAATAGATAAATCAAATATAACCGGTTTCTGCACACTTTAAGACAACAGACTAGTCTTCAAAAAAATATGAGGCAATGTAAATAATAATTATTATTATTATTATTATAATAAAGTGTCAAAGTGCATGGGGAACATGAGGCAATCAACTTCAATCCACGGAAGGATCAAGAGCCCCTCACCGGCATCAAGGAATCAAGAATGTAATCATTATTAATCATGATGGAGAAAGTAAAGATAGTAATCGAGTGCCCAAGAGATGGCTGAATCAGGGTACCGCAATTTACACTGCTAGACATTTCCTGGGTAACACTGCAATGTTACGTCTACTTCACTTAATCAAATATTTCATTTGGTTATCAGCTCAAAGTATCAATTAATATACCACGTGAGTCAGAGTACAAACTGATGTTTGTACTTTACTTATTAAGACTACAGTGATGACCTGCAGGCGGGGTTTACCAGTGCTAATATAATTATTTTTCACTGAAATGTATTATCATTTTATTATTATAATTATTATCATCATCAATTAGAAGCGCTAAACCCACGAGTCTTGGGGAAAGGAGGGTGATAAAGGTTTGATCCAATAAAGAAGAATGCAGCTTAAATTCCTTACTTGAAGACACGAAAACATTAAAATAATAATATATGAAAAAAGGACTAAGTTTAAAAAGATACAGGGCAACATACTACCTTATAATACCGAATATTTCATTAACTCGTGCAAAATAACACTGAAATATTTACTAGCGTAAATTACCAAATGTTTCAGCAAGTTATACTTAATTAAAGTCCAATGATGACAAACTAACATCCAAGCTTCAATATTTAATCGCAAAAATATAATAATATATATATATATATATATATATATATATATATATATTATATATATACATACATATATATATATATATATATATATATATATATATATATATATATATATATATATATATATATATATATATATATATCGTGCCGAATAGCAGAACTTGCGATCTTGGCTTAAATAGCAACGCTCATCTTGCCATATAGGACAAGTGAAAATTTGTGTATGCAATAATTTCGCCAAAATCATTCTGAACCTAACGAAAAAAAATATATTTTACTGTGTTTGTTTTGTATTAAATTATTGTAAACAAATCTAAAATATATTTAGTTGGGTTAGGTTAAAATAAAGTTGTTCTTGTTATAATAAGGTTAGGTAAGTTTTCTAAGATTCTTTTGGTGCAAAATTAAAATTTTTTACATTAACATTAAGGAAAAAAATATATCTTTAAACGTATAAGAGAAAATTTCAAAAAGGACTTAATTTTAAATGAGTTCTTGCTAATTGACCAGTTTTTACATATTCGGCACGACATTAATATATATATATATATATATATATATATATATTATATATATATATATATATATATATATATATATATATATGTCGTGCCGAATAGGCAGAACTTGCGATCTTGGCTTAAAAAGCAACGCTCATCTTGCCATATAACACAAGCGAAAATTTGTGTATGCAATAATTTCGCCAAAATCATTCTGAACCTTATGAAAAAAATATATTTCAATGTGTTTGTTTAGTATTAAATTATTGTAAACAAATCTAAAATATATTTAGTTGGATTAGGCTAAAATAAATTGTTCTTGCTATAATAAGGTTAAGTAAGTTTTCTAAGATTTTTTTGGAGGAAAATTAAAATTTTTTACATTAACATTAATGAAAACAATATATCTTTAAACGTATAAGAGAAATTTTTAGAAAGAACTTAATTTTAAATGAGTTCTTGCTAATTGACCAGTTTTACATATTCGGCACGACATATATATATATATATATATATATATATATATATATATATATATATATATATATATATATATATAAATATATATATATTATATATATATATATATATATATATACACACACACACACACGTGTGTACGCATATACAACATAAATTCATACTGGTATGTACGTATATACAACATACATACACGTATGTACATACATACAACATATGTATATATATAGTGTCTCAATATGTTATTTTAACATCAAAAACGTATTTTAAATAATGAAAATAAGTCAACACTTCACCGCCCATGTGTCATCATCAGCCTTTCATTACCTATGTAAAACGAACAAAAAATAACTCGCAAAATATCATATAACGTGTCACACGATGTCATACGTAACTGCTATATACCATATAACGTGTCACACGATGTCATACGTAACTGTTATATACCATATAACGTATCATACGTAACTGTTATATGCCATATAACGTGTCATACGATGTCACACGTAACTGTTATATGCCATATAACGTGTCATATGTAACTGTTATATGCCATATAACGTGTCACACGATGTCATACGTAACTGTTATATTCCATAAAGCATGTCACACAATATCATACGTAACTGTTATATACCATATAACGTATCATACGATGTCATACGTAACTGTTATATGCCATATAACGTGTCATACGATGTCACACGTAACTGTTATATGTCATATAACGTGTCATACGATGTCATACGTAACTGTTATATGCCATATAACGTGTCACACGATGTCATACGTAACTGTTATATTCCATAAAGCATGTCACACGATGCCATACGTAACTGTTATATATCATATAACGTGTCACACGATGTCATACGTAACTGTTATATTCCATAAAGCATGTCACACGATGTCATACGTAACTGTTATATACCATATAACGTATTATACGATGTCATACGTAACGGTTATATGCCATATAACGTGTCATACGATGTCATACGTAACTGTTATATTCCATATAACATGACACATTGCATCATACGTAACTGATATACCATATAACGTGACACGCGACGTCATACGCAATTATTATAACATTTGCGTGACCCAAAGAAATTCCCGAAGACGAGAGATGACCACCACCAATAAACCGTCCTCTAATGCGCTAAAGGGAAAAATATGGTATTTGCCTGGATGTGATAATTCTCTGGGGATCATATAAAGAATAGAGCGATTATAATTAAAAGTCACAATAATGAAAACTGCGTCAAATACACTTGCTTCTACAGGAGGTATACTGAAGCTATCATTTAAAGAGGTCAATAACGAAATTATTATTATTAATTAAGAGGGAAGCGCTAAACAAGTAGGATTATACAGCGCCTGTGGGGGGATGTGGAAGGTATTCAGGCTTAATTCAAGGAACTGGAGCATAGATCCAATTCCCTAGATCAAGAGCCCCTCACCAGCATTAAGGAACCTTCCTTGAGGGGAATAACCACAAGAGGAATGACTAATGCAGACTTTTATTTCTCTTTTTTTGGGGGGGAGGGGGCTGTTCTAGATAATTTACACATATGTTACTACGTATGATAACTTGTGTAACTAAATAAGTCACATTTTTTGGTTATCCAAGGTAATTTACACACGTATGATCATTGTACTTATATATAACTGAGTCAAATTACTTATTTACGTGTACCAGTACCTGGAATAAACTTACTACGTCAAATACACACATTTCTACAGGAAAAATACTGAAACAGTCGTCTAAAACAGGTCAATAACTCCCAGAAGAATGATTAATGGAGCCTTTTATTTGTCTTTACATAAGGTATTATTAACCTCCACACAGGCTGGCTCATCACAACTCTCTCCCTACATGATGTAAAATGAACACCTCCCACCCACCGGTGGCCTCCAACAAAGCTAATTAATTTCACCCGCTGGGGGGAAAGGAGGGAGAGAGAGAGAGAGAGAGAGAGAGAAAAAAAAAATGATTTCAGCAGTGCCAATAGTGTGACCATCATTCATAATTTCCCTCGGGCTGAAAATAGTCAATTTGCGGTAGATGTCTATGTGTGTGTGTGTAGCAACCATTCACACACTCTCCTCCCTCACACGCACATGTAGAGGTACACACACACACACACACACTCACGCACAAACTCCATCAAACGCTAAAAAAAAAAAAAAAATAATCGTGGAATTCGAGAAAAAGAGGCATTAAAAATCTGCTCAAGTTGACATTTGTGTGGCTGGTAGTGTGTAACTGTGTGGCACTGAGTGACACACGCTCATGTTATACTCTGTGTGGCGCCTCTGTTGGATAACTTGACCCTTACGATCACGAGTGGATAATAATTTGGTCCTTACGTACGCTCATCTGGGTCGAAAGTCGTGTACGTGGTAATGGCGGAGGATTCTCTGCCCTACCGACACACACCAAGGGCGAACTCCCCGTCCAAAATACTTACATTTTCAACTTCCTGTTGGCGATCACTTGTAACGCCTCGTTCCTTCCTTCCCTGGCAGGTAACGGCGTTGACAACTACGGCGGCAATGTTGAACTATGTGTAAAATCCCCAAATTCAAGGATTAGACGAGAAATAACACTCTACTTTGCGAACAAAGAGGCGAAAATGGCGGCGTCGGTGGTGTGGGCGAGTCCACTCCCTTCAGTGGCGGGGGAGGACTCCATTAAATAATATAATTCCTCGTATACTCGCTAATGACAGCATGCTCTTTTTCTCACAAACTCTCGCCTGAATCATATGAAAACGATGTGGGTAGCAATTACAATACAGATATTCCAGGAGGAGGCATAAAGGCGAAAGTTAGGAGGGTTAGGGGTGCAAGAGTCGGCATCATAGAGAACGAGTTTGGTATGACTGAGAGAAAACGACGGAGGCGAGATCAATGATGACGTATGTCAGAGGGGGCGCAGCCCCCCAAACACACACACACACACACACACACACACACACACACACACACACACACACACACACACACACACACAAACACACACACACACACACGGGACCAGGAGCTATGACACGACCCCTGCACCCACAAACAGGTGAGTACACACAAACAGGACCAATAGCTGTGAATCGACCTCTGCAGCAACACATAAATGTGTGTAGTTCCAGGAGCTGTGACGCTATATCTGCAACCACATATAGGTGAGTATAGTTCCAGGAGCTGTGAATCGACCCCTGCAACAACATATAGGTGAGTACAGTTCCAGGAGCTGTGAATCGACCCCTGTAGCCACATATAAGTGAATACAGACACAAAACAAACATACACACACGCACACAACACATTTAGTTACGATATTTAAACAAGTGGACAAGCAGATAGCAACTACAAGTCAGTGTTACTGACATGCATAATATATAAGGTTATGGAGAAGATTATCAGGAAAAGAACTGTGAGGCACCTAGAAGGAAGTGGGTTCATAAACAATAACCAGCACTGTATTAGAAATGGTAAGTCCTGTCTCACAAATCTACTAGAATTCTATGACAAAGCAACGAAGCTTAGTGAGAGGAAGAGAGGACTACTGGACTCCATAGTTAGTAAGTAGTCTTGGACTGTAAGAAAGTAAGTAGTCTTGGACTGTAAGAAGGCGTTCGATACAGTACTTCACAGTAGACTGGCACAAAAACAAGAAAATCAGACAGGAATAACAGGGAAAGCACTGCAAAGGATCAAGGAATACTTAAGAGGAAGTGCTGGAATGGGCGAGTGTGATAACTAGGATTCCTCAAGGGTCAGTATTAGGACCAATACCATTTTTTTTTGTGTTGTAAACGACACTAAGAAGAAATCGAATCAGAGGCATCCTCGTTTGAAGATGAAATAAAACTAATGAGAATACAAACATGAGCATTCCAGGAAAGGCTACAAATGTATGTGGAGAAACTATAAGATTGGTCTGACAAGTTGCAATCAGAATTTAGATCCATCAAATTTAAGCTATAAAACTAGGGAAAGGACAAAGTCATATGGAAACTGTGGTCTCCCTGAAAGAGAAGGATCTCGGTGTGAGCATAGTTCCGAGCACATCACCGGAGGCACACAAAAACTGAATAACTGCCTCAGCAAATACGAGACTGAAAAATTTAAATGTTGCTTCCAGGAATCTCAATGAAGTTAACGTAGGATTTTTTAAAATTACATAAAACATTTAAGAACAGAAAACAATAGCTAAAACGTTGTTTTATTTGCATATTTCGACGATTCGGGCTTTTTTTTCAAGCATTCACGACACTGTATACTGCTTATGTCAGACCCATCTTGGTCTACACAGGGCTGGGAAAGAAACCATAACTGATAAAACATGTCAAAAAGCTGGAAAAAGTGCAGAGGTTTGCAAAGAGACTAGTCCCAGAGCTGAGGGGCATGAGCTATGATAAGACGCTAAAGAAGCTAAACCTGACAACATTAGGGGACAGCAGATCCAGAGGTGACGTGATTAAAGCGTAAAAAATACTGAGAAGAACTGACAAGGTGGAGAGAGCGAGTGTGTTCGAAAGGAGGGAATCTGGTACATGAATCAGAGTTGGAAGTTAAAAACACAGGTGAGTCACAGGGATATTAAGAAATACTTTTTTAGCCTAAAAGTAGTCAGGAAGTGGAACGACCTAGACAGCAAAGCGGGAGAGGCGGGATCCATACATACTTTTAATAATAGGTATGATAGGATTCGTGCTGTCAGGAGAGAGCGAACCCAGTCGTGGTCAGCAGAAAGGCGAGGCCAGGAGCTGAGACTCAACACCTGCAGCCACAAATAGATGTGTTCGAATAGGTGAGTACACACACACACACACACACACAGGAGAGATAGGGGGGACATGATAACGACATATAAAATACTGAGAGGAATTGACAAGGTGGACAGAGACAGGATATTCCAGAGATGGGACACAGCAACAAGGGGACAGAGTTGGAAGTTGAAGACACAGATGAATCACACTGATGTTAGGAAGTATTTCTTCAGTCACAGAGTAGACAGGAAGTGGAATAGTTTGGGAAGCGATGTAGTCGAGGCAGGATCCATACATAGCTTTAAGCAGAGGTGTGATAAAGCTCACGGTTCAGGGAGAGTGACCCAGTAGCGACCAATGAAGAGACGGGGCCAGGAGCTATGACTCGACCCTTGCAACTACAACTAGGTGAGGTGAGTACACACACACACACACACACACACACACACACACACACACACACACACACACAATACTTATTCCCTTTGATGTCACCTCAATCAAAAGTAATCAAAAACTAATATCACGCTACTCTGAACCCTCCAACAACGACGATAAAAATGTTGCTCTAATCCAGCTTCTGATTGGAAGGACTGACACCATCGTTTGCAAATGAATAATGCAGTATCTAATTAGCCGGTATTAAACAAAATCTTATTTTCAGGTCCCTGTACGTTCACCATGGAATGAGCCTGGGAAGACAGCAAGGTTCCACTGCCACGAGAAGAGTTCCGAAATCGCCAGTAAATGGAGTATATTTTGTTTTGGGAAAAGTGGATCAACATTATGTTTCTGTGAGAGATCTTGCTATCTTCTGGTTGGAAAATTTAGTTGTTGTTTTAATACCTGGTGATGCAAATGGGATTAAGCAATTACTGTTATAAACCAATTATAATAAAAAAAAAAAAATAAACCAATTGTCAACACACACACACACACACACACACACACACACACACACACACACACACACACACACAAATTCCCACTACAGGCAGCACACTCCACCAATATTCAAAACTCTAAACCTACTCACCGTACAAAACATCCATACTTATTACTGCACCTACTACATTTATAGAACACTTAATTCTGATATAAACCCTCCCCTCAAACGTCTCCTTACCAACCTCAACAGAACACACGACCATAACACAAGGCACAGATCACTCTCTGATGTTCCTCGTGTCCATCTCACGCTATGCAAAAACTCAATGCACATAAAAGGCCCTAAAATCTGGAATTCATTACCTGTGAATATAAAAGAAACACTGTCTATTTTTAAATTCAAGACTCTTCTCAAAAACAACTTACTCACCCAAAACTAAATAAATACTGAATAATTGTATCTCATAAATTGTATCTCGTACATGTTTCTCATTATTGTATCTCATAAATGTCTAACCTGTGACCCAATCAGACTTTATTTTTTAATTACATTACCTAACAGAATACTCCATTCTAGTGAATGCTCAGCAACACAGTAAATGACCATATGACCTGTCTTTGTAATGCTCATTTGTGCTAAATTGTTATCTGTTTACAATAATGTTTTTACCATTGAATATATCATTGCTTAGTTAATCTTAAGTTAATTTTAAGCCTGCCCATAATGCTCTGCATACAAGGGCCTTTGACATGTTGCACTGTAATAACTGTATTCCTTTGTACTTCACTGTATCATGTTCAGATTAATAAATAACTAAATAAATAAATAAAATAAATAGGTGGAACACCTAGAAAGGAATGATCTCATCAACAGCAGCCAACATGGTTTCAGGGACGGGAAATCCTGTGTCACAAACATACTGGAGTTCTATTACATGGTGACAGCAGTAAGACAAGAGAGAGAGGGGAATGGGTAGATTGCATTTTCTTGGACTGTAAGAAGGCGTTTGACACAGTTCCACACAAGAGATTAGTGCAAAAACTGGAGGACCAGGCAGGGATAACAGGGAAGGCACTACAATGGATCAGGGAACACTTGTCAGGAAGACAGCAGCGAGTCATGGTACGTGGCGAGGTGTCAGAGTGGGCACCTGTGACCAGCGGGGTCCCACAGGGGTCAGTCCTAGGACCAGTGCTGTTTCTGGTAGTTGTGAACGACATGACGGAAGGAATAGACTCCGAAGTGTCCCTGTTTGCAGACGACATGAAGTTGATGAGAATAATTCATTCGGTCGAAGACCAGGCAGAACTACAAAGGGATCTGGACAGGCTGCAGACCTGGTCCAGCAATTGGTTCCTGGAGTTCGACCCCACCAAGTGCAAAGTCATGAAGATTGGGGAAGGGCAAAGAAGATCGCAGACGGAGTACAGTCTAGGGGGCCAGAGACTACTAACTTCACTCAAGGAAAAAGATCTTGGGGTGAGTATAACACCAGGCACATCTCCTGAGGCACACATCAACCAAATAACTGCTGCAGCATATGGGTGCCTAGCAAACCTCAGAACAGCATTCCGACATTTTAATAAGGAATCGTTCAGGACCCTGTACACTGTGTACGTTAGGCCCATATTGGAGTATGCGGCACCAGTTTGGAACCCACACCTAGCCAAGCACGTAAAGAAACTAGAGAAAGTGCAAAGGTTTGCAACAAGACTAGTCCCAGAGCTAAGAGGTATGTCCTATGAGGAGAGGTTAAGGGAAATCAACCTGACGACACTAGAGGACAGGAGAGATAGGGGGGACATGATAACGACATACAAATACTGAGAGGAATTGACAAGGTGGACAAAGACAGGATGTTCCAGAGATGGGACACAACAACAAGGGGACACAGTTGGAAGCTAAAGACACAGATGAATCACAGGGATGTTAGGAAGCATTTCTTCAGCCACAGAGTAGTCAGGAAGTGGAATAGTTTGGGAAGCGATGTAGTGGAGGCAGGATCCATACATAGCTTTAAGCAGAGGTATGATAAAGCTCACGGTTCAGGGAGAGTGACCTAGTAGCGACCAGTGAAGAGGCGGAGCCAGGAGCTAGGAATCGACCCCTGCAACCTCAACTATGTGAGTACAACTAGATGAGTACACACACGCACACACACACACACACACACACACACGCACACACACACACATATATAAAGTATGTATATATATATATATATATATATATATATATATATTATATATATATATATATATATATATATATATATTTATATATATATATATATATATATATATATATATATATATATATATATATATATATATATATATATATATATATAATATATATATATGGGTTCTTTCCGAGCCCTGTGTAGACCAAGACTGGTCTGATATATGCAGTATACACTGTCGTGAATGCTTGAAAAAACCCCAGAATCGTCGAAATATGCATATAGAAATGATTATATTTTATGAAGACATCTTGTGGCATGCAAAGAGTACGTAACCTTTATTCGGCGCATGTACACACCCTCATTTACAGGCTATCTCCCCCAACCAGCGAACCAGGTGACTGAGGGATGACGATGGCGCCCCGTCGTTCAACCAGTACCTAGGTTCCAGCCAATAAGAAGATGGTTTTGGCAATCGCAGAGGTTATGTGGGTACCACTCTCCTGTCTGCCCTTGTCATTCCCATTCTAGAGCTGGTTGAAGCACGGTCTGCTCTCTAGTGGCTTCTATCCTGCCTTGCTTTCCGTGGAGTGCACTAATGCCTATTGCTGTACATAGCGTATATAGTGTACATACTTCTGTTCTAAATTGGTGAAGGATAATATAAGTCAAAAGTTTTCTGCTGTGTTTATTTTGTTCCCTTTACACCCAGGATAACAGGCCATTTGAAATCCTGGGTTATAATACATCTCCATCATCGCAGACCGCAGTAACAGAAATTATATAAAGAAGAGAAAAGAAATAAGATTGGACGAGTCGTAAGAATTTTGGACTAAATTTTATATCTAAGAATACATGTACATACATACATCAACAAATAAACAATACAGATTCACTGTTGCAGTAGCCTCTCACCAGTTTAAAAGTACATAATATTCTTTGGAATACTAACTTGCACTAGCCACGAAACAACCAATCAGAATATAAGCAGCAACCATCAAATAGAAGCTGGCCCAAGTTAAGCTGAGTATTATTATTATTATAATCAAGGGGGAAACGCTAAACCCGGAGGATTATACAGCGCCTGGGGGGGGGATGTGGAAGGCATTCAGGCTTAATTCGGGGAACTGGAGCACAGATCCAATTCCCTAAATCAAGAGCCCCTCACCAACATCAAGGAACCTTCCTTGAGGGGTTAAGCTGAGTAGAGACAGCGCTTCATTATATTACATTAATATGTCAGAAAGGTCTGGTTTCTAGGCTAGTTTGGTAAAAGGAAAAAACACCATATTAATTCATATAGTTGAGCAGAAAGTATACTCTCGTAATGCACCCATTGTTGTTTACACACACATGTAAGGGAACAACTGCTAATGGCAACACATGCACGTATATAGTGTAGGGTGCTGAGGGGGTAGGGGTGGGAGTGGTTAATGCTGTTAATTAATATAGACATGAGCGTTCATAGGTAATTCACCTCTTTGTCTAGTAGAAAGGTAGCAGTTTTGCGTGGATTTTGGTGTGGTGGCAGAAGGTAACCTCTAAGTGACTGTGTTGTCTACCAGTGTGGCAGGTAAAGAATCAATGGTTGTGCGGAAGTGTGGTGGCACCGTTCTAAAACATTCTCAACTATCCGCCTCATGGTGGGGTAGCGCAGGCAGAGCCAATGAATAGCTGAGTGCTTCTGACTGGTCAAGTCCCTGTTAGTAAGTGGAAGTTGCTGTTAGTGGTTGGTGGTGCCGTGTAACCGTTCTGCTCCGCACTTCTGATATTGATGTTCCAGTTGTGCCTCATCTGTCTTGTAGTTAATTGAGCCAGTATTTTTTTTTTCTGTCGCAGGTTGATTGGTTTAGTGTCAGTTACGAGCTCATTCCCTATGGATTATTTTGGCTGCTTCATTTGCAACCTTGGTCCCTTCGATATTAACTTTGAAAACAGTTCAACGTGGTTCTGAAGTGACTGAAGAAAAGTAATAGAGTCAGAGTGTAGAACATGTTGCGAGGGCTATTGTTTGGTAGGAGTACTAAGATTAGTCTGACAGGGATGGAGATCCAAGATGGCGGTAAACAGAATAGAAAATGTTAACTCTTCGTGTTTATTAACAAGAGCAAGGTCGTGAAGCACGTACCCGAGGGATCGTTCCACACATGCAAAGCCATCTAGCCCACGAACACGGATCCATCACACGAACACGTGTCCATCACACGAACACGGGCCCACCACACGAACACGGGTGCTCCCCTCCCCGAGCACGAGTCCACTAAACCTATATTACTGTAACTTAGTTGATTAAAATGCCAAAAACTTGACGATATACAAATTCATTTAGAAACATTTCCAGGTCAAATATCCACTGACCATCTATGATCACGGTGTATGAGGAATGCCACAAGTAGGATAGTACATGGTGCGTAGCACATGCTACGTACATC
This sequence comes from Cherax quadricarinatus, assembly GCF_026875155.1. NCBI lineage: Eukaryota > Metazoa > Arthropoda > Malacostraca > Decapoda > Parastacidae > Cherax > Cherax quadricarinatus. The sequence goes on from NC_069444.1 coordinate 19,107,125, forward strand.
ACGGTACAAGATACATGAGCATTATGTTGGTGGTGGTGTTATACTCACATGGGGAGCGTTAAACCCTTAGAGATCTTACATTTCCTGAGGGTTAGGTGTTACTCAGGAGTAATCGAAAGAAGACGATAAAGGGTGCTCCAGAAGGAGGTGCTTTATTAGCGATGGTATAAGCTAAGTTCTGGCAAGAGGAGTCAGGAAGACGCTACACTCTCTGGGATAGATTTGCACATTCGGCTGTGTCCGTCAGCCGTGCTTGAAGAAAAGGGGTCACTGAATCAGGAAAGTTGCTGTTCGTGTGCTCCAGTCCCTCAGATCAAAGGCTCTCCTTTCCTCGAAGGACACACCGACATTTACCATGCATCGTAAAAGTGGTTTAAAAGAAGGTACTCACTGCCTGTGCCTGGTGACCGCGGCCTCCGTGTTCTCACCCACCTGTGAGAGAAAACAACACGTAGTTAGTTAATTGGAAATGTGAGGCTAAAAAAAAAGGAAAAGCAATTTAGAAGGAAATGTGAGGCCGAGTATAAGTGAATGAAGTAAGGACGTGTCCGGAGGCAGCTGCTCAGGACGTGAGGATAAATTTTATAGAGACGTGTTGTAGCTGTCTAGTTCTGGTGTGATATAATCTAGTCTCTCTCTCTCTCTTCTCTCTCTCTCTCTCTCTCTCTCTCTTGGACCCCTGTATATAAATGGTAACATAGACTAGGAAAAATCATGATTCTACAGGAGTTCTTCGGAAGAGTAACAGAGATCAAGCAGACAGGAGAAGGAGACAGGCTGCACATTCCAGGAGGAATTTTTATTGACCTAAGAAAAGCGTTTGACACAGTTGACCACGGCATCCTACTCCACGAACTTGACCACTATGGTATAAGAGGCCATGCGCTTGCATATTTCAAATCCTACCTTTCTAATAGGTATCAGTATGTCACCATTAAAGACACAGCCTCATCAATACGGCCACTTGATACTGGAGTTCCGCAGGGAAGTGTCCTTGGACCCCTGCTCTTCCTTATTTACATCAATGATCTTCCAAACATATCCCAACACCTGAAACCCATTCTCTTTGCTGACGACACGACTTATGTCATCTCCCACCCTAATCTTGCCACTCTCAACACCATTGTTAATGAGGAGCTGCTCAAAATATCGACTTGGATGACAGGCAATAAACTTACACTTAACACTGACAAAACCTACTATATTATGTTTGATAGCTGAGCAGGTGTTGCACAACTTAACATTAAGATCGACAACACTAATTGCCAGACATAATGAGGGCAAATTCCTTGGCCTATACCTTGACAACAACCTAAATTTCAGCACCCATATCCAACACATAACAAAAAAAGTATCCAAAACGGTGGGGATCCTCTCCAAGATACGATACTACGTGCCGCAAACTGCCCTTCTCACACTATACCATTCACTTATATATCCATACCTCACCTATGCTATCTGTGCTTGGGGATCAACTGCAGCAACACACTTAAAGCCAATAATAACCCAACAAAAAGCCCCAGTAAGAAAAATTACTAAATCCCATCCCTGGCAACACCCCTCCCCACTCTTCACAGATCTAAACTTACTCCCTGTTCAGAACATCCACACTTACTACTGTGCAATCTATATCTACAGGACCTTAAATTCCAATATTAACCTTGACCTAAAACGCTTTCTTGATAGTTGTGACAGAATCCACAGGCATAACACCAGACACAAACATCTCTATGGCATTCCCCGTGTCCGACTAAACCTTTACAAAAATTGAATGTATTTCAAAGGACCTAAAATCTGGAACACCCTACCTGAAAACTCTAGAACTGCAGACACACTCCTCACTTTCAAAACTACAGTTAGAAAACATCTTATCTCCCTGATCCACCCCGACAACTAACTACATGATAACCACCTGGTGGTTCACAATTACACTCACCCACTGACTATAAACACAGAAATACTAATCTTAATCTTAAAATAATGAATCCTAACTTGTCATAAGTTTGCCTATGATACTCCAATATAGACACTTTGTATTGGTGCCAAAACAAAAGCATTCACATATCTAAACTCACAAATTATAATGTAGTCACCTAGCCTTAATACCATAATCTGTAAGGATTTATGTTAAGAATTAATCTAAGTCTGCCCTAAATACCTAGCTATGCTAGGTGTCCTAGTGGCCCCCTCTGTACTTAGTATTTCATAAAATGTAAACCACACAATATCCAAATCCTGTAAACCCCACATTGTAACCCTTATAGAGAATAAACTTGAATTGAATTGAATAAGAAGACATTCGATATTGTACCTCATAAACCAGAAAATTGAAAGAACAGACTGCCTGATGGGAACGAAATATGTTAATGATTTAAGAAGTATTAGAAGGGCATGAGGAGTTGGTGTCCCAGAGTGGTGTCTCAGAGGGTTCCCTGCTGGGTCCCCTAGTGTTATGACGACGAAAATTGAACTGGAAAAAAAGGTATTTAAGAGAGGAAACTTTTCGCTGTGTGTAGACCTGAATCAAGTTAAGACGTAATAAATGCTGGTTGATGGAGCGCGCGCCCGCACAAAAAAAAAAAAAAAAAAAAAAAAAAAAAAAAAAAAAAAAAAAAGTGGGTCACAATTGGAAGCTGAAGACTCACATGAGACAAAGGGATGTTAGGAAGTATTTCTTTGGTCATAGAGTAGTTAGGAGGTGGAATAGTCTGGCAAGCGATGTAGTGGAGGCAGGAACTATACATAGTTTTAAGACGAGGTATGATAAAGCTCATGGAGCAGGGGGAGAGAGGACCTAGTAGCGGTCGGCGAAGAGGCGGGGCCAGGAGCTGAGTCTCGACCCCTGCAACCACAATTAGGTGAGTACAATTAGGTGAGTACTCACACACACACACATACACTCACACACACACACACACACACACACACACACACACACACACACACACCACACACACACACACACACACACACACACACACACACACACACACACAGGATTAGGATGGGAAAAGCCAAACTACAAAAGGGGGGGGGCACTACACGGGTATGAGGAACTTCCTGCAGGAGGTTCAGTGGGAAAGAGAATAGGTAGGAAAGCCAGTAAACGAAATGATGGACTAAGTAACAGCAAAATGCAAGGAGGCAGAGGAAAGGTTTGTTCCAAGGGCAACAGAAATAATGGGAAGACCAGAACGAGCCCTTGGTTTACCCAAAAGTGTAGGGAGGCAAAAACTAAGTGTGCTAAAGACTGGAAAAAAGTACAGAAGACAAAGGACCCCAGGAAAATAATGAGATAGTCGAAGAACCTGAAACGAGCATGCACAGATATGGAGGGAGGCCCAACGACAGTACGAAAATGACATAGCATCAAAAGTCAAGTCTGACCTGAAGCTGTTGTATATCCATAAGGAGGAAGACAACAGTCAAGGACCAGGTAATCAGGCTGAGGAAAGAAGGTGGGAAGTTCACAAGAAACGACCAAGAAGTATGTGAGGAGCTCAACGTAAAATTTAAAGAAGTATTTACAGTGGAGACATAAAGGACTCCGGGAAGTCACACCAGAGG
>NC_069444.1:19115691-19120691 GCF_026875155.1 Cherax quadricarinatus
TGTAGGGCCGGAGTCAGTAGTAAAACTCTGTTCTAGTTATTATCTCCCCATTTTCCATAACGGAGTAGTTTGGAATTTGTTCCTCATTGAACATCATTTGTTTACCGTTGCCCACGGAAAACTTTGTTTATATCTTCTTGGGGGTTAACCGCGTCCTCACAGTGACAGCCTCATGCAGTTTCCTAGTATCATCCGCAAAGGATGATACGGTGCTGTGGTGTATATCTCTGTTATGTCTGTATAGGAAAAGTAATAAGATGGGGGCGAGTACTGTCCCTTGTGGAACAGAGCTCTTCACTATGGCAGCCTCCGATTTAACTCTGTTGACCACTACTCTTTGTGTTCGATTTTTTTAGGAAGTTGAAGACCACTCCCCACTTTCCCATTATTCCTTAGCACGTATTTATGGCTATTACTCCATGATCGCTTTTGTCAAATGCTTTTGCAAAGTCGTGTATATTACATCTGCATTCTGATTTTCTTCCAGTGCATCCAAGGCCATGTAAATAGTGATCCAGTAGTTTGAGAGGCAGGAGCGACCTGCCCTGAACCCTGTTGCCCTGGATTGTGCAGATTTTTGGGAATCCAGGGGATTTGCAATCCTGCTTCTTAGCACTTTTTCAAAGATTTTTATGATGTGGGACTCAGAGCTTTTGGGTCATAGTTCTTAGCTAAGCTTTGCTGCCACCTTTATGGAGCGGGGCTAATCCGTTGTTTTAAGTGACTGTGGAATTTCACCCATGTCCAAGCTCCTCCTCCATAGTGTACTTAGGGCACGCGAGAGGGTTTCTTCAGTTCTTAATGAAAACAGAGTTCCACGAGTCTGGGCCCGGGCTGAGTGCATAGGCATGTTGTCAATGGCTTTTTCGAAATCTATCGGAGTTAGGGTAATGTCGGAAATCTGGCATACATTTATGGAGTTTTGAGGCTCATTCATGAAGAAATCATTTGGGTCGTCGATCCTCAGACCGATTAGTGGTTCACTAAACACAGAGTCGTACTGGGATTTCAATATTTCACTCATTTCCTTGTTGTCGTCTGTGTAAGTCGACAACAAGGAAATCAAGGGAATCAAGGTCCTTCTGTTACAGGGAATCAGGACCCTTCTGTTACAGGGAATCAGGGTCCTTCTGTTACAGGGAATCAGAGTCCTTCTGTTACAGGGAATCGAGGTCTTTCTATTATAGGGAATCGGGATCCTTCCGTTATAGGGTAAAAAGGTCCTTCTGTCAAGGAATCATGGTCATGGACATTCTGTTACAGTTATCATCCATCTCAGCACAAGATGATGTGTTGAACGTTGCCGAAGCTTTCGCACGAGGCAGCATCAGAGTCGCCATGGCAACCAGCACATCCATCAGAGACCCCTGACCGCTGAACGCGACTCCCGGTCCCAGACCAAGCCAGTGACCCTTTATAAGATGCGGTAGAAAATTTGCTAACGATCTTCTGGTAAAATATCTTCCGTAGGTAATATTGGATTATATCTTAATAGCTGAGTTATATTGGGTAATATATTAATAGCTGAGTTATATTGGGTAATATATTAATAGCTGAGTTATAATGGATAATATCTGCTAAATTATGGAATATCTGACGATGTCGGATTAAATAACAGGTCGAGGGGGCACTGACTCCCCGGAAGTATCAGAGATCCTTGAGATATCCTTAAGGTTTCTTTCAGGTATCCATCAGGTATCCCCCTTGGACAACAAAGCGAACAGTGTCCAAATATCTACTACAGGCGCAACCACAAGGGCGCCTGCAGTAGACCGTAATATGTCTGATTCATGCACCACATATCATATCGACTTTTTCTCACACCATCGTTCGTTATGGCAATGCAACGTTTCGCCCATCACTGGGCTCTTTTTTACCCTGTACTTGTCGGTTGCCGTTGCATCCACCAGCTACTTGTATGAGAAAAACAGTCCACCACAAATCCCCCGACAGTTCCTGGTCAGCCGGGTTGTGGTGCATATGTCAGACTTGGTGCTGCTACTACCAACAGCACAGTGGATCAGGTCATCAGCCGGGAGGCCTGGTCTGGGACCGGGTGTCCCCGGCCTTGACACTTGAAACACTCTTCAGGTAGACTACAGCCAGGTAGAAGTGTTAAGGTGCAATATGAGGGAAGTGAATGGGTGTCAGTTAATGGGACCATCATGGTTAATTCAGCTGTTAGGGGGAAGTTCATGGTGCCATGATTACGCTGTTGTTTGAACCGGCTTTTCATATTTTTTTCCATACTGTAATGTAAACACCAGTGTTTACACAGCTGTCACTATAAACACCAGTGTTTACACAGCTGTCACTATAAACACTAGTGTTTACACAGCTGTCACTGTAAACACCAGTGTTTACACAGCTGTCACTGTAAAAAACCAGTGTTTACCCCACTGTCACTGTAAAACACCAGTGTTTACACGCTGTCCAACTGTAAACACCATGTTTACACAGCTGTCACTGTAAACACCAGTGTTTACACAGCTGTCACTGTAAACACCAGTGTTTACACATCTGTCACTGTAAACACCAGTGTTTACACAGCTGTCACTATAAACACGAGTGTTTACACAGCTGTCACTATAAACACTAGTGTTTACACAGCTGTCACTATAAACACTAGTGTTTACACAGCTGTCACTATAAACACTAGTGTTTACACAGCTGTCACTATAAACACCAGTGTTTACACAGCTGTCACTGCAAACACCAGTGTTTACACAGCTGTCACTGTAAACACCAGTGTTTACACATCTGTCACTATAAGCACGAGTGTTTACACAGCTGTCACTGCAAACACCAGTGTTTACACATCTGTCACTATAAACACAGTGTTTACCAGCTGTCACTGTAAACACCAGTGTTACACATCTGTCACTATAAAACACCAGTGTTTACACATCTGTCCCCTATAAACCGAGTGTTTACACAGCTGTCACTGCAAACACCATGTTTACACAGCTGTCACTGCAAACACCAGTGTTACAAAAGCTGTCACTGTAAACACCAGTGTTTACACAGCTGTCACTGCAAACACCAGTGTTTACACAGCTGTCACTGCAAACACCAGTGTTTACACAGCTGTCACTATAAACACTAGTGTTTACACAGCTGTCACTATAAACACTAGTGTTTACACAGCTGTCACTATAAACACTAGTGTTTACACAGCAGGCACTAGTAAACACTAGTCTTTATTATCACTGTAAAGACTAATTCTGTAAACACTTATAGACAGAAAGAGTGCTGGTGAACTTCAACGGGAGAAATCTTGCATTAATGACGCAACAGTCAGCAATACGCACTTCCTGAAGCTCTGCGGTAATGCGTAAACAGCGGCTAGAAAAATAACGTATATGTTTTTCCCGTGAAGGCCCAAGGAAGCTGTCTGGATCAGAGCACAACGAAAGCTGTATATAAATCTCTTCTGGTAACAATGCTTAGATAAACAAAGGGCTTCTCGGAGGCTCTTAAGTGAGGGTGAGAGTGGAGGTGCGAGAGTGAGGGGTGAGAGGGATAGTGAGTGAGAGTGAGGGGTGAGAGAGAGGGGTGAGAGAGAGGGATAGTGAGTGAGAGTGAGGGTGGTGGTGAGAGAGTGAGGGGTGAGAGAGAGGGATAGTGAGTGAGAGTGAGGGTGGTGGTGAGAGAGTGAGGGGTGAGAGAGAGGATAGTGAGTGAGGAGGTGGGGGTGAGAGTGAGGGTGGAGAGAGATAGTGAGTAGAGTGAGGGTGGTGAGAGAGAGGGATAGTGAGTGAGAGTGAGGGTGGTGAGAGAGTGAGGGTGAGAGAGAGGGATAGTGAGTGAGAGTGAGGGTGTGGTGAAGAGTGAGAGTGAGAAAGGATAGTGAGTGAGAGTGAGGGTGGTGGTGAGAGAGTGAGGGGTGAGAGAGGATAGTGATGAGAGTGAGGGTGGTGAGAGATAGGGTGAGGAGAGGATGGGTGATGAGGTGGTGAGAGAGTGAGGTGAAGAGAGGTATGTGAGTAGAGTGAGGTGGGGTTCGAGAGAGAGGGTGAGAGAGAGGATAGTGATAGAAATGATGGAGATGTTATTACTCATGTTATTTAGTTCACATGTTTAACAATCTGATCATACATGTTAGCTTACATGTCATTATACATGTCATTATACATGTCATTATACATATTATTATACGTGTTATACACGTTAGCATACATTTTACACATGTTATCATACATATCATCTATGTTATCATATATTTTATCATACATGTCATCATACATGTCATCATACATGTTATCATACATGTCATCATACATGTCATCATACATGTTATCATACACGTTTTCATAGATGTCATCATACATGTTATCATACACGTTTTCATACATGTCATCATACATGTTATCATACATGTCGTATATGTCAACAAACATACCATACACAATATCATACACATCATCATACACATCATCATACACATCATCATACACATCACCATACACATCATCATACACATCACCAAACACATCATCATACACATCACCATAACACATCATCATACACATCATCATACACATCATTAATAACACAGTCATCATAGACATCATCATACACATCACAAACTACATATCATCAATCACATACAATATCATACATATCTACATCACATACACATCACAAACAACGTCATAAATCACCAAACACATCATCAAATCATATACACTACATACAATCACAAAACATGCATCATAACAGTCATCATACACATCACCATACACTGTCATCAACACATTCATCATCACAACAATCATCATACACACATGCATCATCACACATCATCATACACGATACATCATATCACTACATCACCTAAACACATCATCACACACATCATCATACACATCATCATACACATCACCAAACACATCATCATACACATCATCATACACATCACCAAACACGTCATCACACCATCATCATACACTCATCATACACATACCAACACATCATACACTCACATACACTCACAACAC
>NC_069444.1:19125691-19133191 GCF_026875155.1 Cherax quadricarinatus
TGTTATAGAGAATCAAGGAGTTTCTGTTATAGAGAACAAGGGAGCTTCTGTTATAGGGAATCAGGGAGCTTCTGTTATACAGAATCAAGGAGCTTCTGTTATAGAGAATCAAGGAGTTTCTGTTATAGAGAACAAGGGAGCTTCTGTTATAGAGAATCAAGGAGTTTCTGTTATAGAGAACAAGGGAGCTTCTGTTGTAGAGTATCTTGGAGCTTCTGTTATAGAGAATCTGGAAGCTTCAACGGCATAAATCACAAGTGTCATTACTGGCTTTCCTAGAAACAATGGTCACTTTACGTGGGTGCTCTTATAAACGGTTCTCTGGGGGTCCGTGTGGCTGATTTTGGACCAATAATAGCGGGTCCACTGGCCCGAACCGCCGACAAATATTGTTTTTGGCTCCGTTTTTTGTATTTGTTGTGATTATCATTCATTTTTGAGAATTTTGCTAGCGTTATTGTGTCGCTTTTGTTTTCTGCTTTTGTTTTTTGCTTTCTTTTTGCTTTTGCTTTCCTTTTTTGGGCTTTTGTTTTTCCGACTTCGTTAAAATTTTCAGTATTTTTTGTTGTATTTTTTTTTGTCATTAAGAATTTTTGCCTCGTGGGATACTTTTCTTTTTCTTTAGGTTTTAATAATTTCTTTTATTAGATTACCCATCTTCGTAGAATTTAACGAGTTTCGTGTTGAATTTAACGAGTTTAGAGTAGAATTTAACGAATTACGAGTAGAATTTAACGAATTACGAGTAGAATTTAACGAATTGCGTGTAGAACTTAACGAATTGTATGTATGGTGGACATGAAAGAAACCGCGGTGCACGATACTTGGTCTGGGACCGGGTCAGCTGGTATGGGGGACCTCCACTGTTGCAAACTTCCATGAATCTCTCAACTGCATTGTTTGTGTTCCTGACAAGTCCTGTCGAGTGTCGCCTTCAGAACTGTCTAGGGCCAGCATCTCCGTCTCAAAGAAATAGACATTTCTTCCTCGCTGGAGTTCTTTGTTGGTTGTGGAATTTGTACTGGCTGTCACAGACCGATATCGAGTTTTCCCCGGCAATACCTGACCAATTGGACATTTCAGCAAATTGCCTGGGGTAGCCATTCACTGTTGGCTCACACTGCTGGCACTGCAGATAACCCCTGGGTTATGGGTGCTCGATTTATTGTAACCACCGGTGTACAGTGGTGGAGTGTAAGACTTGGTACAGGATCAGTCGCGGAGTCGTACTTCGTTCATCCCTTGGAAAGGTTACAGAGATGTCGATAATTTTTCCTTAAGCATTGCTTGCTCTTCTTACAAGCAACATGGTAAGACAAAGAACAAAAAGGCACATTCCTGTGACTGGAACAATCCACAAATAACTCGCACACAGGTAAAAGAAGCCTTATGACAGGGTTTCGGTCCGACTTGGACCAGTGACAAATCACATTGGCTAGATATATGAGAAATGATTTAGTTCTTTTAGAGACGATAACACTCTCATGTCTTACAAATGCGATGTTATATATATCAGCTATTCTTTACTCATAAGAAAGATGTCATATTTGAGAACTTCCACATATCCTCCGAGGAAGATGTCCCATATATCAGTGATTCTGACATTTCCGAGGAAGCTGTCACACACATATATCAGAGATTCATCACTTCTCGTCAGCGAGATGTCACGTATATCAAGGCTTCCTTCCTTCTTAATCCCAGCGCTGCTTTAAACAACCGCTCAGCACTCAACGATCCGCTTAGGAATCTCCTCACTGCTACACTCAACACTGAAACCGATAATGAGATTGTACCCGTTTCCAGCCATGATGGTGGTGGTCATTCCGCTGACAATATCCTCGATTCCCAACTTTGGGAAAACATGATCTCAACATACAAAAAAGCACACCCACAGCCTCCGATCCCGGCATTCGGAAAGCACACTACAGCTCCCGATCCCAGCATTCGGAAACACACCCACAGCCACGATCCCAGCACTCAGCAAGTACAGAGCATTCCCTGTCATGAAAGTACACTTCTTGTAGGCAGATATTAATAAAATCCTTCTTTTCTGTTTTTATAGAACTATCTTCATCTTTCTTTGCTACCTATTTCCTCTTCTCTGTATTCTCACTACATTCGACGTAGTTAGTTCAGTTCCCGGGGGATCAAGTGCCACTTATTTTATAGGAGTAACTGAACTAAGACGATCAAGTGACCAGTTATGTTGTCTACAATGCTGCAGTATACATTACGTGTCACGTGGAAAAAAATAGCTTACTATAGCGCCACAAAACTCACAAAATAACTAATCAGACACATTTGTGAATAACTCACACTGATTAATAAGACACTTAAGTGTTTTATTAATCGGCGAAGATAATCAGGGGTTACACATGTTTCTTATTTATCAGCCTTGTCTGTATTGTATACCATAATATAATGGAATGATTTGGAACGATTTTTCTAATGAAAGATATTGTACTCGTAGACAATACAGCAATCAACAGTCACCCTCGTCAAATTCACGACTTAAATTCTTGTTGAAAAATCTCATCTTAGATACTAACAAAGTCGAGGGGGAAGGGTTATATAACGCATCCAGTACTCGATATAGGTTGTCTAACCTTCCCGTCTCTCCAGCGGGAACTATTCATCGGGGCTTTTCCCAAGCCCCCTTAAATGAACACCAGCAACAACAGTATGAATGATCCCCACAAATCCCCTTAAACCGACCGTAAACAGATCCGGCAACACCCTGGTTAACAAGGGTTTGGAATTCTCATCCAACGATGCCGTGCCAATTCATTTTTTTTTTTGTAAATTTCGAATTGTGTTTACGTCCAACAAAGTGAGGGGGGGAGGGGTGACATAAGGTCTCGCGAAGGGCAAACGAGGTCAGTCCACCTTAAAGAGGTTACTCGAAGCCCAAACGCCTGGGAGGATGAGAACAGTTTAATCAACCCAGGAAGATAATGAAGGACGTGTAAGTATATGGGAGCTTTCGTGTAATCTCGTACACATCTTCGTTAACAACTAACGTAAGTTACTAAGTAACAATATATGATCATTCACTGACCCACAGAAAGTGTTATGACCTCACTAACGTTAGTAAAAGTTTTAGTATCGGAATCTTTTATTGAGAAATTCCATATCATACAAGACTACTGGGTGAGAGAGAGAGAGAGAGAGAGAGAGAGAGAGAGAGAGAGAGAGAGAGAGAGAGAGAGAGAGAGAGAGAGAGAGAGAGAGAGAGAGAGAGAGAGAGAGAGAGAGAGAGCGACAGAGAGACAGAGACAGAGAGAGACAGAGACAGACATACAGAGACGTACAGAGTGAGAGACTTACAGATAGGGAAACATACAGAGAGACACACACAGAGACATACAGAAAGAGAAACAGACAGAAAGACATACAGAGAGACAAAGACTGACTCACCAACTTATGTCTTTATAAATATTGAAAACACGAGCCAAATATATCTGAACAAAAACAAGCATCTGTCATGATTATGCAATAATTAAAGGGGAGTGTGTGAATCTCTCGTGACTGGCTGGGAGAGAAGCACGTTTAGCATATCTGACTTAAACACAGAGTGAAAAACTCGCTTCGTGACGTTGCATGTTGCAACAAAGGCCAGGGATACGGAACAGGTCAATAACTGCACCATGTATCTATTATTGATGAGAAATCTAGTGTTGAATGTATAACTGGTGATGGTATAACCTTACTGCGACACAGTACGACGTTTGGCAGTGCCACGTCTGGCAGTGTGGCGTTGGCAGAGTTGCGTCTGGCAGCATGGTGCCTGGCATCGTGACGTCTCGTAACGTGGTGCCTGGCAGCGCTGACGTCTGGCAGTATGGCGTAGGCAGCGTTGCGTCTGGCAACGTGGTTTCTTTCAGTGTGGCATCTGACAGCGTGGTGCCTGGCAGTGTGGTTCTTGGGAGCGTGGTGCTTGGCAGCGTGGTGCCTGGCAGCATGGTGCATGGCATCTTGGTGTCTGGCTGCGTAGTTCCTGGTAGCTTGGTGCATGGTGGCTGACAGCGGGGTGCATGGCAGCGTAGTGTCTGGCAGCGTAGTTTCTGGCAACGTGGTGCAAGGTAGAGTGACGTCTGGCAGTGTGGTGCCTGGCAGCGTGACGTTTGGCAGCGTGGCACCTGACAACGTTGCGTCTGGCAGCGCTGATGTCAGGGGATCGGAGGAGGAAGGAGGTTTAAGAGCAAAATATTAAAATACCGAAAGCTATTGGTAAGAAAGAGAGGTATGGAGAGAGGAAGAGGACACACAAACGAGATAAAGAGAAAAACACAGAATTTAGGAAGGAAGAAAAAATTTAGTTTTGGAGATCGAAGGTTTAAAAAAAGAATAAACCGACCATTTTCTTCGTCTCAGAATCCCATTTACATTTAAAGAAGATGTCTGTATTTCCCCAAGTGCGGAGAAAAACGCCGACCAACGACTTCGACACGCCGTCCCGACCAATAAATTCGGATGAGAGTGAATTCTGAAGGCGATAAATCCTTGGCGAGTTACCATGCCATAACGGCCGGAACTGCCTCATAACCGGCCCCAGCATTCACCATCTCCAGAAACCTGAGAACTTTGTTATAACAACTTGAAGGTTTCCTTAAATTCAACATATGCCGATCATGGCCGAATTTTGACGATAAAATGAGAAAAAGAATATTCGAAGACCACTGGATTTCCAAGGAAGAATCATATTAACATATTTAATACCTGAAGATATATAACGAAATCTGCAATATTTAAGCGTATTCTTGTTATAATATATAAAGTATACCTCTAATACGAAGAGTATAATCATTACTGTGTTTTTACCGTGATAATCTGCATGTATAAGTTATTTTTAAATGTATCATTAGTTTCCCATCAAAGGAAAGAAAGCACATTCACCATCACTCTCACCATAGCTGTCTTTCCAGACGTGTACAGACCTCACCCTCCAGTGACCTAACATACGAGCACAATCTTGGAGGTCTGTGCTGCGTGTCTGGAACAAACTTGGCTCCTGCTTCTTGCTCTCACTCTCCTTGTTACTAATATTTCAGTGGTCCATGCTGCTGTCTTAATATGTTGCACTCAATTTGTATTTGGAAGTTCTGTCCATTCAATGTTTACGACCTCCGCATGCGGCAGTGTTCGACTGGTGGTGCATGTGGCGGGATGATGGTGGTAATGTTGGTAGTTATGGTAGTGGTGCTGTTGTTGGAGGTGGCGCTGGTAGTGGTGAGGGTGGTGGTGATTATGGGGAAAGTGGTGGTAGTGTATCTGTTGTTGATAAGACAGCGTAGGTGGTAAGTGCCTCACTACACCCACCTACACTCACGCACACCAGCGCTTACACCCAAATCATCCATCGTCATGCAACCAACACCAGATGTACACTCATGTACACTCAGACACCCCGACGCCAGTACAATCATTAACAGTTTCTGCTTCTCCCACTCCCTGCTGTTCATCAAAGGTTCTTAATATCAGGGAATGGGAAATACCTCCCCCTCATTTCACTGGATTAAATCCATTAGCCTTCCATTCCCCGGGCGGTGTTTGACCCCCAAAGTTTCAACTGAAGTCGCGATTTAAGTCTCGATTTAGTCGATATTTAAGTCTAGATTCAGTTCAAAACAGAAGTCGAGACTCTTTAGCACTTCTCCATGAAAATAATAATAATGATAACAACAATAACACCAACAACAACTACAACAACAAACAGCAATAATAATAATAATAATAATAATAATAATAATAATAATAATAATAATAATAATAATAATAATAATAATAATAATAATAATAATAATAATAATAATAATAATAATAATAAATAATAATAATATATAATGTTAATAAAAGTCACAAGTGCAACTAATGCGACATTTTACTGTGGCAACGTTTCGCTCTCCAGGAGCTCCGTCAATCCGTTACGGCTTTATCCTTTTACCTAACCTGCTAGTAATAATAATAATCATAATCATCATCACTATCATAATAATAACTGGCTATGACTGCCATTTAGCCTTTCTGTTTAGCGGAAAATGCCGGTATAACTGTGTACCAGGCTGTTGCTTTTAATATGGCAGCGTAAGTGTGTCTTCCAGCCGTCACCTGACAGCCGGTATCCGGCTGACAAACCGGCCACAAGTTGGGGACGAGGCGTCCGGATAAAGGGTGACCCCAGCCACCGTCTTTACTTGTGCAATATCTCTCAAACTTATGGGGGAATGTTGCGAGTCTTGGCGGAGTTACCAGCCTCCTGGCTCCCTCCACACACACTTCCCTCACTACCTGCTTGCCTTCCTTGCTCTCTCTCTCTCTCTCTCTCTCTCTCTCTCTCTCTCTCTCTCTCTCTCTCTCTCTCTCTCTCTCTCTCTCTCTCTCTCTCTCTCTCTCTTTACCAGTTTTTCTTAAGTTTTTTTTTAACTTTATCTGCACTAGAGCTTCACCTCTCACTCTTTAACTCTTTTTCTCTCTTTTACATCTACAGTATGAGCCTCTCGTGCCATACTCCTCTCAGTACGAATCTAGTCCCAGCATTTTTTCACTCTCTAAGTTTGTGACGGTGGAGCTTTTGGCACTAAGAGCCTTCACCTCTCAACCTTGCAACCCTTTTAAAATGCTAATAGTAAAGGTAATGGAAGCTTTCTGGCCTTCCACCACTCCCGAAAACTGCATGCCCCTTATTTTTCCAATAAATCAGGTAATTTTCTCATCTTCACAGTAACGAATAATTGACCACAATCCTCTCTTCTGAAACCGCTAAGGTGCTCTTGGATGAGAGTACCAATAAAAGTAATACAGGTCAAGGTTTTCTTGATCTTCTCGAATGACCGTTTTAGCATTCCACACAACATCAAGACACCGTACCCTAAAACTGCAATTCTTGGAGAACATAAACTAATTTGCCCTTTCAATATAAGTAAAACAATAAATACGACGTACTCGATGTTGCAAAATGGAGGAACAAATCGTCATAAACGATGATGTTGAAGAAACACAGGGAAACAAGAGAAAAACTGTGAATATTTAAGTACCAGAGTTACACCTCACACTGCAGTGGAGACCATTACACAGTGAACCCAGACAGGCAGTACCCACATAAACCTAGCAATGGCTCACGCACACATGCACACGTATACACACAATTATGTGAACACATGTACACATGTATATCATATGCACAGGGACGTACAACACTAGGAAAATACAGAAAGCCAGAGGAAACATGATTATGACATGCAAAATACTCGGAGACTTTGAGTTGATAGAGACTAAGTATTGGAGATCCAAGAAGAGGAGCCACGAGGAAAGCTGACAGAAGGATGTTAAGAGTTACTTTATCAGTGTCATAAGTGGACAGCACTACACGAAGAGCTGGTGGAGAGCAAACACTATACATAGTTTCAAGAGTAGGTATAATCACGAATCTGGAGTATAGGAGTCAGTAAAACCGGTCGATAAATGTGAAGAGGTGGAACCAGGAGCTTTAATTCTACTCGA
>NC_069444.1:19138191-19148191 GCF_026875155.1 Cherax quadricarinatus
TTGTATCCTGCTGAGAGCCAGGGTAATATTGTATCCTGCTGAGAGCCAGGGTAATACTGTATCCTTCTGAGAGCCAGGGTAATATTGTATCCTGCTGAGAGCCAGGGTAATATTGTATCCTGCTGAGAGCCAGGGTAATATTGTATCCTGCTGAGAGCCAGGGTAATGTTGTATCCTGCTGAGAGCCAGGGTAATATTGTATCCTGCTGAGAGCCAGGGTAATATTGTATCCTGCTGAGAGCCCGGGTAATATTGTATCCTGCTGAGAGCAAGGGTAATATTGTATCCTGCTGAGAGCTAGGGTAATATTGTATCCTGCTGAGAGCTAGGGTAATATTGTATCCTGCTGAGAGCCTAGGGTAATATTGTATCCTGCTGAGAGCAGGGTAATATTGTATCCTGCTGAGAGCCAGGGTAATATTGTATCCTGCTGAGAGCTAGGGTAATATTGTATCCTGCTGAGAGCTAGGGTAATATTGTATCCTGCTGAGAGCCAGGGTAATATTGTATCCTGCTGAGAGCCAGGGTAATATTGTATCCTGCTGAGAGCTAGGGTAATATTGTATCCTGCTGAGAGATAGGGTAATTTGTATCCTGCTGAGAGCCAGGGTAATATTGATCCTGCTGAGAGCAGGGTAATATTGTATCCTGCTGAGAGCCAGGGTAATATTGTATCCTGCTGAGAGCTAGGGTAATATTGTATCCTGCTGAGAACCAGGGTAATATTGTATCCTGCTGAGAGCCAGGGTAATATTGTATCCTGTTGAGAGCTAGGGTAATATTGTATCCTGCTGAGAGCTAGGGTAATATTGTATCCTGCTGAGAGCCAGGGTAATATTGTATCCTGCTGAGAGCTAGGGTAATATTGTATCCTGCTGAGTGCTAGGGTAATATTGTATTCTGCTGAGAGCTAGGGTAATATTGTATCCTGCTGAGAGCCAGGGTAATATTGTATCCTGCTGAGAGCTAGGGTAATATTGTATCCTGCTGAGAGCCAGGGTAATATTGTATCCTGCTGAGAGCTAGGGTAATATTGTATCCTGCTTAGAGCTAGGTAATATTGTATCCTGCTGAGAGCCAGGGTAATATTGTATCCTATTGAGAGCCAGGGTAATATTGTATCTTTATGAGAGCCAGGGTAACATTGTATCCTTCTGAGAGCCAGTGTCATATTGTATCCTGCTGAGAGCCAAAGTAATATTGTGTCCTGCTGAGAGCTGGGGTAATATTGTATCCTGCTGAGAGTCAGGGTAATATTGTATCCTGCTGAGAGCTAGGGTAATATTGTATCCTGCTGAGAGCCAGGGTAATATTGTATCCTGCTGAGAGCCAGGGTAATATTGTATCCTGCTGAGAGCCAGGGTAATATTGTATCCTGCTGAGAGCAGGGTAATATTGTATCCTGCTGAGAGCCAGGGTAATATTGTATCCTGCTGAGAGCAAGGGTAATATTGTATCCTGCTGAGAGCTAGGGTAATATTGTATCCTGCTGAGAGCCAGGGTAATATTGCATCCTGCTGAGAGCTAGGGTAATATTGTATCCTGCTGAGAGCCAGGGTAATATTGTATCCTGCTGAGAGCTAGGGTAATATTGTATCCTGCTGAGAGCTAGGGTAATATTGTATCCTGCTGAGAGCTAGGGTAATATTGTATCCTGCTGAGAGCAAGGGTAATATTGTATCCTGCTGAGAGCAAGGGTAATATTGTATCCTGCTGAGAGCTAGGGTAATATTGTATCCTGCTGAGAGCCAGGGTAATATTGTATCCTGTTGAGAGCTAGGGTAATATTGTATCGTGCTGAGAGCCAGGAGATTCGTATCGGCAGGACCAAACTTCACGTTTTAGCTGGGAACACCCTGGTAAGTATCAGTTAAAAGCTGGGTCTTGTACTCCACTTTGAAAGTGAAGTATTTACCAGGCTTTTTGAAAGCATTAATTGTTACTAGAAGTAGTTGTATCTACTTCCCCAGTTCTCTTATACCTATTACTTCCTATTAGTCAACCTATTTTCTACCCATTTTTCACACAAGCTTTACCCTATTTCTCATTAATTTGTTCTCATTTGTCCTTCATCTTCATCCAAATTATTCTACCCATTTTGTGGATTATCTATTCCCTATTTACCTCCCCTATTAAATTCCCATTTCTCTTCTACTATCACCATTCTCACCTGTTACTTACACCCACTTGCCATTTATTCAGTTTACCAAATTACCTGAGTGCAGTACCTCTACGAATTAATTAACTGAGGCAGAATTGGGTTGAGTTGACTCGTCTGCAACTAACAAGGCAACTGCTTGCAACTATTTGCCAATTATACAAGGCCTGGCGGGATGCCAATCCAATTATAGTAGCGAGCACTAAACCCAGGAATTACAGATACGTAAGGAGGAACGAATTAAACCCTTAAATTATAGATAGACTTTTAGGGATAAAATACTTTTAGTAATATTATGAGAAAGTCTATTCCGAATTATAGATTTAAGAATTGTAACTACGAGGAACTTTTATTTATTTGTAGGATTAATGGTATGATACATTTTAAGGTTTTTGGAAAACTCGTTTGTGCGGGGGGGAGGGGGAGTTCTCTTTTTTTTTGAAATTTAATATGTCAACAGAAAAAGCCTGGGGCAGGGCCGGGTTGCGAGAGTAGAAAACTCTCGAAACTCATCAGAGGTATATCGAAGGTGTTCGGATGGGTGAATGGCCGCGGTTAATGTGTTAATTGAGAAGTTTTTCGAGGTTCCTT
The DNA here is from genome assembly GCF_026875155.1 of Cherax quadricarinatus. Taxonomy (NCBI): domain Eukaryota; kingdom Metazoa; phylum Arthropoda; class Malacostraca; order Decapoda; family Parastacidae; genus Cherax; species Cherax quadricarinatus. The sequence continues at coordinate 19,140,941 of NC_069444.1, forward strand.
GTTGTTTCACCTACAAATATTCTGTCGCAGTCTTTACAAGGTATGTGTAAACTTCTGCATTGACTGGTTCATGGTGGTTCGATTTTGTCCTGGTTAGATCCCTTATGGAAGTGCTGGATGCGATTGCGACTCTAATGTTAGTTTGTGCGAACACCTTGGAAACGTTCACTGCAATCTGGCTGTTAGGAAGAATTATAACTTTGTTAAGAGTGGGTTGGTGCGTGGAGAATTGATGATCTGAAGAACTCTTTTCTTTCAATCTTTGATGAAAAAGGAAGGAAAATGTAGATCAGTGAAGGTTTGGTGTATGTAAGTACATTAATCGTCAAGAAACTCAGGAATACAAATTCGGTATGCTCTTAGGAAAATCCGATGATGATGCCTTGAATCATCATTAATCGCTGTTTCTAACACACTCAAGCAAAATAATGACAGCTTCATCATTTCTGAAGTATAGAAAATCCTCTTCAGAACAATAAACGCTGCCATCACATAGTCGCTGCTGCTAATACTAAACAAGATAATAATAGTTTAGAAGCACTGAAACAGACCTCAAATCCAACCACTAACAAAAATATTTGTCTAACCTATTTTTATGCTACCCAACTAATAGTTTTTATACCTTTTACTCATGTGCAAGTTGATTGTTCTGCCACATTGTATTACTACTACTACCACTAGTATTGCACCTCACTCTAAGCCTATATATACCCTCTGAGTCCATGTATTGTTTGTAACTGCTTGATAAAGCTCCTGGAGAGCGAAACGTTGCCACAATAAAATGTCACATTAGTTGCACTTGTGTCCTTTTACCTAACATATTGCCGGTAATTCTACCAACAATACTACTATATATTGAAAGTTTACTTTAATCACCATTTTAGGGATTAAAGCATTCTTGTCTGGTGGTGAAACAGTAACGTGCAGCCTTAATGACCCTCGTGTAGTCGATAAAACATGTGGGGTTACTTGATTACTTGACTTACTAACAGTCGTAAGTAACCTTCCCTGTTTCTTTCTTTGTTTTATTTGCCTAATTTTCTTTTGCAGCTGTTACCTGTCTTGATTTGTGTTACTATGTGTTTTTAATGTACAACTGGAAAAAAATATTTTCTTTACGCGTTTCTTTTTATAACAGACCTGAACATTAAAATGGTATAAAATACCGACAGGTTGTTAGGTAAGACACATATGCAACAGTTAGGTATCTTTATTTCGAAACAATATTGTTTCAGACTATGGAACAATGCTCTTCTCCAGACTGAGGGACTGACCACCTCAAAACTTTAAGGGTGATGGACTGATTACATCGTCTTCAAGTCTCTTCTGCTTATATCAACTTTTCTGTACTCGACTGAAGAAGCCTACTGTGTAGGCGAAACGTTTCGATTAATGATTACCTAACTGTTGACTAATATGTGTCTTACTTTATAATTTGACCTAAGTCTTTTGGAGTAGTTAGCCCACTAGTGACGGAATGTGTTTTAGCAAATGTTTAGCACGTGTACTATAAAATTGTTCTTCTACCAGTCCAAGTGTTTCAGATGCTTAATGTTTACCTACATGTATGTTACTGCTTCTCACTCAGCCAACGAGTTGGTTTTCATGCGTAATGTTTACTGGACAATGTACTTATAAACTGATGTACTCCCCTCAGCCTAAGGTGTTCAGTGCGTACATGTTTCATTCTATCTGTACTTATAAACTGCTGTTCTTCTCACTGAGTGTTTTCAGTTCGATAAGATTTAACTTTACATGATGCTACTTATAAACTGCTGCTGATTGCCCTCTAGTCTGAGTGTTTCAGTGCGTAATGTTTACCTACAATGTACTTATAAACTGCTGTCTCTCCTAAGCCTGAGTGTTTCAGTACGTAATGTTTACCTACAATGTACTTATAAACTGCTGTCTCTCCTAAGCCTGAGTGTTTCAGTACGTAATGTTTACCTACAATGTACTTATAAACTGCTGTCTCTCCTCAGCCTGAGTGTTTCAGTATCCAATGTTTGCCTACAATGTACTTAAAAACTGCTGTCTCTCCTCAGCCTGAGTGTTGCAGTACGTAATGTTTACCTACAGTGTACTTAATAAAAAACACACTTAAATTATCACAATTTTATGTCAAACTTGCTCTCCAAACTGAAATTTAGGGGAAAAAAATCGGCCAGCTGAAATCTGAGGGACCAGACGAAATGCCGAGGCTTTTGTAAGAGGCCTGTGTGAATTTGTTTAATTATCTTTTATTTTTAATTATGCTGATGAATTATAGGTCTGAGACTTACAATAAAAATACCATGAAAGGAATTATGCATAAAAGTATTATACAAAATCGCATTAATCATTTATACTAACAATAAAAGATATTAAAAAGCATAGAGGAAGAGGATTATACAAATAGTGAATTATGTAAGTTGCGAATTATACAAGTGTTGAATTAGACAAGTGATGAATTATACAGGACGTGAATTATACAGTCCAGTTAAGCAAGTCAGGTAAAAGTCCTAATGATTATAGAACAGTCAGTCGTACTGGTAATTAAGGAAGAGTTATACAAATTTATTATAGTAGCCCGGGTGTGAGGTGCAATTAGAGACAGCCAATTAGGATAGCTGGGTAATTATTTCTAGCTATTAAGCTTTTCCCTTAATCTCCGTCTCCCCCTTCCCTCTCCCTTACCCTTCCTTTCGTTTCCTCCTTCTCCCCTCTACTCCTTTGCCTTCCTCTCTCATCTTTCACTAAGCCACTTCTTCCTTTCTCTTGATCCCTCTTTTCTTCCCATCCTTTACCCCTCATCTACTTCCCTTCCCCCTCATGTACCACCCCTCCCTTATCCCCTACCTCACACATGTCTATTTGTGACATGATAATCATGTTAGCAAGTCATGTTACGGCAGATGGAAATTGAGTGATGGATGCAATATCTGGCCGGTTGTGTGAGACATATATATTCATATATAAGCATTAGTAATCAATCAATATATATTATATATATATATATATATTATATATAAATTATATATATTTATATTATATATATAAATAAATATATATATATAATATATTTATATATATATATATATATATATTATATATATATATATATATATATATATATATATATATATATATATATATATATAATATATATATATATATATAATATATATATATATATATATATATATATATATTATATATATATGTAGTAGGTTGGTAGACAGCAACCACCAGGGAAGTACTACCGTCCTGCCAGATGACTGTGAAACAGAAACCTGTAACTGTTTTGCATGATGGTAGGATTGCTGGTTTCTTTTTCTGTCTCATAAACACGCTAGATAACAGGGATATCTTACTACTCCTACTTACACTTTGGTCACACTCCACAGACACGCACATGCATATATATATACATACATCTAGGTTTTTCTCCTTTTTCTAAATAGCTCTTGTTCCTCTTTATTTCTTCTATTGTCCATGGGGAAGTGAAAAAAATCTTTCCTCCGTAACCCATGCGTGTCGTATGAGGGGACTAAAATGCCGGGAGCAAGGCTTAACCCCTTCTCCTGTGACATTTACTAAAAAAAGAAGAAAAAAAAACTTTATAAAACGGGGATGTTTAAATGTGCGTGGATGTGTGCGGATACAAAAAAGATGATTGTGATTTTATGAATGAAAAAAGTTGGATGTCCGGGGCCCTAAGCAAAACAAAGCTGAAGGGTGGGGGATTTTCAGGGGGGGGAAATAAATGGGATTAAATCTGGAGTATCTGAGAGATTTTTAGAGAAAAAGGGGGGGTCTGTAATGTTAAATGATCAGTTAGGGAAGGAGAAAAGAGACTTGAATGTGAAAATTCAAGAATTATGTGGATTAAAAAAGGTTGGATGCGAAAAGTGGGTCATAATAGAGAAGAGGGGAATGCAAGGGAAGAGAGTTTTTTGGGAGTTTAAAAGTGAAGTATGGGAGCCTTTGAACCAAAGTGAGAGAGAATTGTGGTGGGAAAATGAATCAAAAAGTAGGAGAAACTTTTAGGGGGGTTTGGTAGTAAGTTTGGGGTGCCAGGTGTAAATGATAATGGGACCCCCTTTGATTGAATTTGTAAAAAAAGGGTTTTAGTTATGGGTAAAATATTTTTAAAAAAAGAGGATAAATAAGTATAAAGATATAATTAGGGCGAAATGACAGTATTTGTTGGATTATTTGGTAATAAAAGATGTTGATAACTTCTGGAAGTACATGTTTATAGAGGGGCAACAGATATATCAGATCACTTCTAGTTGTAGTACACTGAGAGTAAAAAGGTTAGATGGGATACAAGGGAATAGAGGCATTCAGGAAGAGAGAGGTGAAGGTTTATTAAACTAAAAGAGGTAGGCAGTTAGGGTAAGATATATCAAGCTATTGGAGGATGTTGGGCTAATGAGAGCATTAGCTATGGGGGTCGAAGAGGTATGGGGTAGGTTTTAAAAATGTCGTGTTAGAGTGTTCAGCAGGAAGTTTGTGAGTTACAGGAAAGTGGGGGCGGAGGAAGAGGAGCGACTGGTTGGAATGATGATGTGAGAGAGTAGTAAGGGAGGAAAAAAAAGTTAGCATATGAGAAGGTTTTTACAAAGGTAGAAGTGATGAAGGAGGGAAGAGTATATGGAGAAATAAAGAGAGAGGTAAGAGAGTGGGTGAAGCACTGTAAAAAGCGGAGCAAATGAGAGAGTGGGTGGTGAGATGTTATCACCAAATTTTGTTGAACTAAGAAAAGTTTTGCGTGAGATTAGCAAGTTAAGAAGCTAGAGAACAAATGGATTTGTCGTTAAACCTCGGAGCGGAGAGTTTTAAATGGAAGAGTTAGAGGTATTGGGAAGATGGAGGGAATAATTTGAGGAATTGTTAAATGTTGAGAAGATAGGGAAGCTGTGATTTCATGTATAGGGAAGGAGGAACAACATCTTGTAGGAGTGAGGGAAGAGCCGGTTGTGAGTGTGGGGGAAGTTCGTGAGGCAGTAGGTTGTAAATGAAAGGGGGTAGGCAGGCGAGATTGATGGGATAAAGATGAAATGTTAAAAGCAGGTGGGGGATCTAGTTTTGGAGTGGTTGGTTGCATTATTTAATAAATGTATGGAGAGGGTAGTAAGGTACTAGGGAATGGCAGAGAGCATGCATGTTCCTTTGTATAAGGCAATGGGGATAAAAGAGAGTGCAAAATTATAGGGGGATAAGTTGTTGAGTATACCTGGCAAAGTGTATGGTTAGAGTTATTATTGAAAGAATTAAGAGTAAGAGGAGAATAGGTTGCAGATGAACCAGGAGGCTTTAGAACGGATTAGGGGGTGTGTGTGGACAGGTGTATACAGTGAAACATATAAGTGAACAGTATTTAGATAAGGTAAAGAGGTCTTGTGGCAATTTATGATTGGAAAAGGGCGGTATGAAGGTGGATAGGGGGGCAAAATGTGGCAGATGTTGCAGGTGTATGGTGTAGGAGTAGGTTACTGAAAGCAGTGAAAGAGTTTTTACGAGATAGTGAGGCTCAAGTTAGGTATGTAAGAAGAGGGGAAATTATTTCCAAGTAAAGTAGGCCTTAGACAAAGGATGTGTGATGGTCACCGTGGTTGTTTAATATATTTATAGATGGGGTTGTAAGAGAAGTAAATGCGAAGGTCTTGGAAGGAGGCGATGGAGTTAAAAGTAAAGCATCACACTTAAAGTGGGAGTTGTCACAGTTGCTCTTTGCTGATGACACTGTGCTTGGGAGATTTGAAGAGAAGTTGCAGAGATTGGTGGATGAATTTGGTTTAGGGTGTGCAAAGAAGAAAAATTGAAAGTGAATACAGGAAAAGAGTAAGGTTATGAGGATAAAAAAAAGATTAGGTGATGAAAGATTGGATATCAGATTGGAGCGGAGAGAGTATGTATTGAGGAGGTGAATGTATTTCAGATATTTGGGAGTGGACGTGTCAGGCGGATGGGTCTATGAAAGATGAGGTGAATCATAGAATTGTTGAGGGGGAAAAGGAGTGAGTGGTTGCACTTAGGAGTCTGTGGAGACAAAGAACTCCCCCCCCAACCCCCCCCCCCCGAACCCCCCCCATTTGTCCTTGGAGGCATAGAGGGGAATGTATGAGAGTATAGTTATACAAACGCTTTATAAATGGAGTGTGAAGCAGGGGTGATGAATGTTGCAGCGAGGAGGAAGGTGGAGGCAAGTGGAAGGATGTCATGGTCTGAGGGCATGTGTGGTGTGAATTAATGCCAGAGAATTCGTAGTTTGGAAGTTAGGTGGAGGTGCGGGATTACCAAAATGTTGTCGAGGGCTGAGGAAGGTTGTTGAGGTGGTACGGACATGTGGAAAAGATGGAGCGAAACAGGATAACTTCAAGAGTTGTTAATCAGTCCCTGTAGTGGAAGGAAGGCGGTGTTGGGGGTAGGGGTCGGCCTAGGAAAGGTTGGAGGGAGGGGGGTAACTATAAGGAGGTTTTGTGTGCGAGGGCTTGGACTTACCAGCAGGCATGCGTGGCGTTGTTTGTAGGCGTGAATGGAGACAAAATGGTTTTTTTTTAATACTTGACGTGCTGTTGGAGTGTGAGCAAGTACTTTATGAAGTGGTTCAGGGAAGCCGGCAGGCCGGGACTTGAGTCCTGGAGATGGGGAAGTTCAGTATTATTTAATATTTTCATTTATGTTAATGTAATAATAAACTTACTAATTTTATACAAAGATTTAGAATAATTTATTAACCTTACTGTAAAAAGAGTAAGATAATTTTGCTAATCCCAACTAAAATATATTTACAATAATTTATTGATAGACAAACACAATGAAAACATATTGTTGTCCGTTAGGTTCAGAATGGATTTTTGCGAAATTATTGCATACCGAATTTTAGCTTTCCTTTATTCGGCTAGTAAGAGCGTTGCTATTTACGCCAGAAATATCTCAAGTTTTACCTATTCGGCACCACAAAACACACACACACACACACACTCCACCATACACCACACACACAATATAGATATATATATATATATATATATATATATATATATATTTTTATATATGTATATATATATATATATATATATATATACACACACACACACATCACACACACATATATATATATAATATATAAATATATTTATATACACACCACACACACAACATATATTATATTATATATCTATATTTATAAATATATATATATATTATATATATATATATATATATATATATATATATATATATATATATATATAGATATTT
>NC_069444.1:19155691-19160691 GCF_026875155.1 Cherax quadricarinatus
CATTAAGGCTACACCAGTGTCATTAAGACTACACCAGTGTCATTAAGGCTACACCAGTGTCATTAAGACTATAGGTAACATTTTTACCACCAGACAAAAATATACGCATATATCCGCTGAGAAACATTCAACTCTGGGTTTATATATGCTGCATAGTCTCGGAAACTAGAAAGTGAGTTATCGACAGTGACTGATACCCTGGTGTACCAGCGGCAAACTAAATTTTTTTGGGCACCCGGGAAGCTGTGCCAACAACTGTAGATGCAGAACGTTGTTTGTTGTATGTTATTCCGTGCTCACCCAAGACCGCTGAAGCAATTACCACCCTCGGAAACATTTGATGTTTTTTCCTGACTTTGAGAGATGCAAGTACCTGGTTGATATTTACACTGGTATAATTGTGCTGGTAAACACCACTGGTGAGAGAATTCAGTGAACGTAACTGGCTCGTAGGCTTATTAGGTTTAAAGTCTATATACTACACGAGGATCATCAAGGCTGCGTATCACCTGTACATCAGTTGTCAAGAATACCCGAATACCAACATATCGTATACACTGAGAGATACGCAGCTCTCAGTGTATGTACACTGAGACACACACCTCTCCGTGGATACTCGCGGAGAGATACAACCTTCCAGTGTATAAACAATATGAGATACACACCCATTGATGTGCAAAAACTGAGATGTACAGACACCTCTCTGTGTATATACACTGAGAGATAAACACCTCTCTGTGTTTATATAATTTAAAGGGCCTATGAATGCGAATTTAATAGCAGTGCTTGTCTTATGTAAACCATTACAATAAATTTGCAGGAGTATGTATGTATGTATGTATGTATGTATGTATGTATGTATGTATGTATGTATGTATGTATGTATGTATGTATATATATATATTATATATATATATATATATATATATATATTATATATATATATATATTATATATATATATATATATATATATATATATATGCGTGCCGAATAGGCAGAACTTGCGATCTTGGCTTAAATAGCAACGCTCATCTTGCCATATAGGACAAGTGAAAATTTGTGTATGCAATAATTTCGCCAAAATCATTCTGAACCTAACGAAAAAAATATATTTGATTGTGTTTGTTTAGTACTAAATTATTGTAAACGTATTTAAAATATATTTAGTTGGGTTAGGCTAAAATAAATTGATCTTGTTATAATAAGGTTAGGTAAGTTTTCTAAGATTCTTTTGGTGCAAAATTAAAATTTTTTACATTAACATTAATGAAAAAAATATATCTTTAAACGTATAAGAGAAAATTTCAGAAAGGGCTTAATTTTAAATGAGTTCTTGCTAATTAACCAGTTTTACATATTCGGCACGACATATATATATATATATATATATATATTATATATATATATATATATATATATTATATATATATATATATATATATATATATATATATATTATATATTATATATATATATATATATATGTCACAACTCTAACATAACTCGTAAGCCTCACAGACCCCTGCACATAACTTTCTTCACAAAACACATAAACCTCTGACCGCATATCACAAACCTCTTGCCATAACTCGTGCCTCACACGCCACCTGCACAATATCTGAGTCTAACACCCGCTTGACCAAAGTACTTTGCTGCTGCAGAATTGCAAGACGAGAAATACGGCTTTCGCAATACATATATATATATTTTTTTTCCGTGTGGTCCGAGCACACAGCCATCAGGGTGGAACACAGCAAGCTTGAAAAAGCTGATTGTAGTCAGCTTTGTGTTGGCGTGTTGAAGCAAAATATTGCTAGGAGGGAGATGTATTGTTAGGAATGTGGGGAGGCATTGCTAGGGTGGTGGAGGATTGCTAGAAGGATGCTGCAGGGGCGTTGCTGGAAGGGTGGAGAGGCATTTGCATCTTGGATGCCTTTGTATGTGCAGCCTCCAACTGCTGTGTGCAGGAAGCAGTGGAAGAGGAGGGGTGAGTAGGGAAAGGAGTGGAAGCTGAGATAAAGGGGAAAGTAGAAGCGTCTGTTGTACGGTAGGGAGAAAGCGTTGAAGGGAAGGGAGAAAATAGAGCAGGAGAAGGGAAAGAGGTGGGTAGGAGGAGGGAGAGCGGGTAGACAGTTGTGGAAGAATATTTGGATTCATTAAAGGTAGAAAAAGAATAGGGAAAGGTAGTAAAGTATATTGAAACTGAACACTGAAAGATCAAGGTGATGAAAGTAAGTCTAGGCAATGAACGATTGGAAGTCACATTAAAGGTCGGATTGGTGGCCAGAATGGAGGTCTGATTGGAAGAAAAATGTATGAAGAAAGTGAATATATTTAGATATTTTTATGTGGCTGTATCAGCAGATTAGTCTATTAAATGTGAAATATTACATGAAACAGGAAACAGCAGCAACAGTGTGCAGGAGTGTGCGAAAAATAACAGTAACAGTGTGCAGGAGTGTGCGAAAAATAACAGTAACAGTGTGCAGGAGTGTGCAAAAAATAACAGTAACAGTGTGCAGGAGTGTGCGAAAAATAGCGGTAACAGTGTGCAGGAGTGTGCGAAAAATAACAGTAACAGCGTGCAGGAGTGTGCGAAAAATAACAGTAACAGTGTGCAGGAGTGTGTGCAAGAAAAAATGTTTGCTCAACGATGCAAAATAGAGAATACACCAGAGTACAGTGGTACCAAAAAATTTGTATGGTGATGGCGATGGTGAGTTTTTCTTCCTTTGAGTTACGCTGTTTGGTAGGAAACTAAGTCTGGGTAAAACTATTTCGACTTGGCTGGGTTAATAAGGAGCAAGGGTAAATATTCCACTCGTTTCGTGGCTATGCAGCATGTATATGGATGTATTTGCAAATATATGTATATACACATGCATATGCAAAACAACCACTGTAAACAAGAAAATGTGAAATTCCAAGTGGTTTCGTGATCTCTCACATTACCAAAAACCTGTAAAAATAATAAATGAGCAGAAGGCTATATAAGGCTGAGATATCACCTCACGGTCACGTCCGACATTACACCCGTCCCATTATAATGCGGACGAGATGGTGAAGGACTTGTCAAACATAGCTTAAATTCTTCCCAAATTTTATAAATTATAAATGAATCTAATTTGCATAATCCTGGACTGATATTCATATTAAAATCAAAACTATTTTTTATGGAGCTTGAATCAATTATATTTCTCTCGACCATAGACCTGCTTGATACAACTTTCTCGGTCGTTTAAAAATCAGCTGGGAGGTTAAAATCTCTTACATGAATGAACAGAACATTGGACTGTTGTCCAGTTCTAATTCTACATTATGTTGTGGTTATCTTAGTTTAAGATTCCTACCAGTTTGACGGTAATAAACTTTATTAAATTTTTTACAGGGAATCTTGTCGACACAGCCATCAGCATTCTCGAGGCAATTTTTAATTTTAATTAGTCAGGTTTCTGTATCAATATTTGTAAATACAACTCTGATTTTAAAATTCTGAAATTGAGAAAGTATGTCAAGAAGGTTTTCAAAGTTAAGAAGGGAACCAACATATTCTTGTTTGAATATGATAGTTTGTTCTCCTTTGAATTGTAAAATGAATATCTAGCAATTTTAAAAGATTTACATTCATCATTTAAGTATTTGGGAATTTTAGATTATTAGCTGTTTCATAAATCTTCAAGATTTCTTCATCTATGAACTCTGAGCTCAAAAAAGGCAAAGCTCTCAAAAACAGTGGTTGTTTTGAATATTGTGATATCATGTTTAATTAACTCACGAAGAATCCAGAGAACTCCTCCGATGTTAGTGAAACATGGGTTTCAATGTCCGTAGAATTTTACACACACACTAACATGGCACTCCCTAATTACCAGTCTCACTCTTACACAAGGTCGCTTGTAAACGGATTTATCGTGTAAGAGTGTATGTCATACACGTTTATAATACAATCGTCTGTGTTATACAGTTGTATTTTATAACAGTCTTCGTTATACGGGAATATACTGTAGCTGTCTGTGGTGACTCGAGTTCTAAGTTTCTTTTCGTGTTGAGGTCACTTGTAAGACACAGTCAGTGCTTCTGTAATGACGACAATAATTAGATGGTGAGTTTACCATGATTAATAATGATGAAGCCTGAGTGTGTGTTGTGTTAATGTGTATGTCAGGTGTGTTGTGTTGATGTGCAAGTCAGGTTTATTGTGTTAAGGTGTAAGTCAGGTGTATTGTGTTGATGTGTAAGTTACGTCTACCTGGAGTCTACCTGGAGGGTATTCCGGGGATCAACGCCCCTGCGGCCCGGTCCACGACCAGGCCTTCTGGTGGATCAGGGCCTGATCAACGAGGCTGTTGCTGCTGGCCGCACGTAGTCCAACGAGAGAACCACAGTTCGGCTGATCCGGGACTGACTTTAAGTATCTGTCCAACTCCCTCTTGAAGACAACCAGGGGTCTATTGGAAATTCCCTTTATGGCTGGTGGGAGGTCTTGAGCCCCGGACACTTATTGTGTTTTCTCTTAGTGTATTAATGGCGCCCCTGCTTTTCACTGGGGGTATGTTGCATCGCAAGCCAAGTCTTTTGCTTTCGTAGGGAGTGATTTTTGTGTGCATATCAGGGACCAGTCCCTCCAGGATCATCCAGGTGTAGATTATGACGTATCCCTCTCGCCTGCACTCCAACGAGTACAAGTCAAGTGCTTCCAAGCGTTCCCAGTAGTTAAGGTGTTTGATGGAACTGATATGTGCAGTAAAGGTTCTCTGTACATTCTCTAGATCTGCAATTTCACTTGCCTTGAATGGAGATGTTAATGTACAGCAGTATTCCAGCCAAGAGAGAACAAGTGCTTCGAAAAGGATCATCATTTGCTTGGCATCTCTTGTCTTGAATGTTCTCATTATCCATCCTATCAGTTTCCTCGCAGATGTAATAGTGACACTGTTGTGATCCTTGAAGGTGAGATCGTCAGACATTACCACTCCCAGGTCCTTCACATTACTTTTT
>NC_069444.1:19165691-19195691 GCF_026875155.1 Cherax quadricarinatus
ACGGAAAGATGTGTGTTTCTCAGCGTATATACACGATGGGGTGTTTGTCCCTCAGTATATTGTATATTTCTCAGTGTATACTCACGGAGAGATGTATGTCTCTCCGTGTTTATATTGTATACATGAGAAGAGCTTTCTTTAGTCCTTTTTAAGGGACTCAAGTATTCTTAACTAGTGTTGAAAAATTGACGTGCAGTCTTCATGACCTTCGTGTACACTGTGCACACTAAAGTGTCCACGTGAGAGACTCTACGTGCACACAAGTGTCTGAGAGTGCACACTTTTGTGCCTGAGCGTGCACAAAGGGATGCGTGAGGTGGCTGCGTACGTAACACAACGCTATACATATGTAACCCATTGGTCCATCCATGTCTGCCTCAGTTCATAAGGAAAGTCATAAGCAAAGGCCAAAGTTCCCTTTGCAATAGCCTTAATTAAGGCAGGTTGGTGCGAGGGAGGGTGGGAGGGGAGGGAGGGAGGATGGTAGGAAGGTCGCCATCGTGGGGAACAAGATTTACACTGACGAAGGCCAATACTTCCCTCCACGGTTCTTACACACTAATCCTCAGCTGAAACAAGAGTTTGTGTGTTGTGTGTGTGTGTGTGTGTGTGTGTGTGTGTGTGTACTCACCTACTCACCTAATTGTACTCACCTAATTGTGGTTGCAGGGGTCGAGACTCAGCTCCTGGCCCCGCCTCTTCACTGATCGCTACTAGGTCCTCTCTCTCTGCTTCCTGAGCTTTGTCATACCTCGACTTAAAGTTACGTATGGTTCCTGCCTCCTCTACTTCATCTGCTAGGCTATTCGACTTCCTGACGACTCTATGACTGAAGAAATACTTCCTAACATCCCTCTGACTCGTCTGTGTGTGTGTATGTGTGTGTGTGTGTGTGTGTGTGTGTGTGTGTGTGTGTGTGTGTGTGTGTGTGTGTGTGTGTGTGTGTGTGTGTGATCTCAAGGAAGTGTAGCAATGGTTGCCTTATATACAGAACAGATGAATCACACCCGTGGGTCTGTTTTCAAGACAGGCTGCAGCAGCAACTGCTGGCTTACCCAAACTGCTGCACACATAGCATATGACAATGAAACCATCTGGCTGAAGTCACATCGACGGTAGGAAAGGGGAGAGAGACGATAGTAGGGACGGCAGCAAGGGAACAAGGGACGATGGTAGGGACGGCAGCAACGAAACAGGGACGATGGTAGGGACGGCAGCAAGGGAACAGGGACGATGGTAGGGACGGCAGCAAGGGAACAGGGACGATGGTAGGAACGGGAGGATTGACGAGAGGAAAAATCGCAGGCCACTAAACATGTCATCTCACTCTGTTGATTGACATTAACACATAACTCATCACTTCCACCTCACCTCACTACGTCACCTCTCAATCACATGTCACTGACCTGGAAAACGCCAAAAAATGTGAATCAGTTTTTCAAAGGTCAAAATCTATAAATATAAATTCTAAATACGAGACAATGAAATACAGTTAATTGTGAATTTTACGTATTTAATTAGAGATTATACCAGTACTTTTGTGCAGCGAGGGAGGGAGGGAAGGGGTGAGAGGGGGATGGAAAGAGAGAGAAAAAGAGATGGAGGATGAGATAGAAAGGGTGAGCCAGAATAGGGAGGATAAGGGAAAGGAATGGAGGAGGAAGGAGAGCAAGGGAAGGTAACAAGAGTGAAATGAAGAGCTTAGATCTAGGCGAAATTCTAGAGGCTCTAAAAAGTGCAGACAGTCATGGTAAAAAACTGTAGGTCAGAGATGGTCACCTAACACGCTGTAAACATCTCTGAAGGAGGGGTCAGACACCAAGTTACAAATCTTATGGAAACCAAACTTGACCTGCACAACCCAGGTCAGCAGGCTTGTCACAGTTACTAGATCACTATAATAGAATTACGGAGGCTTTGAAAGCATACCACAGTGAAGGTGTGGTGTACATGGAATACAACCCCAACATTAATAATCCACATATGCTGAATCTCCGGAAGTTTAATAATAGGATCCAGTTTTCCCTTAAAACCCAGACAGCCACAGCACAGCGGTGGACCACAACAACATCACAAGAATAAGAACAAGGAAGAGAGGTCCCGCAGTTAACAATAATTCTTGCGAGACTCATTTATCGCCGCAATATGCGCTCTGGTATTTTTCTGAGCAAAGCAAGGCTGAGCGAGTTTTATAAGTGATGTACACTGCCCTAACTGCCTTGTTTGCTGCGATCATTCCACAGCCGGGAAGTTAGCCTTGTTTATGGTGTATCTGCAGACATTAGTGGTCGAAAATGTTTTCCCCAGGGTTGGTGATGGTTGCTAGTTTGTGGTGGTGATGGTAGCTTGTTGTTGGCGATTGTAGTTTGTTGTTGGTAATGGTAGGTTGTTGTTGGTGACGATAGTTTGTTGTACATGAATGGTATACAGTACCAACAAGATGAAAAAATAGACACATGTGCAACATCTGGGTATCATTATTGTAGACGTTTCGTCATCCAGTGGCTTTATCAATACAAATTCAGTGATATAATTGGAAGACAGAAGAACTATATACAAAAGATGAGGTAATCAGTCCCTCAGCCTTGGAGTTTGTGTGAAAAGCACCGTAGTCGTGAAGATTCTGGAGCACATGGAAGAAGGCTGGCTTGTCTATTTTTCCATCTTGGCTGTATTGTATACCATTCATGTACAACTTGTAAAACACTACAACATCAGGGAATCTTGGTTCAAAGGACATCTACAGAACCTTCTTCACGGCTACTACTGCTACTAATACTACCATTAACCCGTGCCTGGGGTATGACCTACTTCCACTGGGAAAGCCTGCCTACCAGCGACTATGAGCTCGTCTGCTACCCGTCCCTGTCCACCTAACGCCAGTAAATAAGCGCCAGCCTTCTTGACTGTGCTCCAGAATCTTCACGAGTCCGGTGATCTTCACACCAACTCCAAGGCTGAGGGACTGATTACCTCATCTTTTGTATATAGTTCTTCTGTCCTCCAATTATGTCACTGAATTTGTACTGATAAAGTCACTGGATGACGAAACGTCTACAATAATGATACCAGATGTTCATATGAGTCTAATTTTTCATGGAAGCTTGTTGTTGCTGATGCAAGTTTGATGTTGGTGATTGTAGTTTGTTGTTGGTGATGGTAGTTTGTTGTTGGTGATGGTAGTTTGTTGTTGGTGATGGTAGTTTGTTGTTGGTGATGGTAGCTTGTTGTTGGTGATGGTAGTTGTTGTTGCTGATGCAGTTGTGTTGGTGATTGTAGTTTGTTGTTGGTGATGGTAAGTTTGTTGTTGGTGATGGTAGTTTGTTGTTGGTGATGGTAGTTTGTTGATTGGTGATTGTAGTTTGTTGTTGGTGATGGTAGTTTGTTGTTGGTGATGGTAGTTTGTTGTTGGTGATGGAGTTTGTTGTTGGTGATGCTAGTTTGATGTTGGTGATGGTTAGCTTGTTGTTGGTGATGGTAGTTTGTTGTTGCTGATGCAAGTTTGATGTTGGTGATGATTTGTTGTGTGATGGATTTGTTGTGGTGATGGTAGTTTGTTGTTGGTGATGTAGTTTGTTGTTGGTGATGGTAGTTTGTTGTTGGTGATGCAAGTTTGATGTTGGTGATGGTAGTTTGTTGTTGGTGATGGTAGCTTGTTGTTGGTGATGGTAGTTTGTTGTTGGTGATGCAAGTTTGATGTTGGTGATTGTAGTTTGTTGTTGATGATGCAGTTTGTGTTGGTGACTGGTAGTTGTGTTGGTGATGGTAGTTTGTTGTTGGTGATGCAAGTTTGATGTTGGTGATTGTAGTTTGTTGTTGGTGATGCAAGTTTGATGTTGGTGATTGTAGTTTGTTGTTGGTGACGGTGGTTTGTTGTTGGTGATGCAAGTTTTGATGTTGTGATTGAGTTTGTGTGATGGTATTGTTGTTGGTGATACAAGTTTGATGTTGGTGATTGTAGTTTGTTGTTGATGGTAGTTTGTTGTTGGTGATGCAAGTTTGATGTTGGTGATTGTAGTTTGTTGTTGGTGATGTAGTTGTTGTTGATGAGTTGTAAGTTTGTTTAGGTGATTGTAGTTTGCTGTTGTGATGGTAGTTTGTTGCTGGTGATTGAGTTTGTTGTTGGTGATGGTAGTTTGTTGCTGGTGATGGTAGTTCTGTTGTTGGTAATGTGTAGTTTGTTGTTGGTGATTGTAGTTTGTTGTTGGTGATGGTAGTTTGTTGTTGGTGATGTAGTTTGTTGTTGGTGATGGTAGTTTGTTGTTGGTGATGCATAGCTTGATGTTGGTGATGTAGTTTGTTGTTGCGATTGTATTTTGTTGATGGTGATGGTAGTTTGTTGTTAGTAATTGTAGTTTGTTGTTGGTGATGGTAGTTTGTTGTTGATGATGATAGTTTGGTGTTGGTATGTAGTTTGATGTTGGTGATTGTAGTTTGCTGTTGGCGATGGTAGTTTTGTTGGTGATTGTAGATTGTTGTTAGTGATGGTAGTTTGTTGCTGGTGATGGCAGTTTGTGTTGATGTAATGGTAGTTTGTTGTTGCGATTGTATTTGTTGTTGGTGATTGTAGTTTGCTGTTGGTGACTGGTAGTTTGTTGTTGGTGATTGTAGTTTGTTGTTGGATTGTATTGTGTGGTGTTGTGTTGCTGTTGGCGATGGTAGTTCTTGTTGGTAATGTAGTTTGCTGTTGGCGATGGTAGTTTTGTTGTTGAGGTGTTTGTTGTTGATGATTATGTTGTGTTGGTGATTGTAGTTGTTGTTGGTGATGGTAGTTTGTTGTTGGTATTGTAGTTTGTTGTTGGTGATTGTAGTTTGTTGTTGGAATTGTAGTTTGTGTTGGTGATTGTAGTTTGCTGTTGGTGATAGTAGTTTGTTGTTGGTGATTGTAGTTGTTGTTGTAATTGTAATTTAGTTGGTGATTTTTTTGTGTTGGCGATGGTAGTTTGTTGTTGGTGATTGTAGTATTGCTGTTGGTGATGGTAGTTTGTTGTTGGTGATGGTAGTTTGTTGTTGATGATGATAGTTTGGTGTTGGTGATTGTAGATTGTTGTTGGTGATGGTAGTTTGTGTTGGTGATGTAGTTTGTTGTTGGTGATTGTAGTTTGTTGTTGGTAATTGTAGTTTGGTGTTGGTGAATGTAGTTTCTGTTGGTGATAGTAGTTTGTTGTTGGTGATTGTAGTTTGTGTTGTGATGTAGTTTGTTGTTGGTGATTGTAGTTTGTTGTTGGTGATGATAGTTTGTGTTGGTAATTGTAGTTTGTTGTTGGTGATGGTAGTTTGTTGTGGTGATGTAGTTTTGTGTTGGTGATTGTAGTTTGTTGTTAGTGATTGTAGATTGTTGTTGGTGATGGTAGTTTGTTGTTGGTGATGGTGGTTTGTTGTTGGTGATGGTAGTTTGTTGTTGGTGATTTTAGTTTGTTGTTGGTGATTGTAGTTTGCTGTTGGTGATGGTAGTTTGTTGTTGGTGATTGTAGTTTAGTGTTGGTGATTGTAGTTTGCTGTTGGTGATGGTAGTTTTTTTTGGTGATTGTAGATTGTTGTTGGTGACGGTAGTTTGTTGTTGGTGATGGTAGTTTGTTGTTGGTGATGGTAGTTTGTTGTTGGTGATGGTAGTTTGTTGTTGGTGGAAGTAGTTTGTTGTTGTGATGAGTTTGTTGTTGTGATGTAGTTGTTGTTGTGATGGTAGTTTGTTGTTGATGATTGTAGTTTGTTGTAGGTGATTGTAGTTTGCTGTTGGTGATTGGTATTTGTTGTTTGGTGATGGTAGTATTGTTGTTGGTGATGGTAGTTTGTTGTTGGTGATGGTAGTTTGTTGCTTGGTGATGGTAGTTCTGTTTGGTGATGGTAGTTGTGTTGGTGATGGTATTTGTTTTTGGTGATGTATTTGTTGTTGTGATGTAGTTTGATGTTGGTGATTGCGTTTGCTGTTGGCATGGTAGTTTTGTTGTTGGTATTTGTAGTTGTTGTTGGTGATGGCAGTTTGTTGTTGATGATGATAGTTTGGTGTTGGTGATTGTAGATTGTTGTTGTGATGGTAGTTTGTTGTTGGTTATGGTAGTTTGTTGTTGGTGATGGTAGTTGTCGTTGGGTAATGTAGTTTGGTGTTGGTGATGATAGTTTTGTTGGTGATGGTAGTTTGTTTTTGGTGATTGCAAGTTTGTTGTTGGTGATTGTAGTTTGTTGTTGGTGATGCAAGTTTGATGTTGGGACTGTAGTTTGTGTTGGTGATGTAGTTTGTTGTTGGTGATGGCAATTTGTTGTTGGTGATTGTAGTTTTGTGGTGATGCAAGTTGATGTTGGATTGTAGAGTTTGTTGTTGGTGATGGTGTTTGTTGTTGGTGATGGCAAGTTTGATGTTGGGATTGTAGTTTGTTGTTGAATGGTAGTTTGTGTGGTGATACAAGTTGATGTGGATGTAGTTTGTTGTTGATGGTAGTTTGTTGTTGGTGATGCAAGTTTGATGTTGGTGATTGTAGTTTGTTGTTGGTGATGAGTTTGTTGTTGATGAGTGTAGTTTGTTGTAGGTGATGGTAGTTTTTGCTGTTGGTATGGTAGTTTGTGTTGGTGATTGTAGTTTGTTGTTGGTGATGGCAGTTTGTTGTGGTGATGGTAGTTCTGTTGTAATGGTACGTTTTGTTGTTGGTGATTGTAGTTCGTTGTTGGTGATGGTAGTTTGTTGTGGTGATGGTAGTTTGTTGTTGGTGAGGTAGTTTGATGTTGGTGATGGTAGTTCTGTGTTGTAATGGTAGTTTGTTGTTGGCGATTGAATTTGATTGTTGGTGATTGTATTTGTTGATGGTGATGGTAGTTTGTTGTTGATATTGTAGTTTGTTGTTGGTGATGGTAGTTTGTGTTGATATGATAGTTTGGTGTTGGTGATTGTAGTTGTTGTTGGTGATGGTAGTTTGTTGTGGTGATGGTAGTTCTGTGTTGGTAATGGTAGTTTGTTGTTGGCTATTGTATTTTGTTGTTGGTGATAGTAGTTTGTTGTTGGTGATTGTAGTTTGCTGTTGGTGACGGTAGTTTGTTGTTGGTGATTGTAGTTTGTTGTTGGTAATTGTAGTTTGATTGTTGGTGATTGTAGTTTTGCTGTTGGCGATTGGTATTTGTTGTTGGTGATTGTAGTTTTGTTGTGGATGGTAGTTTGTTGTTGGGTGATGGTAGTTTTTGTTGATGATGATAGTTTGGTGTTGGTGATTGTAGATTGTTGTTGGTGATGGTAGTTTGCTGTTGGTGATGGTAGTTTGTTGTTGGTGATTGTAGTTTAGTGTTGGTATTGTATTTGCTGTTGGTGATAGTAGTTTTTTTTTGGTGATTGTAGATTGTTGTTGGTGACGGTAGTTTGTTGTTGGTGATGGTAGTTTGTTGTTGGTGATGTAGTTTGTGTTGGATGATGTAGTTTGTTGTTGATGATTGTAGTTTGTTGTAGGTGATTGTAGTTTGCTGTTGGGATTGTAGTTTGTTGTTGGTGATGGTAGTTTGTTGTTGAGTGATGGTAGTTTGTTGTTGGTGATTGTAGTTTGTTGTGGTGATGGTAGTTCTGTGTTTGGTGATGGTAGTTTGTTGTTGGTGATGGTAATTTGTTTTGGTGATTGTAATTTGTGTTGGTGATTGTAGTTTGATGTTGGTGATTGAGTTTGCTGTTGGCGATGATTGTAGTTTGTTGTTGGTGATTGTAGTTTGCTGTTGGCGATGGATTTGTAGTTGGTGATGTTAGTTATTGTTGATGATGATAGTTTGTGTTGGTGATTGTAGATTGTTGTTGGTGATGGTAGTTTGTTGTTGGTGATGGTAGTTTGTTGTTGGTGATTGTAGTTTGTTGTTGGTATTGTAGTTGGTGTTGGTGAATGTAGTTTGCTGTTGGTGATAGTAGTTTGTTGTTGGTGATTGTAGTTTGTTGTTGGTAATTGTAATTTGATGTTGGTGATGTAGTTTTGCTGTTGGTCGATGTAGTTTGTTGTTGGTGATTGTAGTTTGCTGTTGGCGAATGTAGTTTGTTGTTGGTGATGTAGTGTTTGTTGTTGATGAGATAGTTTGGTGTTGGTGATTGTTAGATTGTTGTTGGTGATGGTAGTTTGTTGTTGGTGATGGTAGTTTTGTTGTTGATTGTATGTTGTTTGGTATTGTAGTTTGGTGTTGTGATGTATTTTCTGTTGTGATAGTAGTTTGTTGTTGGTGATTGTGAGTTTGTTGTTGGTGATTGTAGTTTGTTTTTGGTTTTGTATTGTTGTTGGTGAGTAAGTTTGTTGTTGGAATTGTAGTTTGTTGTTGGTGATGTAGTTTGTTGCTGGTGATTGTAGTTTTGTGTTGGTGATGGTAGTTTGTTGTTGGTGAGGTAGTTTGTTGTTGGTGATGGTAGTTTGTTGTTGGTATGTAGTTTGTTGTTGGTGATGGTAGTTTGTTGTGGTGACGGTAGTTTTGTTGTTGGTGATGGTAGTTTGTTGTTGGTGATGGTAGTTTGTTGTTGGTGATGGTGAGTTTGTTGTTGGTGATGGTAGTTTGTTGTTGGTGATTTTAGTTTGTTGTTGGTGATGTAGTTTGTTGTTGGTGATGGTAGTTTGTTGTTGGTGATTGGTAGTTTAGTGTTTGGTGATGGTAGTTTGCTGTTGGTGATGGTAGTTTTTTTTTGGTGATTGTAGATTGTTGTTGGTGAGTAGTTTGGTTTGGTGATGGTAGTTTGTTGTTGGTGATGGTAGTTTTGTTGTGATGATGGTATTTGTTGTTGATGATTGTAGTTTGTGTAGTGATTGTGTTTGCTGTGGTGATTGTAGTTTGTTGTTGGTGATGGTAGTTTGTTGTTTGGTGATGGTAGTTTGTTGTGGTGATGGTAGTTTGTTGTTGGTGATGGTAGTTCTGTTGTTGGTGATGTAGTTTGTTGTAGGTGATGGTAATTGTTTTGTTGGTGATTGTAATTTGTTGTGGTGATGTAGTTTGATTGTTGGTGATGTCAGTTTGTGTTGGCGATGGTAGTTTGTTGTGGTGATTGTAGTTTGTGTTGGTGATGGTAGTTTGTTGTTGGTGATGGTATTTGTTGTTGATGATTGTAATTTGGTGTTGGTGATTGTAGTATTGTGTTGGTGATTGAGTTTGTTGTTGGTGATGGTAGTTTGTTGTTGGTGATGGTAGTTGTTGTTGGTAATGTGTAGTTTGGTGTTGGTGATTGTAGTTTGGCTGTTGGTGATAGTAGTTTGTTGTTGGTGATTGTAGTTTGTTGTTGGTGATTGTAGTTTGTTGTTGGTGATTGTAGTTTGTTGTTGGTGATTGTAGTTTGTTGCTGGTGATTGGTAGTTTTGTGTTGTGATGGTAGTTTGTTGTTGTGATTGTAGATTGTTGTTGGTGATGGTAGTTTGTTGTTGGTGATGGTAGTTTGTTGTGGTGATGGTAGTTTGTTGTTGGTGATTTAGTTTGGTGGTGGTGATGGTAGTTTGTTGTTGGTGATGGTAATTTTGTTGGTTTTGATTGTTTTTGGTGGTGTGATGGTAAATTTTTGTTGGTGATGGTAGTTTGTTGTTGGTGATTGTAGTTTGGTGTTGGTGATTGTAGTTTGGTGTTGGTGATGGTAATTTTTTTTGGTGATTGTAGATTGTTGTTGGTGATGGTAGTTTGTTGTTGGTGATGGTAGTTTGTTGTTGGTGATGGTAGTTTGTTGTTGGTGATTGTAGTTTGGTGTTGATGATTGTAGTTTGTTGTTGGTGATGGTAGTATATTGTTGGAAATGTTGCTTTTGTTGCCTTCTTTTAACTGTCAAAACCATCAAAACCCCCACCACCACCCACCACCATCACTACCACCATCATCACCACAATCACCACCACCATCACCACCACCATCATCACCACCACCATCATTACCACCATCACCACCACCATTACCTTCACCACCACCATCCTTAAGACCACCACCACCACCACCACCACCACACCACCATCACCACCACCACCATCACCACCACCACAACCATCAATACCATCATCACCACCACCATTACCATCACCCACCACCACCACCACCACCACCACCACCATCACCACCACCACCATTACCATCACCACCACGATCTCTACAAGCATTACCCCCCCAACAACAAACCATCTCTATGTTGTAAAACCACAGTAACAGCAGCAGCTGTAACTAAACCGGAAGCTGCAGCAGCACCAGCTGCAACAGCAGCAGGAAGTGGTCATTTAGAACGGGGGAGGCAACGCAAAAGACTTAAAGCAGTGCTGTGTAGGTGGCTGCTGTTACTGACAGTGCAGCTGCTGCTGCTGAAACTTCAGCTGTTGTTGATGCTGCTGTTATTGCAGCTGCTGTTGCTGCTGCTGTCGTTGCTTTCGCTGTTATTGCAGCTGCTATTATTGATGCTGCAGTTATTGCAGCTGCTGTTACTGTTTTTGATGCTGCTGCTGTTGTTGTTGCTGATGCTGTTGCTGTTGTTGCTTCTACAGTTGCTGTTGTTGTTGCTGCTTCTATTGTTGCTCCTTAAGTTGCTGTTGTTGCTGCTTTTGTTGCAGTTTCTGTTGCTTAGGTTGCTGTGGTTGTTCCTGCTACAAAGGTTTTGTCGATTACTTCCTCAAGCATTATCTACTCTATGACAACTGTCTCTTCCAATCTTCTCCCACTCTTCCTCCTCTTCTTTTCCATGCCTCCTCCTCTTCTTTTCCATGCCTCCTCCTCTTCTTTTCCATGCCTCCTCCTCTTCTTTTCCATGCCTCCTCCACTCCTCCCCCACACACTTAAGATATAAATCCTTCCTCCACATGTCAAGCAGTAAAATGTTCTGCGTTCTTTCTTTTTTGTTTTATACACTTGACCTCTTGAGAAGTGGGGGAGGGGGGGAAGAGGTAGAGAGAAGGGGAAGAGAAAGGGAAGGGAGAGAGAGAACGAGAATAGAGGGAGAGAGAGAAAGAAAAAAGGAATATAAGGGTTAATCTGAATATACATAACACACACACACACACACACACACACACACACATATATATATATATATATATATATATATATATATATATATATATATATATATATATATATATATATATATATATATATATATATATATATATATATATATGCAAGGGATTCGCAAGAGCAGGCGAAATATACACAAACACTGATCTCTTTCTGAAGGAGACTCGAACCTACGAACCTTGGAACAGGGTACGCAGTGCTATACCATTCTCACCACACTGGACCAATACCTTGGCGTCCAGCTTGCGCTAGACGTTTGATCCCAGGCAGCCAGCTTTCAGGGAGAAGGCTTACAGCTTTTCATCTCATCCCCTGCATGCATCAGCCTTGCTAGAGATTTTAACATTGTTAAATTCGGCACGACGTATATATATATGTGTGTAAATATATGTTAGCCCAAAACGTATTCTACTGAGTATATTCTATTCCTCTGACTGCTTCTTAATTGCCTTATAGACAGGTATACAGCACTACCTGGTTTACTTGGAGTTTACCTGGAGAGGGTTTCGGGGGTCAACGCCCCCGCGGCCCGGTCCGAGACCAGGCCTCATGGTGGATCAGGGTCTGATCAACCAGGCTGTTACTGCTGGCCGCACACAAGCTGACGTACGAACCACAGCCCGGTTGGTCAGGTACTGACTTTAGGTACCTGTCCAATGCCTTCTTGAAGACAACCAGGGATCTATTGGTAATCCCCCTTATGTATGCTGGGAGGCAATTGAACAGTCTTGGGCCCCTGACACTTATTACTGAAGGCTCTTCAACAACACTTGTATTTGTGAAGGAAAGAAAATTGTAGACCTTGACGTCGATGTTGCCCTAAGAGAATCAGGAACCTAACTGAACCTAAAATAAATTAACCTGCCCTATTCTAACCTAACATTAAATAGCTTAAATTTAGCCGTACCTGCTACCTTAACTACCCTAATCTACCCTAACCTAACCCACCCTAACCTAATTTAACATAGCCTAGCACACCAAGTAAACATTAGTAACTGTACTCAGTAATAACCTACATGGAAACACAAATTCAGAAGATTAATTGATCTATATGTTTCGATCCCCTTCTGGGGTCCTCTTCAGCAGATAGAGGAGGGACTTCAAAGCCGCAACACTCTCTTAAATTTTAGAGATAGGGAAGCACTGTGATAAATAATATTGCCTGGAAATAGGAAAATAATATAGCCTGTAAATAAGTAATTACCAGTACTCTCCCTCCCCTCCCTCCCTATCTGCTGCTCCCACCCCTCCACTTTCAACACCCCTCCCTCTCTCTCCCTCCCTCCCTCCCTCCCTCCTGCACCCCTCGCTTACCCTCCTCCACGAAGTTATTACTGATAACAGAATTTTGGGGTAACAAGATAACAGGTAATTGTATAGTGACGTCCATCAGCCCCTCTCTTCCTCCACCTCCTCCTCCTCCTCCTTCTCCTTCTCCTATCCCTCTCCTCCTCCTATCCATCTTCTCCCTCTCCTCTTTCCCGTTCCTCTTCATCCCCCATAAACCCGAACCAGATCAGCTAATCTCCAGCTAACATCGAATTCCAGAATACTGTACCTGGATTTAGCATGTTATGGGGGAGAGAGAGAGGGTGAGAGAGAGAGAGAGAGAGAGAGAGAGAGAGAGAGAGAGAGAGAGAGAAGAGAGAGAGAGAGAGAGAGAGAGAGAGAGAGAGGGGAGAGAGGAGAGAGAGAGAGAGGGGGATGAGAGAGAGAGAGAGAGAGAGAGAGAGGAGAGATGAGAGAGAGAGAGAGATGAGAGGAGAGAGAAGAGGAGGAGGAGAGAGAGAGAGAGAGAGAGACGAGAGAGAGAGAGAGAGAGAGAGAGAGAGAGAGAGTCTACCCCATTCAATACTCACGCTATTCTGAGTTTATGATCCCATTAATTTAAACTCCACTCTATTTCCTGCCTTTCAAATCTCTCTCCACTTCACTTTCTGTCTCCCCACACGCCCTTACCCCAACACGCCCTTACCCCCACAATCCCTCACCCCACCCACCACACTACTCCCTCACTTCATACACACAATCTCTCACCCACACACACACACTCCCTCACCTCCACACACACACACCCTCTCCCATATTCCACTTGACTCGCACTTCTCCATGCGAGTGGTAGTGAGTTAACACGGGTAGCGTAAGAAAGAAGCATCACAATTTTAACTGAGATAGTTGTTGGCCATATCTCCCAGCTACCCCCATTATTATTGGAAGTTTAATGCTATTTTTCAGCATAGCTTTGTGTATTTTCTCTCCTGTTTTCGTGCCGGCAGTGGCTGGAGGCTGGGGAGTTTCTCTACACTTGACTCACACACCGAGATAATGCACGACATTCCTTAATCTAGATATAAGGAGATAATTCTCAGCAGACAGCTTCAGTATAAAGTTTCAGGTTCTCTGCTATCTGTCTCTTTCCCATGTATTATTCTCATGTACGCATTTCCTCTCCTCCTCCTTCTCTTCCATCACATTCTCCCTCTATTTCACACATTCCCTCTCCTCCAAACAATCTCCATCTCTTCCTCCACACATTCCCACTCCCCCCACACTCCATCACCCTATTCAAATTATGTTCCATACATGTCCAAATGAGAGTTACATAGCGGAAACAGCACCCACAGTGTGTTGCTAGCCTATTCAGTGTTATAGTTACATTGTGGAGACAAACCCTACCTATATTTCAATCACGCAGGAAGGGTTTCACACGTCTGGTAATGAAATCTGTCAGCCTGAGCGAGGAGGCTTCAGTAGAGCTAAAGTTACTATGACATGGAAATGCCTCTCTCTCACGATGGCCTGTCCAACACATAGGGGAAATGGAACTAATGAAGATACCACACACACGTTTTTGCTAGAATAGCAAAAACGTTCACTTTGAACGTGTTTGCTCGGATTTCATCCTATTTTTCTGCAACTTTGCAAGCTTCTGATGCCGTGTTGTCTCTCAACTCCAGCGTGGTTGTTTTGCATTTTGCATCGCTTGTTACCGATTTTTGGCACATTCCATATATATATATATATAGATATATATATATATATATATATATATATATATATATATTTATATATATATATATATATATGCCTCCAAATTTCACACTAGAGCAGACTCTCTGGAATGGATTAATCATGAAATTAGAGGGTCCACTGTAACTGCACCAAGATGCCTCTCAGGCAGCTTACCAGACCTGGTGGCACGTTGGAAGATGACTGGTTTAGTGGCTGAAACCAGCACAGATGGATGGTAATAGAAAAGTCCAAGCTGAGTAAGTTTGGAAGATTGCTGGAATAGAAGAAAGGTCGATTAGGAAAGCTCTCAACAGCCTACAAAGGCTGGTGTGTGAATATCTGCTGCTCGTGTTGGAAAGGGTCAGAAGACTCTGCGTTTCGTCTCTTCCTTCAGAATCAAGAAAAGTGTTGTGTATGTGAATTCAGTGAGGGAACATAACGGTCACCATGGGTAGGTGAGGTCAGTGAGGGAAGGCCTAATGGAGGAGGAGGAGGAGGAGGCGGAGGTTGAGGGGTAAAACTGTGTCTCCCCCTTCCCCAAACAGGCGCGCATACACCGTGTGCTCGTGTTACAACAATGGAGTGTTTGTTCACCGTGTGTATAGTGTATATGTGTATGTGGTAGTATACAGGTAGGTTAACGTGTATTAAGGGGTGTCCGTTTAAGTGGGGGCTGTGCACAGAGCATAGGGGTATAGTAACGGGTTTTGCACAGAGCATAGTGGGTAAAACGGGTGCACAGAGCTTGGTTGTTTTTATGTTTCCCCGGGGGGAGTGAGTCCCCAACCCGCCCTATCACACACTTCCACTCCCCCCTTTCCTCCCCCCCCCCACCCAAAAGGGGGGGAGACCCCCCTCCCCCTCCCACCACCATGAACCACATCGGATGTGCCGCGCCATTTTCCCCTTCACCCCTGGCTTACCACACATTTTGAGGATGGCAATGATGAAGCGCCAGCCCAAAGCCAGGGAAACATGCACCCAAAAAGGGAAAAAGAAGAGGCCACCCAGGTGGTGTGGGGGGGGGAAAAATTTCCCCAGAAAGAAAAAGGGGGATGGGCCCCGCATTCGTGCACAAATTGTCGGGGAACCCCAATGCCCCCGCAGAGAGCAAAAACTCACAGCCTCCACAGGCAGATAAACCAATTCCCCCTGGCAACCTCCTCACGGGGTCCCTTTTTACATTAAAAAACCCCAGAACGTATTCCCCCTCCTGCTGCCCCCATATCGCGGGGAAATTCAAGAAACCCTAAAAACATGAAAGGATTCCAACTTAAAAAGGAAACCCCATAAGCATGGCGTAACGTTGCGGCAATTTTTTTTGAGCCAGAGAAAACAAACCCAACCCGCAGATCAAGGGGCATCCCAAACAACCCGAAGGAAGGGCCCCCCCATCACCAAATTTTTTCCCCGGAACCCAAAAAAAGCCCCATAAAAGGAAATTTGTAAATTTAGAAAAAATTTGAAAAAGGTTTACACGGGGGGAAACCCAAAATTTCAGGCCCCTTTCCCCAAAGATGGAAACCAAATTTGGACAAGCTCCCCAGGGCCCCAACCTCAAAAACCCCGGGGGCCCCTCCCTAAAAAAAATTTTTTTCCGAAGGAAATTAAACCCTTTTTTTTTTGGGGACCCCTTTTCATGGAAAGCCTACAAGGAGAGGGGAAATCCCCATTCCGGGGCACTTTTTCGCCCCCGGTTGCCCCCGGGTAAAAACCCTTCCCCAAACCCGGGTTTTTAATTTTCAGGGACCCCACGTGGTTTTGGGGAAAAGGGGGGAATCGACCCTTGGGGGGAAAAACCCCCCTCTCGGGAAACTACAGAAGAAACAGCCTAGAAAACTGCTTTTGGGCCCACAATTTTGGGGTTTAAAAGGGGAAAGCTGCAGTTTGGGCCGGGCCTCTCCCTTCCAAAAACGGGGCCGGCCTTAAAGAAACCTTTCAATTTAAAAAAAGGGCCCATTTTGGGGACTCCCCGTTTTTTCCCAAACCCCCACAAAAACCCCCCTTTTTTTGTTTGGAGAACATGAAATTCTTCATCAAAGGGGTTCAGCGGGGACCCCCTAGCTCCCCCTTCTTTTTTGTTGGCAGTAAAGAAAAATTCCACCCTAAGCGCGAGCTCAATATCTGGTTCCAATGATGGCACCTCTGGCAGGTATGAAGAGCCCTTTGGTGGGGGGACCTACAACTGGTGAAAACACGGGAGAAGTTTGAGACTCATCCTCAATCCCCCAAAAGTGTAAAATCATCCAGCAAACCAGAAAAAATTTCAATGCTGTGCAAAGAATCCCCCAGAATTTTATACCCCCCCGTCCAAACAGTACCCTCTTGGGGCACCGCTGGGTCCCCAGGCATCGAACAGTCCCAAGGACAAATTTGGGAAGACTGATGAGAACCGGGGAGAAAAAAACAATTTTTGTGCCCCATGGGCCTTATTTCACAATCCCTTTATTTTCCAAGCCCACTTACTTCTCGGTGTGCACCCTCTTTTGACAACCCAACACTCGGAAATATAGCACACTGGGTCAGCCCTTAAAAGGACTGAACTGTCACTAGAGATCAGCAAGGGGATCGGGCAACCCTCCCGGGACTGGGAGGTATAGGGGCGCGCAAAGCAAAGCTTGTTGCTTTACCTGCTTTTTGTTTATGTTTGGCTTTCCCGGCATTTGTCAAGAAGATTGTTCCCGAAGCTTGAGGACTGGTAGGAGCTCAAAACCCCCGGTTTACTGAAGCGCGATTCGGTGGGACACCCTTTAAATTCCTTCCCGTAACCCGCTCCTCCCAAAGAACCAAACAGTCCCAACGGAAAACCCATCAGGAAAAAAAAAACGCCAACACTGCTCTCCAACGCCTCAGGAAAGGACAAAGCTCGTCTCCTGGCAGTGAAGGCACCCCCACTAGGAGATTTTTAGTTTGCTGTTTCCCCCAATTTTTCCCTTGGGGACTCGACTGACCCACAGGCCATTCGGATTGGTTTCTGCTCTTCGCCAGCCGCCCCCATCCCCCACCGAAAAATGGTGTATTTGCGGCAGGGCGCAGTGATCAATTCGGACTTCATGGTCTCGTGTGTTTACACGCAGAAGGGAAATATGCCAGGGATGAGGGGGGTCAAGATATCATAAAAGGGGGAAACCCCGCCCCCAGCCCGTTGCCCCGTTCAACGGGAACCCAAGTGCAAGGGCGACGGAAAAACTAAAACGGCCGATGGAGGGGCCCCAGATCCTTGGGGAAGGAGGGAAAACGATTGCTGGGAAAATGTGCCGCCCCATTGGCAGACACCCCGCTTGCCATACCCGAGTGGAAGGGGGTGGGCTGCCAGCCCCAGGGACTCAGAAATCCCCAAATATGAAGACCTTCCCCCTTCTTAAACTTCATCCAATGGGTAGAGATCCTTGGAGCATGGGGGCCAAATTGCTTAAAGTTCCTAATAGACGGGTTTAAAGCTCACATAGGAAAAAAAAGGACCACAGGGGGGCCCCGCTTCCTCTTTCCCGAGACTCAGTGTTGCGATCAGAGAGGGAAATGCCGCAGCATTCTGGGACGCGGCCCCCCCGCCGGGGAGTGACGAAAATATCGAGTGTAGCTCTGAGTTTCCCCATGTTTTACTTTGTATCGATTTTGTGAATGTTCTGTCCAATGTTTTTTGTCTTTTTTAAATTATATATATATATAAAATAATTTTTAATATAATTTTTTATATTATATAATTTTAAAATATTTAATAAAATATAAAAAGGGGGTGGGGAAAGGGAAAAATTTCAAAAAAGCTTCAGGGAGAATTTTTGAGTTTTCCCCTGAAGCAAGTTTTATTATTTTCCCCGAGGATAGGGGGCCCTATAAAAAGTTTAAGGGGTACCCTCCCCTTTTTTTATATTTATATAAAATCAAAAATATTTTTTTTTATATATAAAATAAAATATATAATTATAATATTTAAAAAATAATTAATAATAAATTTATTTTTATTAATTTTAATTAAAATTTTAAAAAAAAAATTAAAAATTTATTAATTTTTTAAAATTAATTTTTAAAAAGTTTATTTTCCTAAAAATTCCTTTAACAACCCAATATTAAAGTAATTAAAATGTTAATTTTTATAAAATTTTATTTTAAAAATACTTTGGTGGATGTTTTAATAAAAAAAAAATAAAAAATAATAAAATAAAAAAAAAATTTAAAATTTTATAATAAAAAAATTAAAAATTTTTTAAAATTAATTTAAAAATAAAAAAATTAAAATTTAAATAATAAAAAAAAAATTAATAATTAAAATAAAAAATATGGTGAAGGTTTGGGGAAACCCGCCATTTAAGAACAGAGACCATCAAAATTGGGACTTTTATTTAAGAAAAAAGGGGGCCGGGGTTCACAGTCCCTACAAAGGAAAGGGAGGGGGATATTTTGAAAAGTAATCATCCCCAGTAACCTCCCAAGGAATCCAGATAGGGGCAAGGGTGGCCCTTTTTATATGAGGCAGGGGTGGTTGAGCAGGGGGAGGCGGGTCACATGGGACCTGCCCTAGTGTTTAAGTAGCAGGAGGGAGGGGATCACAGTGGGACCTTTTCCCCTAGTGTAAGAGCAGGAGGAGGGGGGTTTCACAGGGACTGCCACTATGTAAGTAGCAGGGGGGGCGGGATACAGTGGGACCTGCCACTAGTGTAAGTAGCAGGAGGAGCGGATCACAGTGGGACCTGCCACTAGTGTAAGTAGAGGAGGAGGCGGGAATCACAGTGGGACCTGCCACTAGTGGTAAGTAGCAGAGGAGGCGGATCACAGTGGGACCTGCCACAGTGTAAGTAGCAGAGGAGGCGGGATCACAGTGGGACCTGCCACTAGTGTAAGTAGCAGGAGGAGGCGGGATCACAGTGGGACCTGCCACTAGTGTAAGTAGCAGGAGAGGCGGGATCACAGTGGGACCTGCCGCTAGTGTAAGTAGCAGGAGGAGGCGGGATCACAGTGGGACCTGCCACTAGTGTAAGTAGCAGGAGGAGGCGGGATCACAGTGGGACCTGCCACTAGTGTAAGTAGCAGGAGGAGGCGGGATCACAGTGGGACCTGCCACTAGTGTAAGTAGCAGGAGGAGGCGGGATCACAGTGGGACCTGCCACTAGTGTAAGTAGCAGGAGGAGGCGGGATCACAGTGGGACCTGCCACTAGTGTAAGTAGCAGGAGGAGGCGGGATCACAGTGGGACCTGCCACTAGTGTAAGTAGCAGGAGGAGGCGGGATCACAGTGGGACCTGCCACTAGTGTAAGTAGCAGGAGGAGGCGGGATCACAGTGGGACCTGCCACTAGTGTAAGTAGCAGGAGGAGGCGGGATCACAGTGGGACCTGCCACTAGTGTAAGTAGCAGGAGGAGGCGGGATCACAGTGGGACCTGCCACTAGTGTAAGTAGCAGGAGGAGGCGGGATCACAGTGGGACCTGCCACTAGTGTAAGTAGCAGGAGGAGCGCGGATCACAGTGGGACCTGCACTAGTGTAAGTAGCAGGAGGAGGCGGATCACAGTGGGACCTGCCACTAGTGTAAGTAGCAGGAGGAGGCGGGATCACAGTGGGACCTGCCACTAGTGTAAGTAGCAGGAGGAGGCGGGATCACAGTGGGACCTGCCACTAGTGTAAGTAGCAGGAGGAGGCGGGATCACAGTGGGACCTGCCACTAGTGTAAGTAGCAGGAGGAGGCGGGATCACAGTGGGACCTGCCACTAGTGTAAGTAGGTCGTCATCCAAAGGTTCTACAAGCGTTGTTGAAGTCTTTGTACTAAATTCCCATGATGTTGCAGTGCCTGACAGATGTGATGAGTGGTTTCGAAAACCGAGAAGTTAAAGATTCCAGGCTGAGGGAGTGACTACCTCAATTTCCTCCTCTCCTTACCCATTTCTGTTTTGTATTGGACTGATGAAGCCACTGTGTGGCGAAACGTTTCTTCAATAAAGATTCCCATATGTTGCATAAGTGTCTCAATTCTTCATAATAATAATAATAATAACAATAATAATAATAATAATAATAATAATAATAATAATAATAATAATAATAGTAATAATAATAATAATAATAATAATAATAATAATAATAATAATAATAATAATAATAATAATAATAATAATAATATCGATAAAAAACTATCATTAAAACCAGTAAATCATAAACAGTGAAAAATATATTAGGGGAATAATTAAGAATAAGAAAGTGCAATAAATTCATAATTAACGCCAGTTATAAACATTAAAATATCATTACTATTAACAGTTAGACAACAACAAAATACACAAGAAAAACAACCAATAAACAGCTAAGTAAAGAGGTGACTGGAAAATTGTAATTGATGTGGTTGTTTCCTTTAGTGAAGGTAATTGATGTGGTTGTTTCCTTTAGTGAAGGTAATTGATGTGGTTGTTTCCTTTAGTGAAGGTAATTGATGTGGTTGTTTCCTTCAGTGAAGGTAATTGATGTGGTTGTTTCCTTCAGTGAAGGTAATTGATGTGGTTTGTTTCCTTAGTGAAGGTAATTGATGTGTTGTTTCCTTTAGTGAAGGTAATTGATGTGGTTGTTTCCTTTAGTGAAGGTAATTGATGTGGTTGTTTCCTTCAGTGAAGGTAATTGATGTGGTTGTTTCCTTTAGTGAAGGTAATTGATGTGGTTGTTTCCTTTAGTGAAGGTAACTGATGTGGTTGTTTCCATTAGTGAAGGTAATTGATGTGGTTGTTTCCTTTAGTGAAGGTAACTGATGTGGTTGTTTCCATTAGTGAAGGTAATTGATGTGGTTTTTCCATTAGTAAAGGTAATAAATGTGGTTGTTTCATTAGTGAAGGTAATTGAGGGTGGTTGTTTCCATTAGTGAAGGTAATTGATGGGTTTGTTTCCATTAGTGAAGGTAATTGATGTGTTGTTTCCTTCAGTGAAGGTAATTGATGTGGTTTTTTTCCTTCAGTAAGGTAATTGATGTGGTTGTTTTCCTTCAGTGAAGTAATTGATGTGGTTGTTTCCTTCAGTGAAGGTAATTGATGTGGTTGTTTCCTTCAGTGAAGGTAATTGATGTGGTTGTTTCCTTCAGTGAAGGTAATTGATGTGGTTGTTTCATTCAGTGAAGGTAATTAAATGTTGTTTCATTCAGTGAAGGTAATTGATGTGGTTGTTTCCTTCAGTGAAGGTAATTGATGTGTTTGTTTCCTTCAGTGAAGGTAATTGATGTGGTTCTTTCCTTTAGTGAAGGTAATTGATGTGGTTCTTTCCTTTAGTGAAGGTAATTGATGTGGTTCCATCCCTCTGTGAAGGTAATTGATGTGGTTCCATCCTTCTGTGAAGGTAATTGATGTGGTTCCATTCTCATTTGAAGGTAATTTGATGTGGTTCCATCCTTCAGTGAAGGTAATTGATGTGGTTCCATCCTTCAGTGAAGGTAATTGATGTGGTTCCATCCATTCTGTGAAGGTAATTGATGTGGTTCCATCCTTCTGTGAAGGTAATTGATGTGGTTCCATCCTTTTGTGAAGGTAATTGATGTGGTTCCATCCTTCTGTGAAGGTAATTGATGTGGTTCAATCCTTCAGTGAAGGTAATTGATTTGGTTCTTTCCTTTAGTGAAGGTAATTGATGTGGTTCCATCCTTCTGTGAAGGTAATTGATGTGGTTCCATCCTTCTGTGAAGGTAACTGATGTGGTTCCATCCTTCTCTGAAGGAAATTTAAATTGTGGTTCCATCCTTCAGTAAAGGGAAATTTGATGTGGTTCATCCTTTTGTGAAGGTAATTGAGTGGGTTCCATCCTCTGTGAAGGAATTGATGTGGTTCAATCCTTCAGTGAAGGTAATTGATTTGGTTCTTTCCTTTAGTGAAGGTAATTGATGTGGTTCCATCTTTCAGTGAAGGTAATTGATGTGGTTCCATCCTTCAGTGAAGGTAATTGATGTGGTTCCATCCTTCTGTAAAGGAAATTGATGTGGTTCCACCCTTTTCTGTTGAAGGTAACTGATGTGGTTTCCATCCTTCTCTGAAGGTAATTAATGTGGTTCCATCCTTCAGTGAAGGTAATTGATGTGGTTCCATCCTTCTGTGAAGGTAACTGATGTGGTTCCATCCTTCTCTGAAGGTAATTAATGTGGTTCCATCCTTCAGTGAAGGTAATTAATGTGGTTCCATCCTTCAGTGAAGGTAATTGATGTGGTTCCATCCTTCAGTGAAGGTAATTGATGTGGTTCCCTCTTCAAGGAAGGTAATTGATGTGGTTTAATCCTTCAATGAAGGTAACTGATGTGGTTCAGTCCTTCAGTGAAGGTAATTGATGTGGTTAAATCCTTCAGTAAAAGTAATTGATGTGGTTCAGTCCTTCAGTGAAGGTAATTGATGTGGTTAAATCCTTCAGTAATAGCAATTGATGTGGTTCAGTCCTTCAGTGAAGGTAAGTGATGAGGTTCAGTCCTTCAGTTAAGGTAATTGATGTGGTTCCATCCCTCTGTGAAGGTAATTGATGTGGTTCCATCCTTCTGTGAAGGTAATTGATGTGGTTCCATTCTTCAGTGAAGGTAATTGATGTGGTTCCATCCTTCAGTGAAGGTAATTGATGTGGTTCTTTCCTTTAGTGAAGGTAATTGATGTGGTTCTTTCCTTTAGTGAAGGTAATTGATGTGGTTCAATCCCTCTGTGAAGGTAATTGATGTGGTTCCATCCTTCTGTGAAGGTAATTGATGTGGTTCCATTCTTCAGTGAAGGTAATTGATGTGGTTCCATCCTTCAGTGAAGGTAATTGATGTGGTTCCATCCTTCAGTGAAGGTAATTGATGTGGTTCCATCCTTCTGTGAAGGTAATTGATGTGGTTCCATCCTTCTGTGAAGGTAATTGATGTGGTTCCATCCTTTTGTGAAGGTAATTGATGTGGTTCCATCCTTCTGTGAAGGTAATTGATGTGGTTCAATCCTTCAGTGAAGGTAATTTTTTTTTGGTTCTTTCCTTTAGTAAGGTAATTGATGTGGTTCCATCCTTCTGTGAAGGTAATTGATGTGGTTCCATCCTTCTGTGAAGGTAACTGATGTGGTTCCATCCTTCTCTGAAGGTAATTAATGTGGTTCCATCCTTCAGTGAAGGTAATTGATGTGGTTCCATCCTTTTGTGAAGGTAATTGATGTGGTTCCATCCTTCTGTGAAGGTAATTGATGTGGTTCAATCCTTCAGTGAAGGTAATTGATTTGGTTCTTTCCTTTAGTGAAGGTAATTGATGTGGGTCAATCCTTCAGCGAAGGTAATTGATGTGGTTCCATCTTTCAGTGAAGGTAACTGATGTGGTTCCATCCTTCAGTGAAGGTAATTGATGTGGTTCCATCCTTCTGTAAAGGTAATTGATGTGGTTCCATCCTTCTGTGAAGGTAACTGATGTGGTTCCATCCTTCTCTGAAGGTAATTAATGTGGTTCCATCCTTCAGTGAAGGTAATTGATGTGGTTCCATCCTTCTGTGAAGGTAACTGATGTGGTTCCATCCTTCTCTGAAGGTAATTAATGTGGTTCCATCCTTCAGTGAAGGTAATTGATGTGGTTCCATCCTTCAGTGAAGGTAATTGATGTGGTTCCATCTTCAGTGAAGGTAATTGATGTGGTTCCCTCTTCAAGGAAGGTAATTGATGTGGTTTAATCCTTCAATGAAGGTAACTCATGTGGTTAAATTTTTCAGTGAATGTAACTGATGTGGTTCAGTCCTTCAGCGAAGGTAACTGATGTGGTTCCCTCCTTCAAACAAGGTAATCACGGAGGGATTTACTCTCAAATGACTCCATTTTGAAGGGCTTCTTTCAGGATCACGTCTTTAAACTGTTTCCAATATATACATACACACACACACACACACACCACATAAATATAATATATATATATATATATATATATATATTATAATATGTATATATATATATATAATATTTATATATATATATATATTATATATATATATATATATATATATACATATAGAATAAGGAAGAGAGAGAGAGAGAGAGAGAGAGAGAGAGAGAGAGAGAGAGAGAGAGAGAGGAAAAGAGGGTGGGAGACCGGGGTTGGTAAGAGAGAAAGAGAGTAGGATAGAGGGAAGAAAGTCGGGTGGAAAGGGAAAGCAGGAAGGAAATTTTCCAGCAACTTTGCTTAGAGACTGCTGGAACAGCATGGAAGTAGAGGAACTGATTGGCCCTGCTCTGAGATATTATTTAAATAGTCTGGAAAAAGCCGACATTGTTTTACCTTTCTCTGTGAGCTTGCTTGCTACCACCCACCCTCCCATACTGTCTCAGGGTTGATACCCATCCTGCCATACTGTCTTAGGGTTGATACCCACCCACATGCTTACCAATTAAAGCCTCTCTCTCTCTCTCTCTCTCTCTCTCTTCAACACAGGTCCAAAACATAAATAGCATGGCTCTTCATCACAAGCCTCAAAGTTTAACAGTATAGATCTCCTACACAAGTGCAAAACATAGACATCATGGCTCTCCAAAAGAGATGCCCCACGTAAGGAAAGTCTGACTCTCCAGCACAAGTGTCTCATATAAAAAAAAGACTTAAGATCAGTCTTGATGCTGCTAACTTTGCCTTGAGGAAGCTGGGAACAAGCACCTACCAGATGGTATTCAAGCAGATCAATTTTAAGCTAGATCGCTGCTTGCTACAGTAGTCTTATTGCGATGATTTAGAAATGGGAGTCTTGGGTGGCAAGACTTGCCACAAAAATGATAAAATAAAAGGAAACTATCGTGTTTTCCGGCATGTAAGGCGCTTCTTTTTCCCTCACAAAAAAGTCTTGGAAAATCAGCCTGCGCCTTATATGCTCAAGGTGAGAGTTAAGAGTAGACGTTGGATTACGCTTTAGCAGGTAACTAACGTCACGTTGCAACTGTCTGGACACATCTTGCCAGCAAGCAGCCGACACTCGTTCGCCTTATATGCCGGATAATACAGTATATGTGATGAATGGTTTGAAAAACCGACAAGTTGAAGATTGAGACACTTATGCAACATATGGAAATCTTTAATAAAGATTCCCATATGTTGCATAAGTGTCTCAATCTTCAATACGGTATATACAGAGCAAAGCTTTATTTACGTACAGTGTTTCACTCTAAGTAGAGCTTGACATAGTTCTTGTGTTTAACCACAGATGGATCTGTGTCCAGGGTAGAATATTCAGTGGGTTTCCAAAACCATTAATATTTTGAGCCCACACTAGCTAATGGTTGTTTTATTTAGTGCTCAACTTGTCATGCCACAATAGGAAACTTTTCAGACGCAAAGGCATAACGTCGACAAGTGGTAAGCATTGCAATTAATGCAGTGAAGTGTTGATAAGGCCCACTCATGGGCGAAACGTTGCACCAGTATACAATTCACTTCAATAAGTGTTTATTTAGTATCAGGTAAGCGTGTCGACACGTGGACGGTCGCTATCAGGCCACCTCCCATTGACAAGCACTCATTAGAACAAGCTGGTGGCCCTTGCTCAAGAAGTGAGAAACGATGCAGAACGGGATTTTTTTCTTTGGTGGGGGATGAAGGGTGGATAATGTTTCGCTCTGTTGGTAGTTCGCTATTTTTTTTTTTACCCCGGTCAAAAACCAACCAAAGACTCCTTCGAAAACACCAGTTCATCTGTGAGTCATTAGCCTGAGACAGTTTCAACTATCACCCACAAAAACACTGGTCCACTGACTGATTTCCCAATTAAAATCCATGTGGTGTTTTATTCGTCAGGAAACAGGTCAAGAAACGTGTCTTAGACAATGGCCCATAAGTGGTTGAGCATCCTCTGGCCCATTTAACAAAATACAATTACTAAACAACAAGATTACTACAAAACCGATGTTTACAACGGATACAGAAAACCGGCAGAACTGAGTCGGAGATGGAGTTGACAGGAAGACAGAAATAGGTGAATCGCCTCAAATCTCTGGACTTAGGGAGAGGTTGGGAGGCTGGAAAGAAGGGAGCCCACGACTCCTGGCTGGGAGTATTGACCAGCTACCATCGCTTCACACTCGCCTCTCAACACTTCCTCCAGCTTTTTCAACGTTCGGGAGAAATGGAACACGTATTTTTCGTTTCCTTATTATTGGTTAATTGAACGTAGACATAGGTAACAGTTTGTTAGCTTAACCTAAGCAAATCAAATGTAATGTAACCTAATCTAACCTAAACTCACCTAACCTAACCTCACCTAACCTAATCTATCCTAAACTCACCTAACTTAACCTCACCTGACCTAACCTAACCTAACCTAATCTATCACAAACTCACCTAACCTAACCTCACCTGACCTAACCTAACCTAACCTAACCTAACCTTACTTAACCTAACTTAACCTAGCCTAACCTATCCTAACCTAACCTAACCTAACCTAACCTCACCTGACGTGACCTAATCTAACCTAATCTATCCTAAACTCACCTAACCTATGGAACAAAAAGGGCACAATGACATGACTAGAGCAATATATCTCCATATCTTTCTTTGTCTCTGTCCTGTTTCTGTCCTCCTCTCCTATATACACCGGCTTCCTCACCTTCGTGTCTCAGTGTGACTAGTTAATGGTCGATGTCGGACCGAAACGTCGTCACAAGGCTTTTTTTCTATGTACGGGTTAATAGTGTATGTTTACCTAACTAAACCTAACCTAACTTAGCCCCACCTTAATCTCCATTAGTCTAGAAAAACAAACATAAAATTTCTATAGTGGATTAGGTACACGTGAACGACCTGCAACGTTTCGCTCTGTGTAGAGCTCTACACAGAAACTTTGTAGCCTTAACATCGTTCTAGTGGGCAAAACGTCTTGTCGTCCACTTCATTCCTTGCAAAACACGTTTCGGAACTCTCGAACCTGTGGACCCCTTAACGTTCAAGCAAATAAATCGCTGGCCAAAAAAACAGGCAAACAAACAAAACAATAAAACATAAACATCTAGAGGAGGAAATTCGTATCATATTTAAAAAACAAACAAACAAAAGAAAAACGCTTTTTAATGATATAAAAATGAATCATTTGACGGAAACCAAATAATGCATATTTTTTGCGTCAAAATTAAATCGCCAATGAATCTTTTTGATCAATAAGAGAAAAATATTGTTGTTTTGTATATGGGGCAAGACTCTCTCTCTCTCTCTCTCTCTCTCTCTCTCTCGTTTCTCTCTGTTTTTCTCTCTCTCTCTCCTACAGAAAAACATTTACCGTCAACAGTGGTAAACAGGAGGTAAATATCAAGTGGAACGTTCTAAATAGTAATTTGCTTACTCAGTGGAACATCTAAGTGATAATTAGCTTTCTAAGTGGAATGTTTGGTGAATGTTAGCTTCCTAGGTGGAAGATTTAAATGACCGAATAACCTAGCGGAATGTTTTCACCGGGGACTGTTTTGTAAGTGGCACGTTCACGTTCAGTACTCTCATTCCCTTGGGAATACAGCAAGAACACCGTCCCTCCTGCATCATTCTAATGCTGAACGATGCAGCTCCAGCCCCTAGCAGGAACATACCGTCCCTGCTGCATCATTCTAGTGATGAACGATGCAGCTGCAGCCCCTAGCAGGACCATAAAGTCCCTGCTGCATCATTCTAGTGATGAACGATGCAGCTGCAGCTCCTAGCAGGAACATAAAGTCCCTGCTGCATCATTCTAGTGATGAACGATGCAGCTGCAGCCCCTAGCAGGAACATACCGTCCCTGCTGCATCATTCTAGTGACGAACGATGCAGCTGCAGCCCCTAGCAGGAACATACCGTCCTTGCTGCATCATTCTAGTGATGAACGATGCAGCTGCAGCCCCTGGCAGGAGCATACCGTCCCTGCTGCATCATTCTACTCCCGAACGGTGCAACTGCACCTCCTGGCAGGAACATTCCATCCCTGCTGCATCATTCTACTCCTGAACGGTGCAACTGCAGCTCCTGGCAGGAACATACCATCCCTGCTGCATCATTCTACTCCCGAACGGTGCAACTGCAGCTCCTGGCAGGAACATACCATCCCTGCTGCATCATTCTACTCCTGAACGGTGCAACTGCAGCTCCTGGCAGGAACATACCATCCCTGCTGCATCATTTCTACTCCCGAACGGTGCAACTGCAAGCAGTCCCTGGCAGGAAACATACCGTCCTTGCTGCATCATTCTACTCCCGAACGGTGCAACTGCAGCTCCTGGCAGGAACATACCATCCCTGCTGCATCATTCTACTCCTGAACGGTGCAACTGCAGCTCCTGGCAGGAACATACCATCCCTGCTGCATCATTCTACTCCTGAACGGTGCAACTGCAGCTCCTGGCAGGAACATACCGTCCTTGCTGCATCATTCTACTCCCGAACGGTGCAGCTGCAGCCCCTGGCAGAAACATACCGTCTTTGCTGCATCATTCTATTGCTGAACGGTGCAGCTGCTGCCCTCTATCGTCAATGAAAACTGCATAAATGAGGTTTTTTTAAACGTTCTGATAGAGCATCTCATAACTAGTGAGTTCAATGAGCCGCATCAAACTCAATGAACAAGAGAAAAGAGTTTTATTATGATAGCCTGCCCAGTAAACTTTTGAAATGGAAATTGAAAGGACTCTGGTTTAGATAAGGCAAGAGTGAGTGCATGGGTCCCTAAGGGCCTCTCCTCAACACTGAGTGCATGGGTCCACAAGGGCCTCTCCTCAGCACTGAGTGCATGGGTCCCTAAGGGTCTCTCCTCAACACTGAGTGCATGGGTCCACAAGAGTCTCTCCTCAACACTGAGTGCATGGGTCCACAAGGGTCTCTCATCAACACTGAGTGCATGGGTCCACAAGGGCCTCTCCTCAACACCGAGTGCATGGGTCCACAAGGGCCTCTCCTCAACACTGAGTGCATGGGTCCACAAGAGTCTCTCATCAACACTGAGTGCATGGGTCCACAAGGGCCTCTCCTCAACACTGAGTGCATGGGTCCACAAGGGCCTCTCCTCAACACTGAGTGCATGGGTCCACAAGGGCCTCTCTTCAACACTGAGTGAATGGGTCCACAAGGCCTCTCCTCAACACTGAGTGATGGGTCTACAAGGGCCTCTCCTCAACACTGAGTGCATGGGTCACAAGGGCCTCTCCTCAACACTGAGTGCATGGGTCCAAAGGCCTCTCCTCAACACTGAGTGCATGGGTCCACAAGGGCCTCTCCTCAACACTGAGTGCATGGGTCCACAAGGGCCTCTCCTCAACACTGAGTGCATAGGTCCACAAGGGCCTCTCCTCAACACTGAGTGCATGGGTCCACAAGGGCCTCTCCTCAACACTGAGTGCATGGGTCTACAAGGACCTCTCCTCAACACTTAGTGCATGGGTCCACAAGGTCCTCTCCTCAACACTGAGTGCATGGGTCCACAAGGGCCTCTCCTCAACACTGAGTGCATGGGTCCACAAGGGCCTCTCCTCAACACTGAGTGCATGGGTCCACAAGGGCCTCTCTTCAACACTGAGTGCATGGGTCCACAAGGGCCTCTCCTCAACACTGAGTGCATGGGTCCACAAGGGCCTCTCCTCAACACTGAGTGCATGGGTCCACAAGGGTCTCTCCTCAACACTGAGTGCATGGGTCCACAAGGGCCTCTCCTCAACACTGAGTGCATGGGTCCACAAGGGCCTCTCCTCAACACTGAGTGCATGGGTCCACAAGGCCTCTCCTCAACACTGAGTGCATGGGTCCACAAGGGCCTCTCCTCAACCTGAGTGCATGGGTCCACAAGGGCCTCTCCTCAACACTGAGTGCATGGGTCCACAAGGGCCTCTCCTCAACACTGAGTGCATGGGTCCACAAGGGCCTCTCCTCAACACTGAGTGCATGGGTCCACAAGGGCCTCTCCTCAACACTGAGTGCATGGGTCCACAAGAGTCTCTCATCAACACTGAGTGCATGGGTCCACAAGGGCCTCTCCTCAACACTGAGTGCATGGGTTCACAAGGGCCTCTCCTCAACACTGAGTGCATGGGTCCACAAGGGCCTCTCCTCAACACTGAGTGCATGGGTCCACAAGGGCCT
>NC_069444.1:19205691-19270691 GCF_026875155.1 Cherax quadricarinatus
TGGTTGATATGCCTTCTCTTCTTAAGACTTTTAATATTAAAGTTGTATTCAAAAATCTTGATACAGTAAAAAAACTTTTGATAAAGAATTCCCCCCAAAATGCTGATGGATGTGTCTATAAGATTCCTTGTAAAATTTGCGATAAAGTTTATTACAGTCAAACTGATAAAAATCTCGAACTAAGATTAAAACAACATAAATATAGCATTAGAACTGGACAAGATTCCAATGCTCTATTTATTCATGTAAGAGATTTTAACCATCCAATTGATTTTCAAAAATTTGAAAAAGTAGTATCAAGCAAGTCCATGGTCGACAGGAATACAATTGAATCTTGTTTCATAAAAAGCAGTTTTGACAATAATATGAATATTTCCTTTGGTTTATATAAATTAGATCCATTTATAATTAATAGAATTTGGGAAGAATTTAATAATACATTGGACAAATAATAATTTTTAAATTTCTTATTTCTTGGGTAGAATAGTTTGTTGGTGGGTTGTGTGAAGGACCTGTCTAGTTCGGCCGGCGGGCCTGCTGTCTCGCGTCAGGTAGTTTCGTAGTTGTGGGATCTGATAATGAGGTGTGGGCTACCCCTTTATATACCTTCCTTTGATGCTTTACTTTCATTGTTCCTTGATAATGTGAGTAGTCACGAAAGCGCTTGGAACTTCTCTATTCTTTCACAGTAGTTGTTTGCATATATATAATATATATTATAATATATATATATATATATATATATATATATATTATATATATATATATATATATATATATATTATATATATATAATATATTATATATATAATATATATATATATATATATAATTATATATAATATATATATATATATATATATATATATATAAATGCAAAACAACCACTGGGAAAGAAAATGAAATTTCAAGCGCTTTCGTGACTACTCCTTGATAATGTGAAAAGTCACGGAAGCAATTGGAATTTCATTTTTCTTTTCACAGTGGTTGTTTTGCGTATTCTGAAATCACCTATTTACTATGATCTTATTGTGTATATATACATATATATATATATATATATATATATTATATATATATATATATATTATATATATTTATATATATATATATATATATATATATTATTTATGATATATATATAATGATATATATAATATATATATATATATATATATTTATATATATATATATATATATATATATTATATATATATATTATATATAAGAAATCGTTAACAAGCGATACAAGATACAAAACATCTATATCGGGAGTTGAATTGTTGCAAACAAGACATCAGGAACTTGCAATGTTGCAGAAATGAGTAGGAGTTAATTATTAGTGAGGAAAAGTAAGAGAAATGGAAAATAAGTGAAAATAGGATTAGGAAGGAAGAGAAGAAGAGATGACAAAGAGGAAAAATGACGAAAAATACTCGTGTAAGGACAAGAGATGAAAAAGAACGATGGCAGGAAGTGGGAAGAGGGAGATGAGGTGACAGGGAGAGTCTTGGGAAGGAAGATTACAGGGGTTGGGAAGGAACGGAGAGGGATGAAGAGGAAAGCCAGGACGAGAATGGAAGCGGGGAACGGAGGTGAGAAGAGTGGAGGAGGATGATGTAAAGTGAAGAATAGGGGGTGGGAATGAAGAAAAAATGGGAGGAGAGAAAGAAGAAGCGGATGGAAGGAGAAGAAGAGAAGAGTATAGAGAAAGAAGGAGAGGGGAAAAAGAGGGGAAAATCTGAATTCAAATTTGGCGTTGTTCCAGAACTAGCAGTATGTAGCCCTGAGGGGGAGAGAGAGAGAGAGAGAGAGAGATAAGAGTAAGAGAAAGAAAGGGAAGACGAGAGAAAGAAGAGAGGATGAGAGGAAGGAGAAGGAAGAGGAAGAGAGGAGAGAGAGACGAAGAGAATGAGAGAGAGGAGGTGGAATATGAGAAGGAGAAGAGATGAAGAGTAGAGAGAGAGACGAGTCTACCAGAGTACAAAGACAACAAGCACATACCTTGCTGTCTCTGCTTCACATTGCTCTCACTCACTCACCTGCAAAATATAAACAATAACTTCAGTACAATGCTCGTATGCAAATCTGGAATTATTGGACTGGAAAATGCTAACCCGGAATTATTGGAATGTGATATATAAACTTGCGATTACTCGAATACGAAATGCAAATTTGGAATTACTGGAATGTTTCGGAATTATTGAAATTATTTGGAATTACTGAAATCATAGGAAAGCTGG
This sequence comes from Cherax quadricarinatus, assembly GCF_026875155.1. Classification (NCBI taxonomy): domain Eukaryota; kingdom Metazoa; phylum Arthropoda; class Malacostraca; order Decapoda; family Parastacidae; genus Cherax; species Cherax quadricarinatus. The sequence goes on from NC_069444.1 coordinate 19,207,935, forward strand.
CCTAGAAAGTGCTCTTGATTCGAGGAATCAGAGATGCCCCCATCACCTCTCTCAGATCGCACCTGGTTATCTTACTCCCTCGCCTCTCATTTCCCCTCCCCTCAGGAGCTGTATGACCCCCCTACGGGTTTAGTGCTTCCACATAAATATATTAATAAAATTCCTGGGTGCCAATATCCTTTCAAAAAAGTACAGAGATCAAAAACAGTACACAGTTTACCGAAACAGGACATAAATCATACAAATCGAAACATATAAATCATACAAAACAGGACAAATAAATTGTACAAAATAGGAAATACAAATCATACAAAATAGGAAATACAAATCATACAAATCAAAACTTATAATTAATACAAACTAAAACACAAATCTTACAAAAACAGAACATATAAATCACATAAAATAGGGCATATAAATCATACAGAATAGGACTAACAAGTCATTTTATAATTCGGTATATAAATCATACAAAATATTGCCTATAAATTATACAAAACAGGACATATAAATTGTATAAAATAGGACATATAAATCATACAAAATAGGTCATATAAATCATGGAAAACAGGATATATAAATCATACTAAATAAGCCATAAATTATAAATGAAAAAGACAAATAAACCATATATAATAGACAGATAAATCATGCAAAACATGACATATAAATCACACAATATAGGTAATACAAATCACACAATTCACAACAGTAATTAGCTAAAAAAAATTAAAGAGAGGGTAGGAAAAGGTGTCTATCAGTGTTATTTTAAAAATAATTTTCACTAGACTGGGCTCATCACATGATGATGTTCAGCATCACATGATGATGTTCAGCATCACATGATGATGTTCAGCATCACATGATGATGTTCAGCATCACATGATGATGTTCAGCATCACATGATGATGTTCAGCATCACATGATGATGTTCAGCATCACATGATGATGTTCAGCATCACATGATGATGTTCAGCATCACATGATGATGTTCAGCATCACATGATGATGTTCAGCATCACATGATGATGTTCAGCATCACATGATGATGTTCAGCATCACATGATGATGTTCAGCATCACATGATGATGTTCAGCATCACATGATGATGTTCAGCATCACATGATGATGTTCAGCTTTGATGTTCAACTATGATGATGTTACATCATGATGATGTCAACATACATGATGATGTTCAGCATCAATGATGATGTTCAGCATCACATGATGATGTTCAGCATCACATGATGATGTTCAACATTACATGATGATGTTCAACATTACATGATGATGTTCAACATCACGATTATTTGAGGCAAGAACTGGGCAATAGGTCAGCAGGTGAGCCAGTTTCAGGGTAACAGAAGGGAGGGAAGGGAGAATAGGTAATAGAGAAGGAAATATGAGCAAACGGAGGGAAGAGAGGGAGAGTGGGAAGGGTAGGGATCAGGGGAGGGAGGCTGGTGCTAGTGGGTAACAGAAGGGAGGGTAAGTAACAGAGGTAGTAGAAAAGGAAGGGTAGGTTACAGAGGGGAAGAGAGAGAGAGGGAGGAAGGGAGAGGGAGGGAGGGAAGGAGAGAGGGAGGGGGAGAGAGGGAGGGGGAGAGAGGGAGGAAGGGAGGGAGAGGGAGAGACGGGTGCTAGTGGAATGCAAATAATTACTGGGGTATATCCTAACTGACTGTTATTATGCCCGGCAACACCGCAGCAACAACAAAACTGGTCCCAGCTGAGGCAATGTTTGTTTCTCACTGTCAGTTTGCTCGTCAGCGAAATATCACATAACACAGGTCATGCTCGTATGATCGTCTGTACAATCTGTCTGTCTGTATATCAGACTGTCTCTCTAACTGTCTCTCTGACTTGTCTCTCTGTCTGGCTCTGTCTGTCTCTCTGTCTGTTTATCTCAATCGTTTTTCCACCCCCACAAACTGTGTGTGTGTGCTCGTCTGTCTGCTGTCTCTCTCTCTCTCTCTCTCTCTCTCTCTCTCTCTCTCTCTCTCCCACTCTGTAAATAACCCCAGTGTAAGTCTTCAACAATTACAACAAATAACACCACTGGGAAACAGGCTAAAAATGCCTCTGCCGGACACCACTATTCTAATTAGTGGAATAAAGCGGAAATACATGCAAAATATGCAAAAACTATACAAATCTATGTATACAATCCTCGCAAAAACAGGTACAATGGCGCAGGATTTGAGGTTTCATTTCAACTTTTGATTGTTCATTTGTTCGTATTTATTTCTTGTGTTTCTGTTTTGCAAATACCCTCTCCAGTAATGCACATATAAATATACACATACGAAAATACATACCTAAATAATACATGTGTACATATAATACATAAAGGCGAGTAAATATACACATATACGCGGGGCCAGGAGCATAGACTCGTTCCCTTGCAAGAATATACAGATGAGTACACACACACACACACACACAAACACAACACACACACACACACACACACACACACACACACACACAAGGGGCCAGGAGCTGAGAATCGACTCGTACAAGAGAATACAGACAAGCAAACACACACACATACACACAGAGGAGCTATGACTTGACCCCTGCAACCACAATTAGGCGAGTACACACACGCACCCAGTCTACGAAGAGGGACATGGTTATTTTCCTAAACATATAAGAGAACAGTGTTAGGATGGGTCATGTGTCACACCAGTCTTGATGCTCGTCCTTATACCTCCTCCTCCACCTTCACTCTCTATCCCTTACTTTTCACGTGAACCTTGATCTAACAATGTGCCTTTCCAGAATTTTTGCATTACTAACTTCAGCAGTCGTCCACTCCACTTTCTTCATCTTCTGTGCAGATTCCAGTTCTTCCAGTTTACGTCTTCCGTGCAGACCCCAGTTCTTACAGTTTACGTCTTCCGTGCAGACCCCAGTTCTTACAGTTTACGTCTTCCGTGCAGACCCCAGTTCTTACAGTTTACGTCTTCCGTGCAGATCCCAGCTCTTCCAGTTTACGTCCTTGTGGCTGAAATTCTCTATAACCTGTAACTTTAGCGAGGGTCTTTCTCTACCACTTCCTCTAAGATGAGTATCCTGACTCTTTCTGTATGCTTGTGTTCATATTTCGGTCTCCTGTTTTTTTTTTTTTGCTCCAGCGGGGGAGTGTTAGTCACTGTGACTGCTACCTCAGGTCCTCGAACTTCGTTGGTGTACCATATATGTAGTCATTCAATTAACCAATGATATGCTTTTATCGACATCTCGAAACTTAATCGATTCCACAGTGCAACTGCCACTACTGTGTGTTTCTCACCATGTGCTATCCCACCTGGAATATTACATTGCTTATTAACAAGAATTATGCTCTGGTTAGGTGTATTATGTCTAGCTGCTCCTCTGTTATTCTCTCCTTTCGTTCTCACGTCTCTGATTCTATATCACTTACTATGCCACTCTCTGATTCTTTTGTCATTCATTTTGGACTAGAATTTCTGGGGTTGTTTAAATATCAGTCTCTTGTTTGGGCTTCTAAGAGGATGAGTTGAAGGTGAAGAGGTCAAAGATGGAGAAACAAGAAGAGGAGGAGGGGAGAGAGTAAGAGAATAAGAAAGGAAGACTGGGAGGAAATGGAGGGTGAGACGCACTGGGGCATATTGGAAATAGGATGAATATGCAAATGTACTGTGTGGTGTGTGTGTGTGTGTGTGTGTGTGTGTGTGTGTGTGTGTGTGTGTGTGTGTGTGTGTGTGTGTGTGTGTGTGTGTGTGTGTGTGTTGTGTGCGTCAGAGGCTCTGTGCAGTCGTAACTCACCCTGGGAATAGGAAGATAAGTGTAGCATATACATCAAGGGTGAACACGGCTAGAGGAACACACGTAAATTTTCGAAACACAGGACTAACTAGTTAAATATTTTAGGGGCTTAACATCACAGAGTCTAGCTTTGTGACGACAACAGTGCGACGATGATAATGATAATGATGGTGATGATGTTAATGATGATATGATGATGTTAATGATATGATGTTAATGGCATAATAATTATGACAGTAATAATTATGTCAGTAATAATTTCTTAAATGATTTCTGAAGGATAACTGAGCTGGTGAATTAGTTGGAAGATAAAGCAAATTTCCACTCCAGCAAAATTCCGGGTATCCTGCAGACGGGATGTGGATATCAGGTATGTCGTGAACAAGTGTACCCCTAGCACTCCCTGTCTTACACTCTCAGTTAACTCTTGCAGCAGCCAAGAACTAAACTCCTAACTATTGCTGTGTACTCCAATGACTTCTGTTAATTATATAGATACTATTTACACAATTCCCTACTATTTAAACAATTCCTTGCCATTTACACAATTCCTTATCATTTACACAATTCCTTACTATTTACACAATTCCTTACCATTTATATAATACCTTACCATTTACACAATTCATCACTATTTGCACAATTACTTACCATTTACACAATGCCTTACCATTTATACAATTCCTTCCTGGGCAATTTAGGATGAAAAAGATACATTAATTTGCATTATTTAAAGAGAACACAACGACTGTCTATTGCATAAGAAATCTTCTTAACGAAGAAAGATTGAAATCTCTTAAATTACATTCTCTAGTGAGACGAAGAGTGAAGGAAGACATGACTGAAGTGTACAAGTGGAAGATGGGTATTAACAAAGGAGATATAAATGAGGTCCTGAGGATATCAGTCCAAGAGTGAACCCGCAATAATGGATTCAAATCGGATAAGTTTAGATTTAGAAAGGATGAGGAAAGTATTGGTTTGGAAATAGAGTAGTCGATGCGTGAAACAGTCTGCCTAGTAGGATTACTGAAGTTGAAACCCTGGGTTTCATGAGTGAGAAGGGCTGAATTTGAGTGGGACTTGCACATAAGTGAAAAGGGTTATCAAATCTTATTGCTTGGATAGCGCTTAAAATGGGTTGGCCAAATATTTTTCTTAGTGGGTTGGATCTGACAAGGGCTTGCCCAGTATGGGTCAGTAGACCTGTTGCAGTGCTCCTCCTTTCTTACGTTCTTGTGTTCAGTCACCTTCATTATCCCCATCACCATCACCAACAGTCACTAGCAGAAGTAAGATAGTAACAACAGCATTAGCAACCGTAAGATAGTAACAGCAGCCATAAGATAGTAACAACAGAAAGTGTAGAGGAGACGGAAAAAGGTAATACGTGATGTAATATGGTTCTGAAGATGTGTGTGTGTGTGTGTGTGTGTGTGTGTGTGTGTGTGTGTGTGTGTGTGTGTGTGTGTGTGTGTGTGTGTGTGTGTGTGTGTGTGTGCATGTGTGTGTTTGTTGCAACCCCTGAATGGGTTGCAATATATATAATGTATATTATGATTATGAATATAATGTATATATATATATATATAATTATCACCTTTTCATATAATTTTATATTGCTTATATTTGCGATAATAGCTAAATCGTAAATATATTGCTTTATATTATTATTATTTGACTTAGCTAAATTTTGTGAGGTAGGATGTAACATATTATGTGCTCAGTTTAAGTCTTGATTGTCTAACTACTGTAATTATCGCTTGTGGCTCGTTAGACTGCCGGCTTCTCGTTGTTGCTGGGCAGCAACCCACGGAGCTATCACGTGATCGAGGAGGGGGGGGTGTCCTCACCTCGCCTGAAGTATTCAGTCTGGTCTAGACTCTCTTGGTGGTTGGACAGATTGTCTGTCTCATTATTCTTGTTAGTTCTGTAGAACTCTGTTCACAGAACATTGTATAGACTTAGTGATTTTCGACGTTGTACTGAGGTTGTGTGTCTCATAGACAATCTGAGTAACTCAGGTCCTGAGCTGTAACTTCTCACTTAACTTGTACTGGTTTCTGTGTATTATCACAGTCGGGGATTTTCTTATGCTGAACTTAGATTCAGTAGTATGGGAGCTTTGTAACTTTTGTGGAGGATCTGCTGATGGTCCCTACTTAGTGTCGTTATATTATCTCCTTGTTCCTGATTCTGTGTCGCAGTTGCTTGTTGTATTGCTATTGGGCTTTAGCATTCTTTTTGTTGTTCAAGCAGACTGTTCTGGTTGCCAGTCGAGTCAAGAAGTTAGTTTATTTGAGGACTTTGTCAGTCACTTGTTTAAGTCTAGTTGAGTCGTGAGACATAGCGAACTACTTAGAGCACTTACACACATACATACAAAATTAATTGTACATATTTGTAATATCTTGTTAAATGTTAATGTACCAGACGGTACTTAATTATAAATGTGATATGTGCTTTCAGCACAATAATATTGAACTCGAGAGAAGTGATATTATTTTGATTACTGTGATTTATTTAATTTAATTTAATTTAATTTGATAATATACCTCTAGACTTAATAAATTTATTAAATTTTAATTTCTCTAGTTAGTAGCCTACCAGTTGTAATCCTGAAGCACTATTGAATCATACTGAATTCTAATGGATAATTGGACAAGGATACTGACTACTTGTTACGAAAACCCAGTAACAGGCTGGATGCTAGAAGGGCAGTCCTTTCTAGTATTCACTGGAGATCTCTAAGCTTTTAGAATCGCGTTTTTTGTAACAGTGTGTGTGAATGTATGTGTGTGTATGTCTGTGTGTATGTATGTGGGTTTGTATGTGTGTATGTGTGCATATGTGTGTATGTATGTATATATATATATGTGTGTGTGTGTATGTGTGCATGTGTGTGTGTGAATGTGTGTGTATATGTGTGTATGGGTATGTATGTGTATGTATGTGTATGTATGTATGTGTATGGAACTTTAAGTGCAGGTCCGGAGCTGATGAGGACTAATCTTGTTACTGTAATTGACTACAGACCTAGAAACTTTGAATCACCCATTAGTAACCACGACTTCCCTCAGGTCGGGGCATTGGCTTAAGCCGGTAGGAGACTTGGATCTGCCTCGCATGGGCCAGTAGGCCTGCTGCAGTGTTCCTTCTTTCTTATGTTTTTTTTCTTATGTATGTGTTTATGTGTGTATTTATGTGTGTGTGTGTCGTATGTATGTATGTGAAACGAGTAACCACCCGGACAGAGTTCAGTGCATTTCTGCTCTAGTCAAAGACCGTCTCAGAATATTTGCTGAGCCACAATATCAGTTCGATAAGATAAGCAAGATAGTAACAGCAGCAGCGGCAGGAGCAGCAGCAGCAGTAATATAGTAACAGCATCATAAACATCATCAGCATCACAGCATCATCATCAGCATCAACAGCACCAGCATCACAGCATCAGCATCAGCATCAACAGCACCAGCATCACAGCATCAGCATCAGCATCAGCATCAACAGCACCAGCATCACAGTATCATCATCAGCATCAGCAGCACCAGCATCACAGCATCATCATCAGCATCAACAGCACCAGCATCACAGCATCATCATCAGCATCAACAGCACCAGCATCACAGGCATCAGCATCGGCACAACTGCCTCATACCTCAACAAAAAAAAAAAGATTTGCTCTCCTTGTTGGAACAAGTATATACTGGCAGCTTCCATTAGGATTCTCCCACCAGTGATGAAGAGCGACACTGTGTGTGCCTGCATCCCTCTCTCCTCTCACCTGACACAAGTAACCCCTGGGGGAAAGGAAGGGGGGGGAAGCTAAGAAATGGAACTGGGGAATTGAGAGAGGCGAAAGAGGCGAAAGAAATTTAAAAAAAAAGGGAAGGCTGAAGGAAAGTGAAAGCAGAATAGCTAAAAGGTTCTCGAGAAAGTGTAGAGGAGACGGAGAAGGTAATACGTGATGTAATATGGTTCTGAAGATGTGTGTGTGTGTGTGTGTGTGTGTGTGTGTGTGTGTGTGTGTGTGTGTGTGTGTGTGTGTGTGTGTGTGTGTGAATGTGTGTTGTGTGTGAATGTATTTGTGTGTGTATGTTAGTGTTGTATGTGTGATGTATGTGGGTTTGTATGTGTATGTGTGCATGTGTGTGCATGTATGTATATATATGTGTGTGTGTGTGTGTGTGTGTGTGTGTGTGTATGTGTGTGCATGTGTGTGTGTGTGAATGTATGTGTGTGTATGTGTGTATGGGTATGTATGTGTATGTTTGTATGAAACTTTATGTGCATGTATGTGTTTATGTGTGTATATATATGTGTGTGTAGTATGTATGTATGTGAAACGAGTAACCACCCGGACAGAGTTCACTACATTTCTGCTCTAGTCAAAGACCGTCTTCAGAATATTTGCTGAGCCACAATATCAGTTCGATAAACTTCCACCAATCAGCAGCCACCTAGGTGACCTGAGCCAATAAAAAATCGAGATAATCTCAATCAACTTCCACCAATTAGCTGCCGCCGTGGTGACCTGAGCCAATCAGCAATCACGACAATCTCAGCCAATCAGAAACCAGAACGAAGACGCTAGCTAGCAAACTAATAGCCAATATCCTTGCTATAAAATTTGCCTTTCAAATTAAGTCGCTCCCCATGGATTCAGATGAGCCGGATTTCGACTACAAATATTTTTTTAGGCTGGGTAAAGAGGCCGGGGGCAAAGAGAGGCTCCCTGAGAACACTCAAGAGGGAGAACTGAAAAGCGGAAGACGTTCTCCCACAAATCCCAAGGGAATGTAAACAAAAAAAGTAGCAACATGTGTCCCAGCATAGTGGATGACTCGGGATTAGGTTCCAGATGTATTTTCATTGGGGGGGGGGGATTGAGTCAGATATTTTTTCTGTAATTTTTTGGTGAAATAAATTACGTAGTGACGTAGAAGGGAGTACCAGAGTGAAAAATGTTAGACAAGACGCACTTAATATTGAAGTTGATAGTTACGAGCGTTCGGACGACGCGAAGAATAAAAGTCACAATACCGTTGGCTGGAACAATTTATCAATAACCCGCTCTTAGGAGACCAACCTTATGACGAAGTTTCGGTCTCTGCTGGACCAGTGTCAAGTCATAAAGTCTTGACAGTTGTCCAGGATGGACAGAAAAGTCGTCGTAAGTCTCTCGAGTGCGCGTTAATTGCAGTTTGGACGACATCAATTCCATTTGATGATCCCATCTGCAACAGTTTCGCAGATCCAGTCATATCAGTTACAGGATTTGACTGAACCTTCAGTCTAAGATGCCTTGAAAGTTACCAGTCATTTTATTACTTAGAATATTTAACAGTATTTCACATAAAGTTTTATTTTTTAAGTTGTAATCAGAGAACTTCCACTTCTGCACATTTCTGGCCAGACGGCTATTGATCGAGTGGTGATAAATGTGTTTTAACTTCTATGGGTCGCCCTACCTGGTTGAGAACTTACCGGATATACGGTGAGGACGCCCTTCCGGGGGACACCCCCCTGCGCCCGTCACTAGACTAGGCTCCTCAGTGGGTCAAGGCCTGATCACCAGTTATTACTGTGGCCACAGGCAGTTCGGACGCATGACGCACAGAGCTCTGATGCATGGAACTGGTATCAACTAAAACATTCTCATCATCTAATCACCAGTATTATAATGATCGTCAGTACATTTATCATTATCAGTATGTTTATCATAATTTGCATATTCATCATCTGTATATTCTCATTACAATCTTCTTTTTAATTATCATCTTCACTTGGGAAATGATCTCCAGACTCCTGCGACCTCAGACAGTATTATCATCTCTCTACACTCTCCTTCATTTCTTTCAAGACTGACCCAGGGCCGGGCGGTGGCAGTAGTAACACTCTTGAAACCCGACAGGAATGTAGATAAATGGTTCAGAGAACCGACAAGTTGATAAATTAGACACATGTGCAACCTTTTCAAGATTGATGGACTGATTACCTCGACTCAAGGCTGAGGGACTGATTACCTTGAACTCCTCCTGTTCTTCACCATCCTCCTTTGTATGGACTGATGAAGCCACTGTGTGGCGAAACGTTTCCTCAGTTAAAGATACTCAAGTGTTGCACATGTGTCTAATTCATTAACTCTTAAAACCCAGCAAAGACAAGAGCCAAGACCCCGTCTAGACAGAAGTCAGCACTGTGATTGGTAGACGGAGGATCAAGCCTCCAGCATTCCCTGCGCTGAATGATCCAGACGGGTTTATCACATCTTGAAATACACTAGATCTATTTTTAGCATCCCGTGTGTATAATTTTAGCTATGTGTGTACTCACCTATTTGTACTCACCTATTTGTGGTTGCAGGGGTCGAGTCTTAGCTCCTGGCCCCGCCTCTTCACCGGTTGCTACTAGGCCCTCTCTCTCCCCGCTCCATGAGCTTTATCAAACCTCGTCTTAAAACTGTGTATGGTTCCTGCCTCCACTACGTCATTTTCTAGGCTATTCCACTGCCTTACAACTCTAATGACTGAAGAAATACTTCCTAATATCTCTCTGACTCATTTGTGTCTTCAACTTCCAATTGTGGCCTCTTGTTTCTGTGTCCCCTCCCTGGAACATCCTGTCTTTGTCCACCTTGTCTATTCCACGCAGTATTTTAAAATGTCGTTATCATGTCCCTCCCCTGACCCTCCTGTCCTCCAGTGTCGTCAGGCCGATTTTCCTTAATCTTTCTTCATAGGACATTCCCCTTAGCTCTGGAACTAACCTTGTCGCAAACCTTTGTACTTTCTCTAGTTTCTTGACGTGCTTTATTAAGTGCGGGTTCCAAACAGGTGCTGCATACTCCAGTATGGGCCTGACATACACGGTGTACAGTGTCTTGAATGATTCCTTACTAAGGTATCGGAATGCTGTTCTCAGGTTTGCCAGGCGCCCATATGCTGCAGCAGTGTGTGTGTGTGTGTGTGTGTGTGTGTGTAAGAAAGTCAGACGCACTGCCTTCAGGTACCTGTAAATGATTTCCAGGTGATCTTGACTGGCAGTCACAGAGCTTGTCTACAACACCTGTTTGCAGCACCTATTTACAGCATCCTTTTTAAAAGTATCTTCCTACATCCCTTGTCTGTAACTCAAATACGGAACTTGAATGGAATTGCGGTACATTGCCCTAATTAAAATATCCAACTTAAGTTACGGATTCAGTTTAATTCTGCTCAACACAATACCTTAGGAAATATGAATGAAAATCTACTTGAGTCCAAAGTGTTCTCTTTGCTTACCTGTGAAGCACCACTTGTGGAGCACCACCTGTGGAACACTACGTGTAAAGCACCAGCTTACCTGTGGAGCATCAGCCTACCTGTGGAATACCACCTGTGGTGCACCAATTGACCGGCAGATACCAGTTTATATAAGTTCCTCGGTACGTTCTCTGATGCAATAATATCCAGTCTGGACATCAAATACGAGAACTAAGCTGTGTAATGTAAGTGAGGCCTCGATAAATAAGACGGTTAAATGTGAAGCACCAAGTTACTTGTGGATCACAAGGCTACGTGTGAATCACTAAGTTACCTGTGGAACCCCAGCTTACCTGTAGGAGAGTGCTGGTCAGTAGCCTCGTCGCTGGAGAAGGTAAGGGAGCAGGAACGACACATAGTGTCCCTGTGGGTGTGGTGCTGCCCCTCGCCCCTCCACGCCCCTCCTAGGCCGAGGTGCAGCCCTCTGACCCTCTCCTGCAGCCCACGCAGCCGGCCCTTGGCCCACCCCCGGGCCCTCATCCTTCGCAGCTTCTCTTCCAGGGCCGGGGGTATCTGACGGCGAAGACGTCGAAGTCCCAGCCAGCGTGCTTCTACCCATGCCCAGTCCTGGCTGCTGCTGTCCTCCCCGCCCCACCACCTGTCATCAGGAGACAGAGAGGGGGAGACGGGAGGAGAGTGGACGCCACTCTTTGGCCAGGAGGAGCAGCTTGAGCTGACATCTTGCTCGTTGTCAGAGTCACCTCCCTCGCTCATGGCCGTGTCCGAGGCATCAGCAAGGGACTCGCCCTCCTGAAGGTCTGGCTCGATGCAGTTGGCGGAGTACCGACGCTTGTAGAGGGTAGAGTCGGAGCAGCGGCTGTAGTGACGGCGTAGTCCTGAACGATGGAAGGCTCCGCTCAGCACGCGGGAGATGAGCATCTCTGGTCCCGTCAGCGTCATCTGTTCCTTGAAGAGGTTGGCGTTGCCATCGTAGGAGCTGTTGTAGGTGGCGTCTAAGGTAGCTCCGTCGGGGAGGGAGAGGTGGTGATGGTGATGCTCTCGCAGCAGCGTGTTGCCCGAGGTTTTGTTTTCCTGCGGTGCCACGCTGGCACCCTCGGGCAGCTCCCCGCCAGGGCTGGTCTTTCCCGGCATGAGGTTGGCCCGAGGCAATGGAATCATAAGAGGCAGGTTCATCTCGAGGCAGTGATGTTGGAGGCTGCACCTCCCTGCCACACGCACGCAGGTTCCTTAGTACGTTACACTGTTTCCAACCATAAGCGTTGTTTTCAGTGAACACAGACTGGCACTTGCTTCACTGGTGGCGGCACCTTGCACCGGAAAGCAGACACTTTCCCCACCTACTCCTGCTGCCTTCTCCACCTGCCTTCCACACTAGCTGCGGCACTAAGTTTATCATCAGTCTAAGACCCTCTTCCCAAAGTCAGACTGACCCACCGCTCACCACTCTTGAAGAGGTTCCTGAGTCACACTGACCCACTACTCACCACACTTGAAGGGGTCCCTGAGTCAGACTAATTCACCACTCTTGAAGGGGTCCCTGAGTCAGACTAACTCACCACCTCTTGAAATGGCCCCTGAGTCAGTCTGACTCACCATCACAACATTTAATGGGTCCATGAAGACAGCCCACAACGTCTACTTCCTGGAAGTCTAGACTACCCCAGAGGATATATCATGACTGTCCAATGGAATAACTGAGACGCTAATGCCGCAGCATGACCAAATTCATCGCCTCGGTGCATTACCAAAAACAACAGGAAGACATGACGTGAGAGGAAGTCTTCCTTGGTCAAGAAGGAAGCTGAGGAAGAGGGAGGGGAAGAGTAGAGAAGGTGAGAAGCCAGAAATATTTTTTGGCTGGGGAGGGGGGAAGGAGGAGAGGAAGAGAGTGGAAAGATGAGAAGTGACGAAAATTATGAAGAGGAAGTAATGTTAGGAGAGGAGAAAATTAGCAAGATTGTTGTTTATTACGTTTCTCTCAATTCTGGGTTGATGACAATTCACCCATTAAAGGCTAACGATGTTTCTCCCCTTATTATTATTATTATTATTATTATTACATTCATGGGGGAAACACTAAACCCATATGAATCATACAGGGCCTAAAAAATTGGAAGCAATCAGGTTTGATGAAATGGCAGGATACGTCCTATTCCTTGGATCAAGAACCCTCAGCAGCACGTCTCACAAGTCCATTATTATTATTATATTATAAAAAAAGAAGCGCTAAACCTACAAGGGTCTTACAGTGCCTCACAGGTCCAAGAAGAGGATTTGATGGTAGGGAAATTCTTCACGACTTACTCTAAATTCAGACTTTTTACAAGAGTGACTTAACTATCACGAAAAATATCTCCCACACACGGTGATATAAGTCTTGGTTTTGGATACCACCAACAGCCTGGTGCACCAGGCACGCACCAGACAAGCCTGGCTCAGGACCGGGCTGCATGAGTAAAAAAACTCTCGAAACTCGTCAAAGGTATACGCAAAAGTACACTGGCACGTGGTTTATAAAGACAGATGAATTAAACACCTGCGACTTTAATCACTTCTAACCAGCGATTAAGGTCACAGGTCAGAAAACATCATCTCGTAAATATGTCCTAGTAGTTTGTTCACATGTTTATTTGTTTTAGATAAGCCAAACGCTGTTCCCAACACACAGAGAACTAGAGTAGGTACTAGCACATTTCAATCAACAGTCAACCATACTAGCCAAAAGTGCCACCAGACATCGAGAACTATCAGAAATAACCACTCCACGATCACAGCTATTAACAGCCAACCAAACTGACCAATCACTCTCCCCAACCAATAAAACCAAGGCTAACCAAATAATGACGACAACTACAAAAACAAACATTCATTTCAGTCGTGTACGATCTACAACAGGGTGCAGCCTCTCACTCTGTAGTTCATCTCTCGCTATGTACAACCGTTGGTACAAGGCAGAAAGGACAAAAAGGCACAATACCGTGACTGGAGCAATACACAAATAACCCGCATTTGTAAATGGTCCAAAATGGACCGAAACGTCGTCATAAGATTCTCTCTCCTATGTGGAGGTTATTTGTGTACTGGTACAATACCTCAACAAAAGCAGCAAAAAATACGTAGATAGGACGAGTCCAACGGGGATATGAAACAAAATCCATCCTGCTGACTGCAAAATAATTGAGAGATTTGTGCTGGTTGACGAAGCATGATCAATCTGAACGTCAGATAATTAAATGTAATTAGTTTATTCAAGCACTGCGTGACGCTGTAATTATCTGTATGCATGTTCATCTATTTATTTAAGAGTTTGGATGATTGAGAGCACACACTGGCTGACACTGACTCCAGGATGACCCGTGTGATGTAGGTCATGTCAGGATTGATGAGGTTATTAATGTGGTGATTTGTGACTGCTGTCAGCATGGTGGTGGTGATCTGTCACTCCTGTCAGCATGGTAGTGGTGATCTGTGACTCCTGTCAGCATGGTAGTGGTGATCTGTGACTCCTGTCAGCATGGTAGTGGTGATCTGTGACTGCCGTCAGCATGGTAGTGGTGATCTGAGACTGCTGTCAGCATGGTGGTGGTGATCTGTGACTGCTGTCAGCATGGTGGTGGTGATCTGTGACTGCTGTCAGCATGGTGGTGATGATCTGTGACTGCTGTCAGCATGGTGGTGGTGATCTGTGACTGCTGTCAGAATGGTGGTGGTGATCTGTGACTTCTGTCAGCATGGTGGTGTTGTTTTGTGACTGCTGTCAGCATTGTAGTGGTGATCTGTGACTGCTGTCAGGATGGTGGTGGTGATCTGAGACTTCTGTCAGCATGGCGGTGGTGATCTGTGACTCTGTCAGCATGGTGGTGGTGATCTGAGATTGCTGTCAGCATGGCGGTGGTGATCTGTGGCTGCTGTCAGCATGGTGGCGGTGAACTGTGACTGCTATCAGCATGGTGGTGGTGATCTGTGACTGCTGTCAGCATGGTGGTGGTGATCTGTGACTGCTGTCAGTATGGTAGTTGTGACCTGTGACTGCTGTCAGCATGGTAGTGGTGATCTGAGACTGCTGTCAGCATGGTGGTGGTAATCTGTGACTGCTGTCAGCATGGTGGTGGTGATCTGTGACTGCTGTCACCATGGTCGTGGTGATCTGATACTTCTGTAAGCATGGCGGTGGTGATCTGTGACTGCTGTCAGCATGGTGGTGGTGATCTGAGACTGCTGTCAACATGGCGGTGGTGATCTGTGACTGCTGTCAGCATGGTGGTGGTGATCTGTGACTGATGTCAGCATGGTGGTGGTGATCAGTGACTGCTGTCAGCATGGCGGTGGTGATCTGTGACTGCTGTCAGCATGGTGGTGGTGGTCTGTGACTGCTGTCAGCATGGTGGTGGTGATCTGTGACTGCTGTCAGCATGGTGGTGGTGATCTGTGACTGCTGTCAGCATGGTGGTGGTGATCTGTGACTGCTGTCAGCATGGTGGTGGTGATCTGTGACTGCTGTCAGCATGGTAGTGGAGACCTGTGACTGCTGTCAGCATGGTGGTGGTGATCTGTGACTGCTGTCAGCATGGTGGTGGTGATCTGTGACTGCTGTCAGCATGGTGGTGGTGATCTGTAACTAATGTCAGCATGGTGGTGGTGATCTGTGACTGCTGTCAGCATGGTGGTGGTGATCTGTGACTGCTGTCAGCATGGTGGTGGTTATCTGTGACTGCTGTCAGCATGGTGGTGGTGATCTGTGACTGCTGTCAGCATGGTGGTGGTGATCTGTGACTGCTGTCAGCATGGTGGTGGTGATCTGTGACTGCTGTCAGCATGGTGGTGGTGATCTGTGACTGCTGTCAGCATGGTGGTGGTGATCTAGTAGGTGATTGAAGAATAGAACATATCTTAAAGAAGGGAAATTTTAATAATAAAATTGTGGGATAGATGGAACGCCTAGCTGCCTTTATATTACACTTCCTTCCTCATGATCTATGGCTGCCGTCCTTTCCAAGCCTTCCCTCTATGTTATCCTCCCTTCCTCCTGATGTATGGCTGCCCTCCTGTCCAAGCCCTTCCTCCTGATGTATGGCTGCCCTCCTGTCCAAGCCTTCCCTCTATGTTATCCTCCCTTCCTCCTGATGTATGGCTGCCCTCCTGTCCAAGCCCTTCCTCCTGATGTATGGCTGCCCTCCTGTCCAAGCCTTCCCTCTATGTTATCCTCCCTTCCTCCTGATGTATGGCTGCCCTCCTGTCCAAGCCTTCCCTCTATGTTATCCTCCCTTCCTCCTGATGTATGGCTGCCCTGCTGTCCAAGCCTTCCCTCTATGTTATCCTCCCTTCCTCCTGATGTATGGCTGCCCTCCTGTCCAAGCCTTCCCTCTATGTTATCCTCCCTTCCTCCTGATCTACGGCTGCCCTCATGTCCAAGCCTTCCCTCTATGTTATCCTCCCTTCCTCCTGATGTATGGCTGCCCATGCTGTCCAAGCCTTCCCTCTATGTTATCCTCCCTTCCTCCTGATGTATGGCTGCCCTCCTGTCCAAGCCTTCCCTCTATGTTATCCTCCCTTCCTCCTGATCTATTGGCTGCCCTCATGTCCAAGCCTTCCCTCTATGTTATCCTCCCTTCCTCCTGATGTATGGCTGCCCTGCTGTCCAAGCCTTCCCTCTATGTTATCCTCCCTTCCTCCTGATCTACGGCTGCCCTCATGTCCAAGCCTTCCCTCTATGTTATCCTCCCTTCCTCCTGATCTATTGGCTGCCCTCATGTCCAAGCCTTCCCTCTATGTTATCCTCCCTGCCTCCTGATCTACGGCTGCCCTCCTGTCCAAGCCTTCCCTCTATGTTATCCTCCCTTCCTCCTGATCTATTGGCTGCCCTCATGTCCAACCCTTCCCTCTATGTTATCCTCCCTTCCTCCTGATCTATTGGCTGCCCTCATGTCCAACCCTTCCCTCTATGTTATCCTCCCTTCCTCCTGATCTATTGGCTGCCCTCATGTCCAAGCCTTCCCTCTATGTTATCCTCCCTTCCTCCTGGTCTATGGCTGCCCTCATCTCCGCCAGGGGAAGGGAACATCATTGAGGAAAGGGAAAGGGAAAGATAATATGGAGTCAAGGCTTGGAGATGAAAGCAGCTATAGATCAGGAATTAGTGTAGAGAATATTACCGGACTCCCTTTGGTTGTTGTGCCAAGATTTGCTCTATGCAGAATACACTCTGGAGTTATTTCCCTAAAATCGTTTACGAGCTGCGGAAACGTTTGTCGGGAACGTTGCCTGCGAGAAAGAAATGTCTAATATCTCGTAATAATACACTGAGATGCACACCGTTTACATTTACTCTTTGCACGTCACTCGTGGTTGCACGAGACCTCCGGTGGCTTTTAATAACACGAAGGAACTTGATTTGTATCCACTCACTCTCACCAATAGTCTGACTGGTCTGAGACTGGGTCGAGTTTAGTGGCAGGAGAACCGAGTTTCTACTTCTTCATGTATTTAAAGACCCTCACGGGTTTAGTGCTACTCGAAATACTGTGCATTCCAGACACCACACACGCACACACACACACACGCACACACACACTAGAACAGGTCATGTGACTTGAGAAAATGTTTCTCAGTGTATACTACACATATGGATTGCTATTATTCTGTGTAACGTTTTTAATTAACAAACGAAAGAAAATGAATGTGCTCTTTTGCCCGTTTAAATATCCTGGTCTGGGGTACTCAGAAGTATCTCTTTATATTTTCCTAAATATTGTTTACCAGTCTTCTCAGTATCAATTAATGTGCCTTATTTGGGAATCTTCTATACCAATCCATATGTATAATATCCACTAAGAAACGTATTTTCTCAAGTCACATGACCTGTTCTAAGCGGCTAGAAAAAGCTTGGGGCTGGCTATTATATCTTCTAATTTCATAATCCTTGACTTCTCAAAACCCTCTTATCCCATATGGGGGGGATGGGGATGGTGGTGGTGCGGGATGGCACCAAACCGTTGGCTCACATTCCAGGAGAGGCTGCGGCAGGGTACAAACCCTCACTGAGTTACTTTGAGAAAACTTCCCCTCACTCCTTCAGTTGTTGCCTTGCAACTTTGCATAGCTCCTGATGACGCACTGAGAAGTGTGAAAGCACTTGAGCTAAAGATTCCAGTAGTACACTGGGGATATCGTCAAGTATTCCAGTAGTGCACTGAGGATATCGCCAAGCATTCCAGTAGTGTAGTGAGGACATCGTCCAGCATTCCAGTAATGCATTGAGGTATCGTCAAGTATTCCAGTAATGCACTGATGATATCGTCAAGCATTCCAGTAATGCACTGAGGATATTGTCAAATATTCCAGCAGTGCAGCGAAGATATCGTCAAGTATTCCAGTAAGGGTTCATCAGCTACGACAGCTTCAGTGGTTTCCTTCCAGCAGAGCTGCAGTTACCTAAGAATTAACGACTCTCAAGACCAGCCTAATGCACAGTAGAAATGCTATTTTAATAAAGTTATCCCTGTCATGTATTAGCTACTGTCTTGGGGAGGGACAGGTGGGGGAGAGAAGTAGGGATAAATGGAGGAAAGGAGGAAAAGGAGAGAAGGAGGAAGGATGGAGGAAATAGAAGGAGAGGGAGAGACGAAGAGGAAAAGGAAAATGGGCGAGGAAGTGAAGAGGAAAGGCTTCCAAGAAAGTTCTCCTGGCTGTGTTTACATAGGAAGTGAATAGGAAATATTTACAAGGAAGCCTCTTGGCTGCGTTTATGTTGTTAAATTAGACACATGTACAACTCTTGGGTATCTTTATTGAGGAAACGTTTCGCCACACAGTGGCTTCATCAGTCCAAACAAAGGATAAACTTGAAGAACAGGAGGAGAATGAGGTAATCAGTCCCTCAACCTTGAGTCGATGTGGTCAGTCCATCAATCTTGAATAGAATACGGCATATGAGCGGTGAAGCAGCTTGTAAACCGTATGGCAGGAGAGATGCAGCAGTCGTAGGTGGTGTCACATTTGCCCAATGTGGAAGTAGGTCGTGCCCAAGGGTTAGGCAAGCGAAGAATTCAAAAGTATTAAGATCCCAAGAAGTTGCAGTGTCTGACAGGATTGTAGATGAATGGTTCAAAGAGCCGACACGTTGTTAAATTAGACACATGTGCAACTCTTGGGTATCTCAATAAAGATACCCAAGAGTTGCACATGTGTCTAATTTAACAACGTGTCGGTTCTTTGAACCATTCATCTACAATGGCTGTGTTTATATAGGAAATAAAGAGGAATTTTTTACAGTGCAACCTCTTGTCTGTGTTTATATAGGAAGTGAAAAGAACACATTTAGAGAAGAGCACAGTGATGGTGAGTGAATGTTTAACCGGAGGCAGAAACACAGTGTATAAGAGAGAGTGGAAGTCTCTGACATTAGAGGTAAACACTTCCTTGACCTTGAGGACGACCTCGCGAGGTCTGGAGGTCAGGCAGAGAAAGGCAAGAAAGCGAGGACTCTTGACGCCCCTTGCTGTCAGTGAATTTGCATAATAGGTAGAGAGGATTTGGTAGCAGGAGCAGCAGCAGCAGCAGCAGCAGCAGCAGCAGTAGCAGCAGCAGCAGCAGCAGTAGCAGCAGCAGCAGCAGTAGCAGCAGCAGCAGCGGTTGTGCCTCCTGACGTACAGGTAATGTTATTAAAGGTGTGCGTCACTTGGGGTGGTGGGGATGGTAGTGGTGGTTTAGGCGATTGTGATGGTAGTGGGGATTCTGGTGGTGGTGGAGGAGGTGTTGGGGGGTGATAGTTATTGTGGTGGTGGTGGTAAATACCGGTTAATTTACGTTTACATAGGGCAGAAATCAACGAACTTTCAATGCGTGCGATAACGCACGTGCGCATAGGAGAACAGGTTTACATAAAAACTCTCTCTCTCTCTCTCTCTCTCTCTCTCTCTCTCTCTCTCTCTCTCTCTCTCTCTCTCTCTCGCTCGCTCCTCTCTCTCTCTCTCGCTCGCTCTCTCTCTCTCTCTCTCCATAATTATCTGCCGTTATCGTAGAAAATCTGAATTATATTTTTCTAGCACACAGTCACTTCAACTTTCCCAGGCGCAGAATGACCCCTATGGGTTTAGCACTTCCCCCTGAACATAACAACAACAACAAGAACAACAACAAGAACAACAACATCAACAATAATAATAATAATAATAATAATAATAATAATCTATGCCTCTATACATCTTCCTCTCCTATCCATCTACTCATCACTCACCATTTCCCATCGCTATTTGTTACTATCCCTCTCGTTACCATCCATGTTTTTCTTACTGCAGTACGATAACTGCTGAAAGTTTTGTTGTCTTTGCTGCAGCTGCTGCAGTACGATAACTGCTGAAGAAGATGTTAATCTCTGCTGCGGAACGATAACTGCCCTCAGTGTTTCTGCTGGTGACTGAAATTATTAGATAATGAGAATATCGCACAGTGCTGCTCGACAGCAACTGCTGATGTTGTTGCTGCTGCTGCTGTTTTTTCACTGCTAGCTGCAGTGCTGCTGCTGCATCTGCTGCCTGCTCCTCCTCCTCTCTCCTGCAGCTGTGGTGGTGATGCCAGGGCTGCTGCTACTTCTCTTACTATCGGCAATCGTTCGTAGCTTTACGAGTCAATAGTGTGTCCTCGAGGCCTTCCGAGATGCTGCTGCTACTCTTGGCCTAATCCAACAGCTTTCTGCTATAATTTTTGCCGTGTATAGCAGCTACTAGCAACTATCTAATTTAACCTTAGACGTATCTAGAATCTGCTACTGATATCAAGGAGCATCTGCTACCATCAAGCAGGTTTCTACTACTTTCATCTTGGTGGTATCTAGTATTAGCTACCATCTAGCAGGTTTCTACTACTTTCATCTTGGTGGTATCTAGTATCAGCTACCATCTAGCAGGTTTCTACTACTTTCATCTTGGTGGTATCTAGTATCAGCTACCATCTAGCGGGTTTCTACTACTTTCATCTTGGTGGTATCTAGTATCAGCTACCATCTAGCAGGTTTCTACTACTTTCTTCTTGGTGGTATCTAGTATCAGCTACCATCTAGCAGGTTTCTACTACTTTCTTCTTGGTGGTATCTAGTATCAGCTACCATCTAGCAGGTTTCTACTACTTTCATCTTGGTGGTATCTAGCATCAGCTACCATCTACCAGGTTTCTGCTATCATGTTTGAGGTATCTAGCACTCTCTGCTAACAAATAGCGGCTTCCTGCTAACATCCGCCTTGTAACGTGGCCCCTAATGACCGGACATTTGAGCTGCTATAAATAGCGAACTTTAAAACTTCTGCACGATAATTACACCTTGAACACCTGGGGAACCAGACCACCATTCTGTTAATGACAACTCCTGGTCGTCGAAGCTAAGTCATTACATTACCTTCATTGACGAAGAAATTGCCAGTGTGATTGTAGGGTACGTATACAACACCACTACCAACCATACCACCATTACCACCACCAGCACCATTACCACCACCACCATTACCACCACCATTACCACCACACCATTACCACCAACACCATTACCACCAATACCATTACCACTATTACCACCACTATCACCACCACTATCACCATTGCCGTCACCACCACAATTACCATTACTACCACCACCATCACCATTACCACCACCATTACCACCACCAACGCCACCACCACCACCACCACCATCACTACAACCACCACCATTACCACTACCAACGACACCACCACCATCCCCTTCACCATTACCACCACCACCACCACCACCACCATTAACACTACGAACACCAACACTATTTGGCCCTTTTTCAAATCCGGCCAAGTTTACCGAAGCCAGTTTACTGCATCAGTCTTCACCCATGGATAGTGCATGTCCATCTCTCTCTCTCTCTCTCTCTCTCTCTCTCTCTCTCTCTCTCTCTCTCTCTCTCTCTCTCTCTCTCTCTCTCTCTCTCTCTCTCTCTCTTTCTCTCTATTAGACCTGACTATAATAATTTAAACACGAATCTTGAGCAACAATACGAAAAACATTAACAACATTAGATAGACAGACAGACAAATAGACAGGAAGACTCAAGGAATATCGCAACTTTCCCAGATACAAATACAACTAGCCAAAACCGAGGAAGATTATTCTAACTTAAAATCTGAAAGAAAAAATAATTTCTTACTGAGACAAACCAAAACAATTACCATCAAAAGCTTCCTGTTACATTTATGACAGAAAAATTACCTTTGAACAGCTGGGATTAAATTATTTTTGCCCCTGTAGCTGACCGCTCAGTGACTAAAATTTTCTCCAAATTCTTCGCAAATTCTCAAAATTTTTAGTGGAACCATAAAACGACTGTATGATGGTCAGGGAAGAACCGAAACGTCATCTAAAGTGTCCTCGCCTAAGTGGGGGTTATAAGTGGATAATAAACCACTTAAATGCACTGTGTAGTCTGCAACATAACTTAGGATATATACTTAGAGAAATCCCTAACTTATCAGTGACCAAATGAGGTTTAAACAAATGGCAAGTGAGTCGTGAAACTCACAGGCCAGTGGGCTAACCACTGAGCCAGCTGGCTCTAATAAGATTCATCCAGGTAGATATATTTCCACACACCATAGGAAGGTTAGCATGGGCCACCACTGTGACAATAAATACAGTATTTCTTTGCAATCGTGTTATTACGATCTCGTGAGTCCCAAACTTGATCTTTCAATCTAACGTCACGTATAAAACGTAGAGATACACAACTTATTTCACGTGCAGTTGCAACTGTTGCAAATAAAAGCTTACATGCAACTTTAAAAAAAGGCGTATGTACAGTCCACACAAGCCAACAATGATGCTTTAAAACCGCCTACAATTCTGATCCATACAATTCTGAATACTGAACGCAAGATCTTGAACACCATGCCAACAATTCTGGAAACTCGACGCCAAATCATCTAAGCTAAGCGTTCATTTCCGAAACCTTTACGCTAAATCTTCAAAACCCCTCATGCAATCTTCAAAACCACTTACGTAATCTTCAAAACCACTTATGCAATATTCAAAATCACTCATGTAATTTTCAAAACCACGCAAACAATCTTCAAAACCACTCAAACAATCTTCAAAACCACTCAAGCAATCTTCAAAACCACTCATACAATCTTCAAAACCACTCAAGCAATCTTCAAAACCACTCATACAATCTTCAAAACCACTCAAGCAATCTTCAAAACCACTCATACAATCTTCAAAACCACTCAAGCAATCTTCAAAAACCACTCAAACAATCTTCAAAATCACTCAAGCAATCTTCAAAACCACTCATACAATCTTCAAAACCACTCATACAATCTTCAAAACCACTCAAGCAATCTTCAAAACCACTCAAGCAATCTTCAAAACCACTCAAGCAATCTTCAAAACCACTCATACAATCTTCAAAACCACTCAAGCAATCTTCAAAACCACTCATACAATCTTCAAAACCACTCAAGCAATCTTCAAAACCACTCATACAATCTTCAAAACCACTCAAGCAATCTTCAAAACCACTCAAACAATCTTCAAAACCACTCAAGCAATCTTCAAAATCACTCATACAATCTTCAAAACCACTCATGCAATCTTCAAAAACCACTCAAGCAATCTTCAAAACCACTCAAACAATCTTCAAAATCACTCAAGCAATCTTCAAAACCACTCAAACAATCTTCAAAACCACTCATACAATCTTCAAAACCACTCAAACAATCTTCAAAACCACTCATACAATCTTCAAAACCACTCATACAATCTTCAAAACCACTCATACACTCTTCAAAACCACTCAAGCAATCTTCAAAACCACTCATACAATCTTCAAAACCACTCATACAATCTTCAAAACCACTCACACTCCGATCACAATCTAATCGAAGTCCAGACGTACATGCATAGGGGTCCTGAACAGCAGAATGCATGTACCGGTGAAGGTGTCTTCACAAAATACAATTTCAACAACAAGAACATCAACTGGGACCAGGTAAACCATGTCCTAAACGAAACATGTTGGGAAGATGTCTTAAATGACATGGACCCAAACCAGTGCCTTGAAAGGATCAACTTCCTGGTAGCCGAAGCATGTTCTAGGCATATTCCCCTAAGAAAGAAGAAGAGCAGGAGTAAACTGGAGAGAAAAAGACGCTCCCTCTACAGAAGACGACGAAGAGTCACTGAGCTCCTCAGGAGTGCTAGAATATCTGATACACGAAGGGAGGCGCTGACCAGGGAAGTGGAAACTATCGAACTTAAGCTAAATGACTCTTACAGGAACCAGGAGAGGCAGGAGGAGCTTAAAGCTATTAGTGAAATTGAAAGAAATTCAAAATATTTCTTTTCATATGCCAAAAACAAGGCAAATACCACATCTAGTATCGGGCCCTTACTCAGACAGGATGGGACTTACACAGACGACAACAAGGAAATGAGTGAAATATTGAAATCCCAGTACGACTCTGTGTTTAGTGAACCACTAATCGGTCTGAGGATCGACGACCCAAATGATTTCTTCATGAATGAGCCTCAAAACTCCATAAATGTATGCCAGATTTCCGACATTACCCTAACTCCGATAGATTTCGAAAAAGCCATTGACAACATGCCTATGCACTCAGCCCCGGGCCCAGACTCGTGGAACTCTGTTTTCATTAAGAACTGCAAGAAACCCCTCTCGCTTGGACATGGGTGAAATTCCACAGTCACTTAAAACAACGGATATAGCCCCACTCCATAAAGGTGCCAGCAAAGCATTAGCTAAGAACTATAGACCAATAGCTCTGACATCACACATCATAAAAATCTTTGAAAGAGTGCTAAGAAGCAGGATTGCAAATCACCTGGATTCCCAAAATCTGCACAATCCAGGGCAACATGGGTTCAGGGCAGGTCGCTCCTGCCTTTCACAACTACTGGATCACTATGACATGGCCTTGGATGCACTGGAAGAAAATCAGAATGCAGATGTAATATACACAGACTTTGCAAAAGCATTTGACAAATGCGTCATGGCGTAATAGCCCATAAAATACGTGCTAAAGGAATAACTGGGAGAGTGGGGAGATGGATCTTCAACTTCCTAACAAATCGAACACAAAGAGTAGTGGTCAACAGAGTTAAATCGGAGGCTGCCATAGTGAAGAGCTCTGTTCCACAAGGCACAGTACTCGCCCCCATCTTATTCCTTATCCTCATATCAGACATAAACAGAGATATACACCACAGCACCGTATCATCCTTTGCGGATGATACTAGGATCTGCATGAGGCTGTCATCTGCTGAGGACGCGGTTAACCTCCAAGAAGATATAAACAAAGTTTTCCAGTGGGCAACGGTAAACAATATGATGTTCAATGAGGACAAATTCCAACTACTCCGTTATGGAAAACTGGAGGAGATAATAACTAGAACAGAGTATACTACTGACTCCGGCCATACAATAGAGCGGAAAAATAATGTAAGGGACCGGGGAGTAGTAATGTCTGAGGATCTCACTTTCAAGGATCACAACAGTGCCACGATCGCACGTGCAAAGAAAATGATAGGATGGATAATGAGAACTTTCAAAACGAGAGATGCCAAGCCCATGATGATCCTTTTCAAATCACTTGTTCCCTCTAGGCTGGAATACTGCTGTACATTAACATCTCCATACAAAGCAGGTGAAATCGCAGATCTAGAGAGTGTACAGAGATCATTTACTGCACGTATAAGTTCTGTCAAGCACCTTAACTACTGGGAACGCTTGGAAGCACTTGACTTGTACTCGTTGGAACGCAGGAGGGAGAGATATATCATAATCTACACTTGGAAAATCTTGGAAGGAATGGTCCCAAATCTGCACACAGAAATCACTCCCTACGAAAGTAAAAGACTGGGCAGGCGATTCAAAATGCCGCCAATAAAAAGTAGGGGTGCCATTGGTACAATAAGAGAAAACACCATAAGTGTCCGGGGCCCAAAACTGTTCAACAGCCTCCCATCAAGCATTAGGGGAATTGCCAATAAACCCCTGGCTGCCTACAAGAGAGAGCTGGACAGATACCTAAAGTCAGTGCCGGATCAGCCGTGCTGTGGCTCGTACGTCGGACTGCGTGCGGCCAGCAGTAACAGCCTAGTTGATCAGGCCCTGATCCATCGGGAGGCCTGGTCATGGACCGGGCCGCGGGGGCGTTGATCCCCGGAATAACCTCCAGGTAACCTCCAGGTAACCCAAGCAATCTTCAAAACCACTCATACAATCTTCAAAACCACTCATACAATCTTCAAAACCACTCAAGCAATCTTCAAAACCACTCATAGAATCTTCAAAACCACTCAAGCAATCTTCAAAACCACTCATACAATCTTCAAAACCACTCAAGTAATCTTCAAAACCACTCAAGCAATCTTCAAACCACTCATAGAATCTCAAACCACTCAAGCAATCTTCAAACCCCCTCAAACAATTTTCAAAACCACTCAAGTAATTTAAAAAACCACTAAAGAAATTTCTTAAAACCACTCATACAATCTTTTAAAAATAAAGAATTTTAAAAAATTTTTAAATTTTAAAATGGGGTTTTTTAAAAATAAATTTTTAAAATTAAAAAAATAATACAATTTAAAAAAATTAAATTTTAAAAAAAAATTAAATTTTTAAACCATAAAGCAATTTCAAAACCCTCAAACAATTTTTAAAAACCCACTATACAATCTTAAAAACCCTTGAAGAAATCTTCAAAACCCAAACTCAAAACAATCTTAAAAACCCCACTAAAGCAACCCTTAAAAACCCAAATCATAAAATCTTAAAAACCACTAAAGGCAATCTTCAAACCATTTTAATACATCTTAAAAAACCACTCATAAAATTTTCTTCAAAACCACTAAAGCAATTTTTAAAAAACCACTAAACAATCTTAAAAACCACTAAAGGGCAATCTTAAAAAACCACTCATACAATTTTTCCCAAAACCATCATCAATCTTAAAAAACCATCAAGCAACTTCAAAACCACCTCAAAACAATCTTCAAAACCACCCCAAGCAATTTTCAAAACCACTCATAAATTTCTTAAAAACCACCATACAATCTTCAAAACCATTTCATACAACTTCAAAACCACTCAAGCAATTTTTCAAAATCACCCCTCCCCAATTTCTTAAAAAAACCCCAATACAACTTAAAAACCACTAAAGCAATCTTAAAACCCCACTCATAAAAATTTTAAAAAACCAATCAACCCAATTTAAAAACCACTCTACGATCTTCAAAACCCCCAAAAACCCAATCTTAAAAACCACTAAAAGCAATCTTCAAAACCACTCATACAATCTTAAAAACCCACTCATAAAATCTTAAAAACCCCACTCAACAATCTTAAAAACCCACTCATCCCAATCTTCAAACCACTCAACAATTTTTCAAAAACCACTAAAAAATTCTTAAAAACCCACTATACAATCTTCAAAACCCCATCAAGCAATTTTCCAAAACCACTCATAAACTTAAAAGCCACTAAAGGGAAATCTTCAAAAATCAAAAAAATCTTCAAAACCACTCATAAAAATTTTTTAAAAAACCACTAAATACAATCTTCAAACCACTCTTTACAATCTTAAAAAACCCACTCAACCCCAAAATTCAAAAACTCATCCCAATCTTAAAAAACCACCCCATAAAATCTTAAAAACCACTCAAGAAAATCTTAAAAAAACCACTCATAAATTTTTCAAAACCCACTCAATAAAATCTTAAAAACCCAAACTCATACAATCTTCAAAACCACTCATACAATTTTTTTCAAAACCACCCCGCAATCTTAAAAAACCACTCTTTAAAATTTTCAAAACCACTCAAGCAACTTCAAAACCACTCATAAAATCTTAAAAACCCATTTAAATAAAATTTCTTCAAAACCACTAAAAGCAATTTTTTAAAAACACATCCCAACTTAAAAACCACTCAACAATCTTAAAAACCCACCCCATCCAATCTTAAAAACCATTTAAGGGCAATTTTAAAAACCACTCTACAATCTTAAAAACCCACCAAAAAAATCCCCCCAAAACCACTCATAAAAATTTTTCAAAACCACTAAAAAACCAAAACCCACAAAACCCTTTCTTCCCAAAACCACCCCAAGCAATCTTCAAAACCCTAAAAAAATTTTCCCAAAACCACTCAAACAATTTTAAAAAACCCCCTAACAATTTTTCAAAACCACCCAAACAATCTTAAAAACCCACCATCCCCTCTTAAAAAACCACTCTTTTAAATCTTCAAACCCATTTAAAAAGAAATTTCTTAAAACCCCCATAAAATCTTAAAAAACCACTAAGCAATCTTAAAAACCACCCAAAACCATTTAAAAAACCCACTCAAGAAATTTTCAAAACCATTTCCAAACAAACTTCAAAACCCTCATACAATTTTCAAAACCACTCAAGAATCTTCAAAAAAACCAACTCTTTACAATTTTCCCAAAACCATCAAGGCAATCTTCAAAACCACCCCCAAAACAATCTTAAAAACCAAACCTCATACAATCTTAAAAAAACCCACCCATAAAAACTTCAAAACCCCCTAAAAACCCTTCAAAACCATCTTTAAAATCTTAAAAAACCATTTCAACCCAATTTTTAAAAAAACCACTCATAAAATCTTAAAAAACCACAAAAAACAATTTTCCCAAAAACCATTTATACACTCTTCAAAACCACTCATCAATCTTAAAAACACCAAAAATTTCTTCAAAAACCACCATTAAATCTTCAAAACCACTAAAAGAAATTCTTAAAAACCCATCTACAATCTTAAAAAACCACTCAAGCAATCTTCAAAACCACCACCCATCTTCAAAACCCTAAAGCAATCTTCAAAACCACTATACTACCCTTCAAAACCCACTAAAGGGCAATTTTCCCAAAACCACTAAATACAATTTTTAAAAACCCCACCAAGCAATCTTAAAAACCACTCATAAAATTTTTAAAAACCCAATAAGCAATCTTAAAAACCCAAATCATACAATCTTCAAAACCATCAACAATCTTCAAAACCACTCATACAATTTTTCAAAACCACTCAAAAAATTTTCAAAAACCACTCATAAAAATCTTAAAAACCCCTTCTTTACAATCTTCAAAACCATTTCCATCCCAATTTTAAAAAACCAAACTCATAAAAATCTTAAAAACCACTCATAAAATTTTCCCAAAACCCACTCATAAAATTTCTTAAAAAACAACTATACAATCTTCAAAACCCCTCATCAATCTTCAAAACCACCCCTTACAATTTTTAAAAACCCCACTCATACAATCACAAAACCACTCAAACAATCTTAAAAACCCCACTCAAACAATCTCAAAACCACTCATAATCTTTAAAACCACTCAAAAAATTCTTAAAAAAACCCCCCTCATACAATCTTAAAAAATCATACAATTTTAAAAACCCCTCATAAAAATCTTCAAAACCACTCATAAAATTTAAAAAACCCATTTCATCCCCATCAAAAAAAACCCACCTTTAAATCTTCAAAAACCCCAAAACATTTTTAAAAAAACCACTCTTTAAAATTTTTAAAAACCACTCATACAATCTTCAAAACCATATAAAAATCTTAAAACCCCCACTCAAAAAATTTTAAAAACCCCACCCTAAAATCTTAAAAAACCACTCATACAATCTTAAAAACCCCCTCAAGCAATCTTAAAAACCATCAACCTATTTTTAAAAAACCACTCAAGCAATCTTCAAAACCCCCTCGGGGGGAAATCTTCAAAACCACTCAACAATTTTTAAAAAAACCCACTCAAGCAATCTTCAAAACCACTCAACAATCTTCAAAACCCCCAAAACAATCTTCAAAAGCACTCATACAATTTTAAAAAAACCACCCCTACAATCTTCAAAACCACTAATACAATTTTTAAAAACCACTCATACAATCTTCAAAACCCTCATACAATCTTCAAAACCACTCATAAAATCTTAAAAACCCCATCATACAATTTAAAAAACCCCCAAAAGCAATCTTAAAAACCACTCATACAATCTTAAAAACCCACTCATACAATCTTCAAAAACCACTCAAGCAATTTTCAAAACCCTCAAGCAATTTTCCAAAACCACTAAAAAGAAAATCTTCAAAACCACTCAAGAAATTTTTAAAAACCACTAAAAGCAATTTTAAAAACCATCAAAACAATCTTCAAAAACCACTAAAGAAAATCTTCAAAACCATTTACAATTTTAAAAACCCCACTCATCAATCTTAAATACCACTCAAGCAACCTTAAAAAAACCACTTTTTTAACAATTTTTAAAAACCCAAACTCATAAAATTCTTAAAAACCCCCCAAGCAATTTTAAAAAACCCACTCATACAATCTTCAAAACCACTCAAAAACTTCAAAACCACTCAAGAAAATTTCCCAACCACTAAAGGGAAATTTTAAAAACCCCTCAAGCAATCTTCAAACCACTAAAACCCAAACTAAAAACCACTCATACAATCTTAAAAAACCACTAAAGGGCAATCTTCAAAACCCCTCTAAAAAATCTTCAAAACCACTCATCCCAAATTTTAAACCCCCAAATCTAAATTTTAAAAAACCACTAATACAATCTTCAAAACCCCCAAAACCCAACTTCAAAAACCCATCCCAATTTTAAAAACCCCACTCAAAAACAATTTTCCAGACCATTCCCCCTCATAAAATCTTCAAAACCACTCAAAAAAAAACCTTCAAAAACACCCCAAGAAAAACTTAAAAAACCCACCATCCCAATTTTCCAAAACCCCTCTCCCAATTTTAAAAAACCACTAAAGGCAATTTTAAAACCCTAAGAAATCTTCAAAACCACTCAAGCAATCTTAAAAAACCACTCAAGCAATTTTCAAAACCCCTATACAATTTTCCAAAACCCCCTCAAGCAATTTTCCCAAAAAACCACTCATAAAAATTTAAAAAACCCTAAAGCAATTTTCAAAACCATCAAGCAATTTTCAAAACCACTCAAAACAATTTTAAAAAAAACCACCCCTAAAATTTCTTAAAAACCCACCCCAAGTAATCTTCAAAACCACTCAAGAAATTTTTCCCAAAACCCAAATCAAACAATTTTTCAAAACCACCAAGCAATCTTAAAAAACCATCATAAATCTTAAAAACCACTCTTTAAAATCTTAAAAAACCCTCATACAATCTTAAAAAACCACTCATACAATGTTAAAAAACCACTCATACAATTTTTAAAAAAACCACTATACAATCTTAAAAAACCATCATAAAATCTAAAAAACCACTCATAAAACTTCAAAACCACTCATACAATTTAAAAACCCACTCTTTTCAATTTTAAAAACCCACTCATGAAATTTCTTAAACCACTCATACAATCTTCAAAACCACCCCATCCCAATTTTAAAAAACCCCAACTCATACAATCCCCAAAACCACCATACAATCTTCAAAACCACTAAAAAATTTTAAAAAAAAACCACTCTTTAAATCTTAAAAACCCAACTACCAAATTTTCCCAAAACCACTACAAAAATTTCAAAAACCCTCATACAAATCCCCAAAAACCCCTCCAATCTAAAAACCCCTCATAAAAACTTCCAACCCATTCCCATTTAAAAACCCAAATCCCCCCAACTTAAAAACCATATAAAAACTTAAAAAACCACAAAAACAATTTTTCCAAACCACCATACAATCTTCAAAACCACTCATAAAATTTTTCCAAAAACCACTCATCAATCAAAAAACCCACTCATACAATTTTCCCAAAACCACCCTAAATCTTCCAAAAACCATCATCCAATCTTAAAAACCCACTCTTTAAAATCTTCAAAACCCACTAAACAATCTAAAAAACCCACCATAAAATTTTAAAAAACCACTCAAAACAATCTTAAAAACCCCACCATACAATTTTCAAAACCCCCTCATAAAAATCTTCAAAACCACTCAAACAATCTTCAAAACCACCATACAATCTTCAAAACCACTCAAAACAATCTTCAAAAACCACTCTACAATCTTCAAAAACCATCTTACAATTTTAAAAACCCCACTCATACAATCTTAAAAACCCACTCCATAAATCTTAAAAAACCCACTCAAAAAATTTTAAAAAACCCCCTCAAAACATTTTTCAAAACCACTCATCAATCTTCAAAAACCCCCTCTTTACAATCTTCAAAAAAAACCCCATAAAATCTTAAAAAACCCAAAACTCTTTAAAAACTTAAAAAAACCCTCATCCCAAATCTTAAAAAACCCCTCATACAATTTTCCAAAAATAAAATTTTAAAAACCCTTCAAAAACCATTTAAACAACCCTTTAAAAACAACGTTTTTCCTTTTCGGGTTTTAAAAACAACACAAACATGCAAGTTTAATTTGAAAATTTTTACCCCCACTTTCCGAAAAAAGAAAACCCCTTGGGTGGTGGAGGCCCGCCCCCTCCTTCCTAGTGTGGGTATTTTCCCCCAATATACCCACACTAGGAATTTGCTAGGGGGGCCCTCTCACCCCATTTTAAGGGGTTTCCCCCAGATACCCAAAGTCTCTCCTCACCCCCACCCCGGGGAAAAAAAATAATTTGTAATCAAATTTTAAAAACATTTTATATAGCCTTTGGGAAAATTTAAAATTAACTTCAATTATTTTAAAAATTTTTGACTTTTGGCTACTTTTTCCCAAATGGATACTTAAAATTTTATTGGAAAATCAGCGCCCCCTGAAAAATAAAAAATTCAGACGCCGTTTTAAAATTCTTTTCCCCTGTGGAAAGGGAAAAAGTTTTTGATGCGGGGGGAATATGAGATTACACTGGATTTTTCGTGGGCTATAAAAGAAGTTCTCCCGGGAAAAGACCAGGTTATTTTTTTCCCCGGGGGACCCTTGGGGTTACGATCTCGGGTTGCCAGAGGAGCGATCCCTTTTCCTTCATGCCTCACGCGGGTGAGAGACTGGAGGGTTTGTCCCACTTTCTTTCGGGCTCTACAAGCAGTCATTTCCCCCTTTCTATTCTAGATATTTTAAGTGGTTTAGGGAAAAGGGAAAACCAGTCTATACAAAATAGCTGAGGGGGTTCGTGCTTTTTGGTTTGGGGCGGCCGGACGCAGCAACCTGGTTGATAAAGGCCCCTGTCCACCGGGGGGAGGCCTTTGGGTAAATGGGACCCCCCGTGGGGGCGTTTCCCCTTTTGGGGAACCCAAAAATCCGGGGTGACCCCGGGTGGGCCCCATCTTGGTTAAACCCCAGAAACCAGTAAAAAAGAACCTACACCTGAATAAACACATTAAAATACTGGAAAAACTACACAAGCACACAACAAGGCTTGTGTTCCTGAGTTAAGAACTGTGAGCTACGAGAAGAGGCATTGGAGGATAGAAGAATCAGGGGAGATATGATAAGATCATGTAAAATACTCTAGGGAATTGAGAGGCAAAAAACGGGAACTCGGGGACACAGCTGGAAGTTAAAGACACAGATGAGTCACAGAACTGTCAGGAAGTATTTTTTTTTTAGTTTAAGGGTGGCCCGAAATTGGAATGCTGGGTGAAGAAGTGTTTGAGGCAGATTCCATACATAGCTTTAAGAGCATGTACGATAAAGCACGTGAGATTAGGCAAGTAGAAAATCGGAGCCAGGAGCTGCGGCTCGACCCCTGCAACTGCACATAAACGAGTGCATATAGGCAGGCACACACACACACACACACACACACCACACACACACACACACACACACACACACACACACACACACACACACACCGTCCTGAGAACTGACCATCTGAACCTTTCTCCTCCCCCCCCCCTCTTTCTGCACTAAGTGGACTTATCTCTACCTCCTCACTCATTACCTATATCTCTCTCTCTACCTATCTCTCTCTCTCTATTCCCTCTCCCATCTTTCCCTCTAAACATCTCTTACCTCTAACACCTCCCCCCTCTAACATCTCTCCCCCTCTAACATCTGTCCCCTCCCATTATCTCTCCCCTCTCCTTTTCTCCCATCCTCCCCTCTCTCCCCCCCTAGCCTCTCTCCCCTCTCGCTCTTCCATCTCCCCCTCTTTCCCCCTTCTCCCCTATTTGCCTTCCCTTTCTCCCTCCCTCCCTCCCTCCCTCCCTCCCTCTCTCTCTCTCTCTCTCTCTCTCTCTCTCTCTCTCTCTCTCTCTCTCTCTCTCTCTCTCTGCTCTCTCTCTCTCTCTCGCTCTCTCTCTTGCTCTCTCTCTCTCTTGCTCTCTCTCTTGCTCTCTCTCTCTCTCTCTCTTGCTCTCTCTCTCTCTTGCTCTCTCTCTCTCTTGCTCTCTCTCTCTCTTGCTCTCTCTCTTGCTCTCTCTCTTGCTCTCTCTCTCTTGCTCTCTCTCTCTCTTGCTCTCTCTCTCTCTTGCTCTCTCTCTCTCTCTTGCTGTCTCTCTCTCTTGCTCTCTCTCTCTCTTGCTCTCTCTCTTGCTCTCTCTCTTGCTCTCTCTCCCTTGCTCTCTCTCTCTCTTGCTCTCTCTCTCTCTTGCTCTCTCTCTCTTGCTCTCTCTCTCTCTTGCTCTCTCTCTCTCTCTTGCTCTCTCTCTCTCTTGCTCTCTCTCTCTCTTGCTCTCTCTCTCTCTCTTGCTCTCTCTCTTGCTCTCTCTCTCTCTTGCTCTCTCTCTTGCTCTCTCTCTCTCTTGCTCTCTCTCTCTCTTGCTCTCTCTCTCTCTTGCTCTCTCTCGCTCTCTTGCTCTCTCTCTCTCTCTCTCTTGCTCTCTCTCCCTCTTGCTCTCTCTCTCTCTCTTGCTCTCTCTCTTGCTCTCTCTCTCTCTCTTGCTCTCTCTCTTGCTCTCTCTCTCTTGCTCTCTCTCTTGC
Source organism: Cherax quadricarinatus (assembly GCF_026875155.1). NCBI lineage: Eukaryota > Metazoa > Arthropoda > Malacostraca > Decapoda > Parastacidae > Cherax > Cherax quadricarinatus. The sequence goes on from NC_069444.1 coordinate 19,242,863, forward strand.
TCTCTCTCTCTCTCTTGCTCTCTCTCTCTCCTGCTCTCTCTCTCTCCTGCTCTCTCTCTCTCTTGCTCTCTCTCTTGCTCTCTCTCTCTCTCTTGCTCTCTCTCTCTCTTGCTCTCTCTCTTGCTCTCTCTCTTGCTCTCTCTCTCTTGCTCTCTCTCTCTCTTGCTCTCTCTCTCTCTCTCTTGCTCTCTCTCTCTCTTGCTCTCTCTCTCTCTCTTGCTCTCTCTCTCTCTTTTGCTCTCTCTCTTGCTCTCTCTCTCTTGCTCTCTCTCTCTCTTGCTCTCTCTCTCTCTTGCTCTCTCTCTCTCTTGCTCTCTCTCTCTCTTGCTCTCTCTCGCTCTCTTGCTCTCTCTCTCTCTCTTGCTCTCTCTCCCTCTTGCTCTCTCTCTCTCTTGCTCTCTCTCTTGCTCTCTCTCTCTTGCTCTCTCTCTCTCTTGCTCGCTCTCTTGCTCTCTCTCTCTCTTGCTATCTCTTCCCTCTTGCTCTCTCTCTCTCTTGCTCTCTCTCTTGCTCTCTCTCTCTCTCTTGCTCTCTCTCTTGCTCTCTCTCTCTCTCTTGTTCTCTCTCTTGCTCTCTCTCTCTCTCTTGCTCTCTCTCTTGCTCTCTCTCTCTCCTGCTCTCTCTTTCTCTTGCTCTCTCTCTCTTGCTCTCTCTCTCTCTTGCTCTCTCTCGTCCCCATTTTCACCTTCTAAACTCTCCCCTCTCCTACTCTTAAAAAAAAAAAAAAAAAAAAAAAAAAAAAAAAAAAAAAAAAAAAAAAAAAAAAAAAAATGGTGGGGACTCGCAGGACCCAAGGATCAGATGAGAATGGTTCGGGTAGGGAGGAGTGGATGGAGGAGCAGTGGAAAAGGATGGAACAAGAGTGGGAGAGAAAATTAGGAGAGCTTTCTGAAAAAATGGAGAAGAAGAGCTCTCTGTGAAATTGGAAAGGTGGTTGGAGAAGGAGACAAAGAATTGGGAGGCACAAGTCGAAACTGCAGTAGCCAAGATAAGGGTCCTAGAAGTTGAGATAAATAGGCTGGAGCGAGTTACAGGGGCAGTGACCAGAGAAGACACAGCATATGAAGCTGCGAGGCTGAACAGGAAGGAAGGAATTATGAATTATGCTAAGGCCACATCAATCTGCCAAGGAGGACCAAGGAGTGAAAGGGAAGATCAACTGGTTGCAGATGGAGAGGGTGATAGGTCGAATGCTGAGGCACAACAAGGCTATCAAGAGCCACTGGAAAAATCAAGGGAGAAACTGACCACACACAGGCAGGATCCAGAGCCACAGAGGGTGAGGCAATGCGAGGAAGAAAGGGCAAAATCAGTGTTTATCCATGGGCTTCAGGAGAGAGAGGAAGGACACACACTGAAAGGAAGCAGGAAGAAAGGAAGGAGATTGAGAAAATCATAACAGAAATAGGTGAAGAGAGGGACGAGATTGTAAATTTTCAGAGAATAGGGGGTACTCGAAGGTGAGAAACCGACCAATCAAGCTGATTCTCAGGACGGAAACAGTGCGGAACAGGATCCTCCAAGAGAAACCACGATTGAAATACATCGGAAGAGTACAAGAGGGTGTTCCTAGACAGAGACAGAACAAAATCAGAACGACAGCAGCTGAGGGAGAGGACAAAAAAGCGAAAGGAGCTAGGAAAGAGACAAGGAGGGAACCAGCAGAGGTCAGTCAGAGCAGGACAGAACAGCAAGGGCAAGCACACACACAACTACTCTCAGAACCACACAACCTATCACACATCCCAACACACCCTACAATCCATACCCACCAGCCTCCACCCAACACCAAGCTATAGAACCCCACAGTATGCCACCAGGTCTCCCACCCTCACAGGCCCCCCAAACCACAGTGTTGGAAAGGAAACTGAAGGTTGGTACACAAACGCTGATGGAATAACAAATAAGTGGGAGGAGTGGCAAGAAAGAGTCAAAGAAGCATCACCGGACATCATAGCTCTCACAGAAACCAAGCTTACAGGTATGATAACAGATGCCATCTTTCCAACGGGATACCAAATCCTGAGGAAAGACAGAGGGAACAGGGGGGGTGGAGGAGTGGCGTTGCTGATCAAAAATCGCTGGAATTTTGATGAGCTGGAGAGAGAAGATAGCGGAGAAGAAAGTGATTACATAGTGGGAAACACTTCACTCTGGAGGTCCCAAGGTGGTAATAGCAGTGATGTATAACCCACCACAGAACAGCAGGAGGCCAAGGCAAGAGTACGACGAGAGCAATAGAGCGATGGTTGACACACTGGCTAGAGTGGCCAGAAGAGCTCATGCATGCAGGGCAAAGCTCCTGATCATGGGTGACTTTAACCACAAGGAGATAGATTGGGAGAACTTGGACCCACATGGGGCCAAGATACTTGGAGGGCTAAGATGATGGAGGTGGTACTGGAAGAACTTCATGTACCAACACGTAAGGGACACTACAAGAGAGAGAGGAGAGGATGAACCAGCAAGGCTGGACTTAGTATTCACCTTCAGTAGTGCAGATATCGAGGACATCACATATGAAAGACCCCTTGGGGCCAGTGACCACGTGGTTGTAAGCTTCGAATACACAGTAGAGCTACAAGTGGAGGGAGAAGCAGGAAGGCCAGGACGAATGAAGCCAAACTACAAGAAAGGGGACTACACAGGAATGAGGAACTACCTGAACGGGGTTCAGTGGGACAGAGAACTGGCAGGGAAACCAGTTAATGAGATGATGGAATATGTAGCAATAAAATGCAAGGAGGCTGAGGAGAGGTTTGTACCCAAGGGTAACAGGAGTAATGAAAAAGCCAGGATGAGCCCATGGTTTACCCAAAGGTGCAGGGAGGCAAAAACCAAGTGTGCTAGGGAATGGAAGAAATATAGAAGGCAAAGGACCCAGGAGAATAAGGAGAACAGTCGTAGAGCCAGAAATGAATATGCACAGATAAGAATTGAGGCCCAAAGACAATATGAAAATGACATAGCAGCGAAAGCCAAATCTGACCCGAAACTGTTGTACAGCCACATCAGGAGGAAAACAACAGTCAAGGACCAGGTAATCAGGCTAAGGAAGGAAGGAGGAGAGACAACAGGAAAATGACCGGGAAGTATGTGAAACTCAACAAGAGATTCAAGAAAGTGTTCACAGAGGAGACAGAAGGGACTCCAGAAAGACGGAGAGGTGGGGCACACCACCAAGTGCTGGACACAGTGCACACAACCGAGGAAGAAGTGAAGAGGCTTCTGAGTGAGCTAGATACCTCAAAGGCAATGGGGCCAGATAACATCTCCCCATGGGTATTGAGAGAGGGAGCAGAGGCGCTATGTGTACCCCTAACAACAATATTCAATACATCTATCGAAACAGGGAGATTGCCTGAGGCATGGAAGACAGCAAATGTAGTCCCAATCTTTAAAAAAGGAGACAGACATGAAGCATTAAACTACAGACCAGTGTCACTGACATGTATAGTATGCAAATCATGGAGAAGATTATCAGGAGAAGAGTGGTGGAACACCTAGAAAGGAATGATCTCATCAACAGCAGCCAGCATGGTTTCAGGGACGGGAAATCCTGTGTCACAAACCTACTGGAGTTCTATGACATGGTGACAGCATGTAAGACAAGAGAGAGAGGGGTGGGTGGATTGCATTTTCTTGGACTGCAAGAAGGCGTTTGACACAGTTCCACACAAGAGTTGGTGCAAAAACTGGAGGACCAAGCAGGGATAACAGGGAAGGCACTACAATGGATCAGGGAATACTTGTCAGAAGACAGCAGCGAGTCATGGTACGTGGCGAGGTGTCAGAGTGGGCACCTGGTGACCAGCGGGGTCCCGCAGGGGTCAGTCCTAGGACCAGTGCTGTTTCTGGTAATTTGTGAAACGACATGACGGAAGGAATAGACTCTGAGGTGTCCCTTTTGCAGAGACGGAAATTGAGAGAAGAATACCCGATCGAAGCCCGGGCGAACTCAAAGGATCGGACGGGGCCTGCAGAAGGGTCCAGAAATTTGGCCCCGGGGTTTTCAATCCCCCCAAAGTGCAAAGTCTAAGTTTGGGGGAAAGGGGCAAAGAAGGCCGCAACGGATACAGTCTGGGGGGTAAAAGAGACTACAAACCTCACTCAAGGAAAAAGATTTTGGGGTGAGTATAACCCCCGGCCACTCCTGAAGCGCACATCACCAAAAAAACTGCTGCACATATGGCGCCTAGCAAACCTCAGAACAGCATTCCAAATCTTAAAAAAGGAACTTTTCAGGACCCGTAAAACCGTATACGTTGGGCCCCATTTTGGGAGTATGGGGACCAGTTTAAACCCACACCTACCCAACACGAAAGAAACTAGAGAAAGGCAAAGGTTTTGCAAAAAGAATATCCCAGGCTAAGAGGTAGTCCACGAGGAGGGGTTTAAAGGGGAAAATTTCAACCTGCGCACGGGGGGACAGGAGAGATGGGGGGACATGTAACGACTACAAAATACTGAGAGGATTGACAAGGTGGACAAAAACAGGATGTTCCAGAGATTGGACACATAACAAGGGGACACAGTTAAAAGAAAGACACAGATGAACACAGGATTTGGAAGTATTTCTTCACCACAGAGTAGCAGTAAGTGGGAAAAGTTTGGGAAGCGAGTATGGAGGCAGGTCCCTAATAGCTTTAAAGCAGAGGTACGATAAACTCCCGCTCAGGGAAATGACCTAGTAGCGATCGTGAAAAAGGCGGGGGAAAGGGGCTCGGGCTCGACCCCCCCAAACCTCAACTAGGTAGTAAACTAGGGAGTACACACACCACACACACACACACAAAATGAACTGAAGGCAATCTGGTTCCCTTGAAACGAAACGCGTCCCTCGTCTACCATCCACAGTGGGAGGGAAGTGAATAAGAGCGGAAAGGGGAAAAGAAGGAGGCTTTTGGGAAAGAGAAGGAGAATTTAAAGGGTAAGAAAAAAAAGGGTAATTCGAAAACTAAAAGAAAAAAGGAAAATAAAGGGTAAAATTATTTAATTTTAAAGGGGGAAGGACGAACTAAATAAAAATTGAATTTTTAGTGTAAATGAAAGATAAAAATTAACGAATAAGAAAGAGAGCGAGGAGAAGCGAGGAGAGAGAAGGGGGGAGAGAGAGAGAAGAGAGAGAGAGAAAGGAGAGAGAGAGAGAGAGAGAGAGAGCGAGAGCGGAGCGAGAGCAGAGCGAGGCGAGAGAGAGAGAGAGAAGAGAGAGAGGGAGAGAGAAGAGAGGAGGAGAGAGAGAGAGAAGAAGAGTGGAACTAGAGACACTAAACACACTGTAAGCCTGACCCTTCCGCTGCCCGGCAGTTTCTCGAAGAAGTCTTCAAGACATTTGTGAGGGTAAAGAAATCTGGGGGGGGTGGAGGAGGGAAATTGATTTTTTTTTTTTCTCGCCGGTACTTTTCCGGGCCCCGGTCTTTTCCCAAAAGTGGTGACCCGGCCTTGGTCCCTGTCAGGGGTGTCTGAGACCCAAGTCTCCCCCGGGAGGAGGCACAATACCCCCCCCCACTTTGGGACCAATTTTTCCCCGGCCAACCACCTGGTCTGGGCATCCTCCCCCCCAAGGAGGCCATTTGGGGAAAGGGGTCTTGTGAGCTGAAAGCTCGAACTCAGGCACCTACTCTATCCTAGAAGGGTTGGGCATGGTGTCGATGTGGAAGATTGATGAGGGAATAACTATGAGGAAGAGAAGGTAGGTGTGGAGAGGAGAAATTGGAGTCATCTTAGAAGAGGAGAAGGGGGAGAGGGGACACAGGGGACATCTTAGATCAGGAGAAGGCGGAGAAAACACAGGCAGCATCATGGGACCTGAAGAAGGAAGAAGGAAGACACAGGTCTCTTGGATCAGGAAGAGGAGGAGGAGGAGAAGGAGGAGGAGGAGGCACAGAAGGCACCTTGCACTAGAGGGTGTTTAGACTGGGCTCACCACAACTTCCTCAATCAAAGAGTTGATGAGACGATTCACCTCAGCCACCATCAACCAGCTGGACACAACCCTAACCACATCTCTCTTCTCCCAACCAAAACAACACGAAGAACATGACATGATATGTATGCAATATAGATTACTCTCTCTCTCTCTCTCTCTCTCTCCCTCGCTAACACACACACACACACAATTACTGCGACTGGCCGGGAACCGAACCCCAATCTTTCAGCACGCTCGTGAGAAGCCCTCCAAAATTCCAAAACGCCCTAGTCCACTAGGCCATCAAACATCAGGTGCCCAGTTACTCCTGATGCGAGACTGGTATTCCAAACGGAAGAATGAAATTAGTCCTGTAGCTTTCACGACCACGTATGTGCTCCCATCAGGGGTGACATGTCCAGCGGTACTGGGACCTGATTTTAGAAGAATTGATGGCCGAGTGGACTAAGGCATATAGGAATTCTGGCAGGCTTCTCAGGAGGTGTGCTAAAGGATCGGGGTTCGATTACCGGTCAGTCGCATTAATTATTTACTTAGCATTCGTTCGTGGATGCATCAACATATGTGTGTGTGTGTGTGTGTGTGTGTGTGTGTGTGTGTGTGTGTGTGTGTGTGTGTGTGTGTGTGTGTGTATGTGTGTGTGTGTGTGTGTGTGTGTGTGTGTGTGTGTGTGTATGTGTACATGTATACACATACATACATACACACACCAAAATAGCTTTTTGCAGAGGCTGTGAATTCCTAATTTGCACTAAACTGACAGCGTCTACAGCTTCTAAACTGACAGTGCCTACAGCTCTCCAGTCTTTAAACTTTCTAAAAAAAAACGAGATACTTTTCTCGACTTTCTATTTTTATGTAAATATATGAAAAGCCTGGCAGCCTCACCCACGCTTATGAAAATAGAAAAGCAGTTGGCGAAGAGTAATGGAATTTCTCTTTCTCACTCTGTATCTCTCTCTCTCTCTCTCTCTTTCTCTCTCTCTCTCTTTTCACCCTTTCTCCCTCCTATCCTCTCCAACATAGCTCCCACAGGCTGTGAAAATCACCCTCATTCTGCATTCTAGATATCACTTTAATCATTATCAGCAGAAAATATGTGAACACAACCTAGGTACGATAGTTTTAACATTATGTATGAACACACCTACATAACACCGTTGTTCATCTCCACTGAACATACGCAACGGCAACGTTCATAAGCCACTTTTATCATTATCAGCAGAAAATATGTGAACACAACCTAGGTACGATAGTTTTAACATTATGTACGAACACACCTACATAACAACACCGTTGTTCATCTCCACTGAACATACACAACGGCAACGTTCATAAGCCACTTTTAGCTTAAAACTTTAAACGGTAAATTGCCTTCGAGTTGACGTCGACATCACAAGGTCAACTAACAAAGATAAGATTTGCAATCCAGGTTTCAGCAAAGACTCCTTCCAGGCGTTTATGTCAGGACGACCCTCGAATACGCGCAGCCAGTGTGGAGCCCACACCTAATTAAGCACATGAATATTACTGACAAGGTCCAGAGGGGTTACCCAGAGCTGATACCAGAAACTACGCACACACACGATACGTAGTCACACACACAAAACACACACACACACACACACACACACACACACACACACACACACACACACACACACACACACACACACCTGGAAGAACATTAATCATCAAAATGTTTTAAAGATAAAAAAAACAGCAACATTTCCCCCGAATGTTGAAATGTTGCAACACATTCTCTTTATAATATCTGATAAAAACATGCTACCGTCTTTTGTCCATAATACCACACGAACGTGTTGCTACGATCACACACGAACACTTTGCCAGAAACACACACACCAACAACTGTATAAGAACACTTGAACACAACCACAACAATACACACAAACACGTCGATAAGAACACACAAGAATACAGCCACAAGAACATACATGCAAATCAATAAGAACGTACAAGAACACTTTCACAAGAACGCACATATACGTCGATAAGAACACACAAGAACACATATATACGTCGATAGGAACACACAAGAACGCACATATACGTCGATAAGAACACACAAGAACACATATATACGTCGATAGGAACACACAAGAACGCACATATACGTCGATAAGAACACACAAGAACACATATATACGTCGATAGGAAACACAAAGAACGCACATATACGTCGATAAGAACACACAAGAACACATATATACGTCGATAGGAACACACAAGAACGCACACATACGTCGATAAGAACGCACAAGAACACATATATACGTCGATAAGAACACACAAGAACGCACATATACGTCGATAAGAACGCACAAGAACACATATATACGTCGATAAGAACGCACAAGAACACATATATACGTCGATAAGAATACACAAGAACACATATATACGTCGATAGGAACACACAAGAACACATATATACGTCGATAGGAACACACAAGAGCAGAGCCATAATAGCACACAAGAACAGAGCCATAATAGCACACAAGAACAGAGCCACAAGGGCACACAAACATAGCTACAAGGGCACACAAACATAGCCACAAGGGCACACAAACATAGCCACGAGGGCACACACATACACGTCGAAAAGATAAAAAAAAAAGACGAAATACTTTAGAAAGCAGCAAACAACAGCAGAAACAGAAAGACGAATAAAAAAAATTAGTTTATTTTGGAAGGAAGAAAAATATAGTTCCATTGAGGGTAGTCACGTTCGTGGTGTAAATTAAGACGAAATATTAACCACCAGGTTACGACGAGGCAACCAGGGAAGACGTGGTGACTATGAACTGCCAGGGAGCCTGGTCTAGGACCGGGCAGCGGGGGCAATGACCCCTCGAAACGGTCCGCAGCTTCAGGTATAGGGAGGACAGGAACAGAACAAGGGGATACAGGCATATTATAGAATTTTTTTTCCCCACTTTCAGGTAGATAGAGAAATGGGAATGACCTGAAGATTTATCAGTGACCTGTCTACCATCGCTACCTGGTCTGAGGCCAGGGTGGAGGCTAGCCAACTCCCGTACGCAGTTTTAGGAGGAGGTATGACAGAGAGTAAGAGGACAGAAATTAGTTCTAGAGGTAGGATCGGGAGCAAAGATTCGATCCCCGCAAGGAAGAGTTGGTGTGTACACACACACACACTGACGACACTGAAACACTGGATGACAGGAGGGTCAGGGGAGACATGATAACGACATACAAAATACTGCGTAGAATAAACAAGGTGGACAGACAGGATGTTCAAGAGATGGGACACAGAAACAAGGGGGTCACAATTGGAAGCTGAAGATTCAGATGAGTCAAAAGGATGTTAGGAAGTATTTCTTTAGCCACAGAGTTGTTAAGAAGTGGAATAGTCTGGCAACCGATGCAGTGGAGGCAGGAACTATACATAGTTTTAAGACGAGGTATGATAAAGCTCATGGAGCAGGGAGAGGGAGGACCCAGTAGCGGTCAGTGAAGAGGCGGAGCTAGAAGCTGAGTCTCGACCCCTGCAACCACAATTAAGTGAGTACACACACACACACACACACACACACACACACACACACACACACACACACACACACACACACACATACACCACATACACACACACACACACACACACATTCACACACACACACACACACACACACACACACACACACACACACACATACACTTTAAAGGTGAAGGACCACTTAAATGTAAGTGGGAGGAAGGGGGGAGGAAGTTTCAGGGACAGACGTGTGTACTTGACTTGTGTGCACATGACTTGTGTATACATGACTTGTGTGCATGACCTGTGTGTACACGACTTGCGTGCACATAACTCGTGTGTACATGATTTATGTCTATATGACTTGTTTATACCTAACCTATGTGTATGTGAACCGTGTGCACGTGATCTGTGTATACATGATCTGTGCGTGAGTGACCTGTGTGTGATTATGACCTGTGTGTGCATGACCTGTGTACCCATGAGTTGTGTATACATGAGTTGTGTGTACATGAGTTGTGTGTACATGAGTTGTGTGTACATGAGTTGTGTGTACATGAGTTGTGTGTATATTAGTTGTGTGTATGCAGGAGTTTGCGCTATCCTCTGGCCCACAAAAGAAAATCTCAAGATATCTTCCTCTGCTGTGACCTCTAGTACAGTGTACGAAAGCCACTGCTGTCTACCGCACAACACTGCACAGCTCAACACAGCACCGAAGGGTGAACAAGACACCTTCCCAGCCTGCACTGCTGTTCCCTTTTGCAGCCTGCACTGTTGTTCCAGTTTACAGCACAGCACTGAAAGAGAGACAAGCCTACTTGTCCTGTACTGCTGTGCTCCTTCGCAGCCCTTCCAGAGCACAGCACAGAAGGATAAAGAACAAGCCTATCTGTCCCGCATTGCTGTTCCCTTTCACAGCGGAACACAGTACCCAGCGATACAAAGGAATCCTGCCCTCCCCTTAAATACCACCGGTTCTTGCATCCCGGTCATCTAAGGCCTTTTTCACTCCCTGGAAACACGGATATTTTTTCCGTCAACAACTGAATGTAGCCTGAGGCTCACTGAAGGAGAGGTTCACTCCGCCAGCAGCGTGACTTCGACACGCCCCCTTCCTTCGCCAGTAGCGCCGCACACTCGCGAACATAGCACCGCCAGGAGGTCGCGAGGTACCGGAATTATCGTGAGGGTAGGACCGGTATTCATCTTACGGCTGCTAAAAGCGAAACGCGCTGAAGTTTCGTAGGAGGGGGGGAAAGGAGGGAGTTCGTAGCCGCGCGCCACCCGTCCCTTGCACCGGTCCAGCACCAACTGAAGGCAGGACTGCATGCTCTCCCTCCACACCATGCTGAGTTCCTGACCAGGGGTGATACCTTTTGCTGCTGCTACTGCTACTGCTACTGCTGCTGCTGCTACTGCTGCTGCTGCTGCCGCTGCTGCTGCTGCTCCTCTTGCTGCTCTCTCATTGCTACTGTTACTCTGTTATGTCTTCTGATGCTTATTTACAGGCTCTAATATATGCCCTAAACTGGTGGTGAAAAGGGTCTCTGCATCCTTAATGACCCCTCGTGTAGTCCACAGTGTGACAACTATGTTATCAGCCATACTGCCACTGTGATTCCTAGTAATGCCGCTGCTGCTGTTCCTGCAGCTCCTCTGCCACTGCTGTGCTTCCAACAGAACACTTGAAAAATGAGAGAAAGAAAGCCAAGGAGAGAGCAGAAAGAATCATCTTGTCTAGTGCAAATAATAATAATAATATATATATATATATATATATATATATATATATATATATATATATATATATATATATATATATATATATATATATATATATATATATATATATATATATATATATTGAGCATCAAACTCTCCACAATAACCCATGCCCATTATTCCCCAACATCAACCTCCTCACAATAACACCCATAAATTCCCTCATTGTCACCCCACCCATAAATTCTGCTTACCACCACCCTTCACTTCTCTCCATAATACATGCTCTCCTCCACCACTCCCACCGCCCATTTACCCCTACCTGTTATTCACCCCCACCAATCACCCACCTACCCACCACCCCAATATCTATCACCCACAATAAATGTTGCAGAACAATGTTTTTCCTCCTGCCACTATACCTCAGTCCCCACCCTCACACCCCCACCATACATTTATACTATATAACCACACCTCAGTTCCCACTAAATTTCCTACCTCAACAATACATCATACCCCCACCTCAGTTCAAATCTCCATCTCATTACCAGGCATCCCATAGGCTCTTTCGCTTCCTTAATAACCTCATGGAAGCCATGAATTTAATATACATCAGAATATTGTGTATGACTGTAGCTCCTGTCACATACAAGACTCGTGAACTTAATGAAGAGGGAAAAGAATCAGCTCCAGAGCTCACTGGAATCACTGAAAGCAAGCTAAGTGGTGTTATCACAGTGGCAATATTTACCAAGAGCTGCAACATGAGGATTACAAGGAAGAATTTGAGGAACAGTTGTACTGAGATGGTATGACGAGAGGAGGAAAAGAAGATATGGAAAAGGAGGGAGGATTAAGAAGAGGCGAGAGGATAGAAAAGTGGCGAGAGGGAGAGAGGATAGGGAACAGTAAGTGAGGATAGGAATGAGGTGAGGTAATATAGCAGTTGTGATCTTTCTCGTGATTCTGCGCTGCTGTTTACCCCTTTATACTCCTTGCTCCTCTCTCACTTCTTTTCCTTCCTTCTCCTGTTCCTCTCTTCCCACCTCCCTATTACTTTTTTTCCACCGCTTTACCTTGGTTGCCATTATCATTCTCTAACTGCAGCTATAATCATAATTTTAAACAATCAAATCAAATTCCTCTCAATGTTCACTCTGCAATCATTGCCAAATATATTGAAAGCAATATTAGCAACTGGCGCCCTACCCAGAGAACCAACCTCACCCACTATGTTTTAAATGCCTAACGACGTTATAAAAAAAACCACGCCCCTGATAGCAATCATCCCATTTCCCTCTTCAAAACCACAGGTAAAAATCTTTGAAAAAATTAAATCAGCAGAATCACTTACTACATAGAGCACCACCATCACCTATTCACCGAAAAGCAATTTGGGTCCGGAGCCCACATATTCACGCAACCTGCAGTAAAAAATATGACACTGGCTGCAGTGGACAGGATACGCAAGCAGAGACAGTTAGCGTTGATTGCAGTGAGGCCAGAATATAACCTTCGACAGCCTATGGTACCACTCACAAACAAGGCCACAATTGAACTTTTTCCAGGGGGGACTAATTCAAGACAGCCTCATCAGCAGGCATTAAAGAAAGTATCTACTTAGGCTTTCAGCCTAGCAGATGGTGAAGAAAAGAAAAAGCACAATACCGTGACTGTACAATGCACATATAACCCGCACATGGGAAACGAAGCTTAGGACTACGTTTCGGTCCGACTTGAACCATTAATTAGTCACTTGGACCATTAACTAGTTAATCCAGTCAGTAACAGTTGGTGTCCCCCAACGACCCTGTTTAAGTCTTTCTTCTTCCAATACATGCAAAGGAACTCCAGTCACCAGTCTACAACGACATCATCATCATCATTATCATCATCATCATCATCATCATCATTAGGCAGTTAGGTATCTTTATTCCCTAATGTTCCAGAATAAGATACCTAACTACTGCACTTATCAACCTGTCGGTAATGTTTACTATTATCAACGTCATTACAAAGTTTGCCCGATATATACTCCACGTGATGACGTCAACACATGAGGCACAAAATTGACGTCGATAAGAACAAGTGGCACAAAAAACATATTCAACTGGCAGCAAAATCAGTAACACGGGATGTTATTGAAGGACAGCGTATCCAAAAAAGTGGCAAAAAAAGACACAACAGCATCAGAAGACTTTTATTAGTAGTATGTTCTACCTATATGATCAAATTTCACGTAGATGTTTGTCATTTTTACCACAATCAAGTGATTCTGTCCTCACATAATAAGAGGTAGAAGAGGAATAACCATCTGGGAATTTCACATGAGCATCGACGGTTCAAAATCTGGCTTAGACAGACAGCAGCGCTACACGAAGCACGTCAAAAATGAAGCCGAAGTATAGTTATAATCGAGTTAGTCCAGTTTTATAGCTAAATGGTATCTGGCCTAATTGCATAGTTAAATGCCAGCTGGTCCAGCTGTATAGATTCAGATCAGTCTAAATCCTTATTAACACTCCCCCTCGACAGCAGGATAATCAGTCTCCTACTTGTAACCCAAGCACTGCACTAGCCCTACCTGGAGTCTACCTGGAGGGTATGGAAATGGTAATTATGGTAGAATTACCTATAAAATGTTAGGTAAATGGGCACAGATGCCATTAATGTGACACTGTGACAGCTAATGTTGCCACAATAAAACGTAACATTGGTTCCATCTGTGACCATTTACTAACGATATGGAATTAAGTTACATTGATTAGCTTAATTGGTATTCCTGGGTTACTAAGCCTTGGAGGTTCAGAATCTAAATAAAATCTTCCTGGAGAGAAAGCATTCACACTATCATTAGTTCAACGCAAACTTCTACAGATCACACAACTTTATTACACATGTGAAGGGAAAAAAAACACAGGTTACTGAACTCGCTCTTTGTAGCTCTTGATAAAACTTAACACTGAGTGAACTATTGTTCCAATAAAAGCTGCAAAGTGCGTATTATCTTCGCTGTTGTTGCCAGTACACTGATAACAGGAAGACACTAATGAGAGAGAACTTGATACTGAGACAACACTTCACCCACTTCAGGCCTTATCAAGTTCCTAACGAAACTTCCAGTGGGTAAAACCCACTACTTGAAATCCACTGAGTGAAACCTATATACATCTTTTTCTTTCGCTATTCGGATGCAATTTATCCCCTCTTTCTACCTATTATCCTCAAACAATATTCACCATGGAAATATAAACACATATACAGTATAATGTGATCCTTTATTGACAACGTTTCGCCACACAGTGGGCTTTTCCAAGTCACAAACAGATCTACCTGGGGTGGAAGGTACTCGCGTACCTTCCACCCCAGATAGATCTGTGTGTGACTTGAAAAAGCCCACTGTGTGGGCGAAACGTTGTCAATAAAGGATCACATTATACTGCATATGTGTTTTTAATTCCATTGTGTCGGTATTTTATACCATTCATTTCCAATATTCACCATATTTCCAATTTCACTCCCGACCTCTCCTACCCTATCCTTACCAGTCGTATGGCCAAGAATTGTTAATCGGTTGGCTTGTTAATGGGGTTTAGTGCCTATGGATTATACGAGGATCACTAAGGCCCTACGCGTCTTGTTGTATACATCCTTACTGATAATTCTCAACGGTAAATTTTATGTTTTTTTACCAGACTTTACAATAAAGCAGAATTGCGCTATATAGTTTGTTGACATCAGTGATGTCACCGTGAGGCTGTGCAGTAAAGTTTGTATGGAGAGTGATGTCTTTCCATGGTATGTCGCGGGAGAGTTTGTTTACAACTGACGTCACCATATTTCACGCGGAGAAAAGCCCAGTGGCATCAGTGTCGTCGTGACAGAGGACAGGTCATGACAGTGCCACACGGGAGATGAGTGACGTCCTTCATTACCAATCAGAAGGACTAATTTAACTCTCCCAGATGGATGTCCCAAAGGTAGACAGATCTGTCGGCAAAATCTGCTCTGATGGGTTCACGTATGTAATTTACTATAATTACCCATTTGTGACGACTGGAGTGGAACTATAGTGTTAGAAGAGGCTGCTAGTTTATTATATTATGTATCTCATACCCATGCTGTAGGAGGGAGTAGAACAGATTACAGAGGTACATAATGGGTCCAGGGACTGGGAAGCAAAGTTGGGATGGCTAAGCAGGTTACAGAGGGCAAGAACTATTGTTAAATTAATGTAGGGGAGGTAGTGAGCTAACACGTAGATAGTAGAGACAGTGAAACAGTGTCAGTAGTTTGACGTTTAACGTGGAAATCTGAGATTAGTGTGGCGTTTAACTTGGCGAAAATCTGAGAGTAATTTGACGTTTAACTTGACGAAAATCTGTGAGTACTTTTACATTTAACTTGACGAAAATCTGAGAGTACTTTGACGTTTAACTTGAAAATCTGAGAGTACTTTTACGTTTAACTTGACGAAAATCTGAGAGTATTTGACGTTTAACTTGACGAAAATCTGAGAGGAGTACGAGGTTCTTAGTGGGTCAACGTTTAGGTTGGTTTCAGATATTCATGAAGTCTGAGCAGAGAGAAACGTTGTCCCAATAAAGACCTGTTTTGCAACGCATCTTTTATGCACTACTGTCGGGGGCATCACCACCTTCAAATCTAAAGTTCTTTATGAGCGAAACGTTGCTTTTAGTGAAGTTACTCTCTGTTTCACTATGTCTGACGCTGGTTCAGATTGTGTCACACTGTTTCACATTGTTTTACATTGTTTTACATTGTTTCACATTGTTTCACATTGTTTCACATTGTTTCACATTGTTTAATATTGTTTCACATTGATTCACACTGTTTCACTCTGTTTCAAATTGTTTCACACTGTTTCACATTGTTTCACACTGTTTCACATTGTTTCACACTGTTTCACATTGTTTCACATTGTTTCACATTGTTTCACACTGTTTCACATTGTTTCATACTGTTTCACATTGTTTCACAATGTTTCACACTGTTTCACATTGTTTCACATTGCTTCACACTGTTTCACATTGTTTCACACTGTTTCACATTGTTTCACATTGATTCACACTGTTTCACACTGTTTCACACTTTTTCACATTGTTTCACACTGTTTCACATTGTTTCACACTGTTCCACATTGTTTCACACTGTTTCACATTGTTTCACATTGTTGCACATTGTTTCACACTGTTTCACATTGTTTCACATTGTTTCACACTGTTTCGCATTGTTTCACACTGTTTCACATTGTTTCACACTGTTCCACATTGTTTCACACTGTTTCACATTGTTTCACATTGTTGCACATTGTTTCACACTGTTTCACATTGTTTCACATTGATTCACACTGTTTCACATTGTTTCACACTGTTCCACATTGTTTCACACTGTTTCACATTGTTTCACATTGTTGCACATTGTTTCACACTGTTTCACATTGTTTCACATTGATTCACACTGTTTCACACTGTTTCACACTTTTTCACATTGTTTCACACTGTTTCACATTGTTTCACACTGTTCCACATTGTTTCACACTGTTTCACATTGTTTCACATTGTTGCACATTGTTTCACACTGTTTCACATTGTTTCACATTGTTTCACACTGTTTCGCATTGTTTCACACTGTTTCACATTGTTTCACACTGTTCCACATGTTTCACACTGTTTCACATTGTTTCACATTGTTGCACATTGTTTCACACTGTTTCACATTGTTTCACATTGATTCACACTGTTTCACATTGTTTCACACTGTTCCACATTGTTTCACACTGTTTCACATTGTTTCACATTTTGCACATTGTTTCATCACACATGTTTCACATTGTTTCCACATTGTTTCACACTGTTTCACATTGTTTCACACTGTTCCACATTGTTTTCACATTGTTTCACACTGTTTCACATTGTTTCACATTGTTTCACACTGTTTCACATTGTTTCACACTGTTTCACACTTTTTCACATTGTTTCACACTGTTTCACATTGTTTCACACTGTTTCACACTTTTTCACATTGTTTCACACTATTTCACATTGTTTCACACTGTTTCACACTATTTCACATTGTTTCACACTGTTTCGCATTGTTTCACACTGTTTCACATTGTTTCACACTGTTCCACATTGTTTCACATTGTTTCACACTGTTTCACATTGTTTCACATTGTTTCACACTGTTTCACATTGTTTCACACTGTTTCACACTTTTTCACATTGTTTCACACTATTTCACATTGTTTCACACTGTTTCACACTATTTCACATTGTTTCACACTGTTTCACATTGTTTCACATTGTTTCACACTGTTTCACATTGTTTCACACTATTTCACATTGTTTCACACTGTTTCACACTATTTCACATTGTTTCACACTGTTTCACATTGTTTCACACTGTTTCACATTGTTTCACACTATTTCACATTGTTTCACATTGTTTCATGTGTCTTAAGTAGTTGCTCTCCTGTATTCTGTTGTTGTTTATTCCTTATTATAAAGTACTGAAGTCTACAATAGTTGCACTCACAACCTCCTCCTAGAGCTCACTACATACTACAATAGTTGCACTCACAACCTGCTCCTAGAGCTCACTACATACTACAGTAGTTGCACTCACAACCTCCTCCTAGAGCTCACTACATACTACAAATAGTTGCACTCACAACCTGCTCCTAGAGCTCACTACATACTACAGTAGTTGCACTCACAACCTCCTCCTAGAGCTCACTACATACTACAATAGTTGCACTCACAACCTGCTCCTAGAGCTCACTACATACTACAATAGTTGCACTTACAACCTCCTCCTAGAGCTCACTACATACTACAATAGTTGCACTCACAACCTGCTCCTAGAGCTCACTACATACTACAATAGTTGCACTTACAACCTCCTCCTAGAGCTCACTACATACTACAATAGTTGCACTCACAACCTGCTCCTAGAGCTCATTACACACTACAATAGCTGCACTCACAACCCGCTCCTAGAGCTCATTACACACTACATTAGTTGCACTCACAACCCGCTCCTAGAGCTCATTACACACTACAATAGTTGCACTCACAACCTCCTCCTAAAGCTCACTACACACTACATTAGTTGCACTCACAACCTCCTCCTAAAGCTCACTACACACTACATTAGTTGCACTCAACCTCCTCCTAAAGCTCACTACACACTACAATAGTTGCATTCACAACCTCCTCCTAAAGCTCACTACACACTACAATAGTTGCACTCACCAGCTACTCCTAGAGCTCACTTCACTTTATCTAGAAACAAATCATTCCTGCTGTGTTGTGTTTCAGTGTCTCCTGGGCATAAAATTATCACTCCTGTCCAATATATAAATAACCCGTACACAGGGGAATGACGCTTCTGACGACACGTGACTAGTTCATAAGAACAAGAACATAAGAATATAAGACAGAAGGAACACTGCAACAGGCCTACTGGCCTGTACGAGGCACGTCTAGTTCTCCCACCGGAGAATGGACCTGCCTTGTATGAGCCAGTAGGCCTGCTGCAGTGTTCCTTCTTTCTTATGTTCTTAAGCCAATGCCTTGACCTAGTAAGGTCAGTCACGTCACTTAAGGGAAGAGCACTGCATCCGACCTAGTAGTACAAGCTAGTCAGGTCCAACTCACACCCACCAACACCCACTCATGTATTTATCCAACCTATCGCTAAAACTACACATCTTAACTTCTATGACGGTACTCAAGAGTTTGTTCCACTCATCCACAACTCTGTTACCAAACCACTGCTTTCCTATATCCTTCCTGAATCTGAATTTTTCCAATTTAAAACCATTGCTGCGAGTTCTCAATCATATCTCCCCTAATTCTGCGCCTTTCTAGAGAGTGCAGATTCAGGGCCCTCAGTCTGTCCTCATAGGGAAGATTTCTGATACATGGGATCATCTTCGTCATCCTCCTTGTACGTTTTCCAGTGCATTTATGTCCATTCTGTAATACAGTGACCAAAACTGCGCAGCATAATCTAAATGAGGCCTAACCAAAGATAAAGAGTTCAAGAACAATCTGAGGACTTCTATTATTTATACTTCGTGCTATGAAGCCAAGGATTCTGTTAGCTTTATTGCGAACACTTATGCACTGTTGTCTTGGTTTCAGATTACTGCTAACCGGAACTCTTAAATCCTTTTCGCAATTATTTAGTTTATATGTGGCATGGTTATTTTCCTGTCCAACATTTAGAATTTTGTTTGCATTTGTCTACATTTAACTGCATCTGCCACTACTCCGGCCATTGCATCAAGACAGTCTATTCAAATCATCCTGGAGTGCTCTAGTGTCCTCATTAGAATTAATTGGACAGCCTATTTTGATGTCATCAGCAAATTTGCTTATGTCGGTATTTATTCCCTCATCTATGACGTTTATGTAGATTGTGAACAACTAGGGGCCCAACAGTGACCCCTGTGGAACACCGTTAGTGACGTGCCCCCATTCTGATTTCTCCCCATTTATGCAAACTCTCTGCTGCCTATTTGTCAGCCATGCCTCTACCCAAGAAAAAAAAAATTCTTCTCCTATTCCGTGTGCCTTAAGTTTTCTCAACAGCCTCTGCCCCTCACGGAATTCCTTGAAGTTGGTGAGGGGCCTTGTTTTTAGGGAATTGGTCGTGCCCCGTTCCCGAATTAACCCCTGAATCCTTCCCACATCCCCCCCGGCGTGTAAATCCAGGGGTTTAGCGCTTCCCCTTGATTATAATAAAAATTAAAAATCAACAGCCTCTGTGTAAACTCTATCCAAACCCTTACTGACTCCCTTTAAAAACCTATCAATTCTTTACCATGATCTCCCTCCTCAAAACCATAGTGAAGAAAGTTAGTAAATTTGTTAAAGATAGCAACCCCCCTTTTGAAAATGTTCCAAGTCGGCCCGTACGTCGTCACAAGTTGCTTCTTTACTGGGATTATTCTTTAATCATACTGATCGGTCGGGGTGCGGTTCACGTCGGTCTGCGTGCGGCCGGCGTTCCCTGGGTTTACAACCCCGATCTACCCGGGACCTGACCAAAAAACCCACATAAAAGACAGAAGCTTACGCGCGTTTCGGTCCCACTGGACCATTGACAAATCCTTTGAAAAAGGGCCAAAATCGGACCGAAACTCGTCGTAAAAACTTCTGTCTTTTTGTGCGGGGGTTATTTGTGTATCGTTCCTTACGGGATTGTGCCCTTTTTTTTATTTTTTTAGGGACCTGTGACAGACCGGGGCCCCGGAGGCGTCGATCCCCGTAACCCCCTTTCCGGTAGACTCCGGTTGTTTGATCACGATATTGTGCCTTTCTAGTCTGCATTTTTTAGTTACCAGGATTTTTTTGTCTGTTTTTTTTTCCACATCTTCCAAAAATTTAGAAACCAATCTTTTCACTATTTTTTTTCCTAATAGAGTAATTTAGATTTTAAGCGTTTTTTCAGATTTATCTTTCTCGACAGCGGAAAAATTTTTTGCATGCGTGTCTCTAAAGTGTTCTCTTTCCATTTTAAAATTTTTTTTTCAACAAACCGGGCCCTTTTCCCCCCAAGGGGGGGGCCCCAAAAAAAAAAACGAAAATTTTTTTTTAAATTTAGTAATTTTTTACAAGAGAAGGGGTTTCTAGCCCCTTGCCCCGGCATTTTTCGCCCCTTCAACACGCATGGTTACGGGGGAAAAATTCGTTCCACTTCCCCCTGGAGATAACAGGAAATAAACAAGAACGCACAAAAAAGAAAATAAAAAAAATCCAGAGGGTGTGTATATATATATCTTGTACTTAAACATGTAAATGTCCAAATTTTGTACCTAAATGTTTTTAACATTCTCTCTCTCTCTCTCTCTCTCACTCTCTCATACTCTCTCTCTACTCTCTCTCCTCACACTCTCTCTCCCTCTCTCCTCCTCTCTCTCTCTCTCCTCTCCTGCTGTAAGTGCTTCACTGCCAAAGGTCCTTAAGCGCTAAACTCCGGTTAACTGAGTAATTGTTGTAATTAACTATGATCCAGATAATCGAAGCATGATCCTGCGGGATGGGGGGGGTGGGGTGGGAATGGGAGTGGGGTACGGAGGTGACTAGGTCCTACGAGAATGATAACACAAAGTAATGCCTCTAACTACTCCACAACCTACTAATGATACAAGATCACCACATCTTACTTCTGATGCAGATATTAATAGATAACGGAAATATTAAAACACGTGGGTTAATTTAAGCTTCTTTACTTTAACACACACACAGACACACACACACACACACATAACACACACAGACACAACACACACACACACACAAACGCACACACACACACGACACACCACACACACACCACACACACCACACACACCCTCACTACACAGCACACACACACATAACACACACACACACATACACACACAGCACACACACACACACACACAGACAAGATGTTCCAGAGAGGGGAAACACAGAAACAAAGGGTCACTTTTGGAAAATGAAGACTCAGATGAGCCACAAGATTTAGGAAGGCATTTTCATTGCGGGGGGGGGAGTCACAGAGTGGTCAGGAAGTGGAACAGTTCTGAGTGAGCGAGATGTATGGGAGGAAGGAACCATACATAGCTTTGAACGAGGTATGATAAAGCTCATGGTGCACGAGATAGGACCATTGTAGCTTTTCAGTAAAGAGGCGGGGCCAGGAGCTGAGTCTCGACCCCTGCAACTACAATTAGGTGAGTACACACACACACATGCACACACAAGGCAGAATCGACTCGGAACAGGATCCTGCAGGAGAAAACACATTGAAGGGACATGCCGGCATACAGGAAGGTGTATCTCGACTGCGACAGAACACAACAGAAAGGCAGAAACAGAGAGAGATGGTACAAAGGCGAAAGGAGGAAAGAGAGGGGATGGAGAATACAGACAGGAGATCCCAGACACAGGAAGATCAAATACAGCCTCCCTCACAACTTCCTATAGAAGCCTCCCAACCAGTCAACCAGTGCAACCAAACACTCAAAACCCAAAAAACACCCATGCCTCATCCAATCCCCCCACCCACTGCATTACAAACTCCACCCCCACAGCAACCACCCATAGTTCCTTATCAGGTCTCCCACTTCCCCAACCCAATACACCTCCCAGACCAAATCTTAGAAAAGAAGTTAAAGGGTGTGGTATACAAATGCAGATGGAATAACAAACAAGTATGAGGAGTGGCACGAAAGAATCAAAGAGACATCCCAGACATAATAGCACTCACAGAAACAAAACTCACCAGAATAATAACAGATTCAATTTTTCCACCCGGGATATCAAATCCTCAGGAAAGACAGAGGGGGAGAGGGGGAGGAGGAGTTGCACTGCTCATTAAAAACCAGTGGAGGCTGAGAAAATGGAAGGATGGATGGCAGGGCAAAAGGGGGACTACTTAGTAGGAACAATCCAGTCTGAGGGACATAAGGTGATAATTGCAGTAATGTACAACCTACCACAGAATGCAGGAGGCCAAAGAGAAGAATACGATGAGAGCAACAGAGCAATGGTCGACACACTACCCGAGGTGGCCAGGAGAGCATACATGGGGGGAGAAAAGTTACAAAGTTATGGGTGATTTCAATCACAAGGAGATTGACTGGGAAAATCTGGAGCCCCATGGGGGTCCCGAACATGGAGAGCCAAGATGATGGATGTGGTACTGGAAACCTCATGCATCAACATGTTAGAGACACTACCAGAGAGAGAGGAGAGGATGAACCCGCAAACTGGACCTTGTAATTTACCTTGAGTAGTTCTGACATCGAGGATATCATGTATAAAGGCCCCTGGGAGCTAGTGATCATGGGTTCTGTGCTTCGGGTACAAAAGTTGAGCTCCAAGTGGAGAGAGCAGCAGGAATAGGGTGGGAAAAACCAAACTACAAAAGGGGGAACTACTCAGGCTTGAGGAACTTCTTTCAAGACATTCAGTGGGAGAGGGAACTGACAGGAAAACCAGTACAGAAAATGATGGACTATGTCGCAAACCAAAATGCAAGGAGGCAGAGGAGAGGTTTGTTCCCCGGGAAAAAGAAATAATGGGAAGAACAGAACGAGTCCTTGGTTCACCCAAAGGTGTAGGGAGGCAAAAACTAGGTGTACTAGAGAAAAGGAAAAGGTACAGAAGACAGAGAACTCAGGAAAAAAAAAGAGATTAGCCGAAGAGCCAGAAACGAATATGCACAGATAAGAAGGGGGGGCTCAGCGGGAATACGAAAATGACATAGCATCGAAAGTCAAGACTGACCCCAAGCTGTTGTACAGCCACATCAGGGGGAAACAACAGTCAAGGACCAGGTAATCAGACTGAGGGGAAAGGGGGATGGGAATTCACAAGAAAAAGACCGGGAGGTATGTCCCGGAGCTCAACACAAGATTTAAAGAAGTATTTACAGTGGAAACCAGTAGGACTCCCCGGAAATCAGAGCAGGGGGGTGCACCAGCAAGTGCTGGATGAGGTACATTTAAACCAAGTAGGAGATGGAAGAAGCTGCTATGCGAACTTGACACCTCAAAAGGGCCCTGGGACCAGACAACTCTCTCCATGGGTCCTTAAAAAGGAGCAGAGATTTTTGTGTGACCGTTAACAAAGATCTTCAACACATCATTTGAAACTGGGCAACTCCCGAGGTATGGAAGATGGCAAATGTAGTCCCAATTTTAAAAAAGGGAGGCAGACATGAGGCACTAATCTACAGACCTGTATCACTAACGTGTATAAAAATGCAAGGTCATGGAGAAGATCATCAGGAGGAGAGTGGTGGAGCACCTGGAAAGAAACAAGTGTTAATTGACAACCAGGGATGGTTTCAGGGAGGGAAAATCCTGTGTCACAAAACCTACTAGAGTTTTATGACAAGTGACAGAAATAAGACAAGAGAGAGAGGGGTGGATCGACTGCATTTTTTTGGACTGCAACAAGGCCTTCGGGCGCAGTTTTCCTCTCTAGAGGTTACTGCAAAAGCTAGAGGATCAGGCACACATAACAGGAAAGGCACTGCAATGGATCAGAGAATACCTGACAGGGAGGCAACAACGAGTCATGGTACGTGACAAGGTGTCAGAGTGGGCGCCTGTGACAAGCGGGGTTCCATAGGGGTCAGTCCTAGGACCTGTGCTGTTCTTGGTATATGTGAATGACATAACGGAAGGGATAGACTCATAAGTGTCCTTGTTTGCGGACGATGTGAAGTTAATGAGAAGAATCAAATCGGATGAGGATCAGGCAGGACTACAAAGAGACCTGGACAGGCTACAAGCCTGGTCCAGCAACTGGCTCCTTGAGTTTAACCCTGCCAAATGCAAAGTCATGAAGATTGAGGAAGGGCAAAGAAGACCGCAGACACAATATAGTTTAGATGGCCAAAGTCTGCAAACCTCACTCAAGGAAAAAGATCTGGTGGTGAGTATAACACCGAGCATATCTCCCGAGGCGCACATCAGTCAGATAACTGCTGCAGCATACGGGCGCCTGGCAAACCTACGGATAGCGTTCCGATACCTCAGTAAGGATTCCTTCAAGACTCTGTATACCATCTACGTCAGGCCCATACTGGAGTATGCAGCACCAGTTAGGAATCCACACCTAGTCAAGCACGTCAAGAAATTAGAGAAAGTGCAAAGGTTTGCAACAACACTAGTCCCAGAGCTACGGGGATTGTCCTACGAAGAAAGGTTGAGGGAAATCGGCCTGACGACACTGGAGGCCAGGAGGGTCAGGGGAGACATGATAACGACATATAAAATACTGCGCGGAATAGACGAGGTGGACAATGACGGGATGTTCCAGAGATGGGACACAGACACAAGAGGTCACAATTGGAAGTTGAAGACTCAGATGAATAAAAGGGATGTTAGGAAGTATTTCTTCAGTCATAGAGTAGTCAAGCCGTGGAATAGCCTAGAAAGTGAAGTAGTGGAGGCGGGAACCATACATAGTTTTAAGGCGAGGTATGATAAAGCTCATGGAGCAGGGGGAGAGAGGACCTAGTAGCAATCAGTGAAAGGCGGGGCCAGAGCTGTGAATTGACCCCTGCAACCACACACACACACACACACACACACACACACACACACATATATATATATATATATATATATATATATATATATATATATATATATATATTATATATATATATATTATTAAAATATATATATATATATATAATATATATATATATATATATATATATAATATATATTTTATAATATATATTGTTATAATATATATACATGTATATATATTATTCATTTATTTATTTTAGTTTGCCGATCAGGTCAGGCATTCTCATTTTCTCTCGGACTTGTGTACTCGTTTTCTAAGACTGATCCTAAAAAAGAAAACGTTTCAGGGCAGACTCACCGGAACTCGCTCGGAAGAAAGAAAACTGTCGCCTTGGCGAAAGGCGAATTTTCTTCTGCATTAGTCTCCGCTGTTACACAAGCTGATCCCGTTTCTCCCAAGTTCGACAACGTTTTCTATGATGAACAGAAGTTTCGATGGTAAACTTCGTGAAATTCTCTTCTCTCTACGCATTCCAACTTTGTCTAAGCACTGAATTATTTATAACTTTTTTTATAGCTAAATTGATACACCAGCTGAGAGGGATACCCTCCATTTACCAACTGAGAGGGATTCCCTATATTTACCAGGTGAGAGGGACTCCCTACACTCGCCTGTTGAGAAGGATACCCACCAGGTGAGAGGGACTCCCTACACTCACAGTTGAAAGGGGAATCCTCCTCCATCCCTAGGTCTGCCCAAGGGAAATTAACCCTTTCCCTTTCTCCTTCACTTGCTCTCTGACACCTCACAAGGAACCAAGAAAATCCCCTGTCACCTACCTTCCTACCTATGCCACCATCTAACATCCCTACAATTAGCATCACCTAGTGGAGGTCACCTGGCCTCAGTAGCACCTGCCACCTTGTCAGAAGTGTCCAGCAGCATCTAGCACCTGGTCAGTGTCTAGCAGCACCTACCACCTAGTAAGTAGGTGCCCAATAGCACCTACCCACCTAGTCAGTAGGTGTCCAGCAGCACCTAGCACCTGGTCATTAGGTGTCCAGCAGCACCTAGCACCTGGTCAGTAAGTGCCCAGCAGCACCTAGCACCTGGTCAGTAGGTGCCCAGCAGCACCTAGCACCTGGTCATTAAGTGTCCAGCAGCACCTAGCACCTGGTCAGTAGGTGTCCAGCAGCACCTAGCACCTGGTCAGTAGGTGTCCAGCAGCACCTAGCACCTGGTTAGTAGGTGCCCAGCAGCACCTAGCACCTGGTCAGTAGGTGCCCAGCAGCATCTAGCCACCACTAGCGGTGCGGGGGACAGGCGGTTCACCTAGCGCCCCTGCCTCACCTACCTTCGTATCGACGGAAGCCCCTGACGACGCAGGAGTGAGAGCGCGGGGGGACCCACGCCCCCGTGCTCTCTCCGCTGAAACCGTGCTGGCGTGGCACGCTGGGCGGCATATGACCGCGGGGCGCGTCGAGCGTGAACCGACGGTATCGAGTCTCGCACCACGTTCAACCGTTACTGACGTCATCACTCACCTGTAGGACGAGATACAGTAAATTAGTGACGTCATCACTCACCGTAGGCGAGATACAGGTAAATTACTGACTCTCACTCAAGGGAGACACAGATCTTGTGCCTCATCACCGTAGATTTGTCGTAAAATGCTAGATAACTGAGATTAACGAGGACATTGACAGGTATGATATACGTCAACTAACAGGTAAAGTAGCAGCAGCACAACTGAGCAGATCAGGTACAACTATGACGTCATCACCACGTAGAGACATACGGTAAATTTGACACCTAGACACTGTGTCAGCAAAGCTAGCAATGCGTAGCAACAGTTAAGAAGACATAGTCGAATGCACGTCATAAACAGCAACAGTAGCAACAGCAGCAGCAACGGAACAACAGACAACAACACAACAACAATAACAGACAGCAGCAGAAAGCTTAGACAGCAGCAGCAACACAACAGAGCACAGACAGCAGCAGAGCAGAGCAGCGGCCAGCAACAACACAAGCACAGCAACAGCAAACAGCAACAGCACAACAACACAGCAGCAGCAACAACAGCAACAACAACACAACACAGAACAGAGAACAGCAACAACACAACAACAACAACAACACAGAACAGCAGCACAACACAACACAACAGCAACAACAGCAGCAACAGCAACAGCAACAGCAGCAGAACAGACAACAACACACAACAGCAACAACAGCAGCAGCAGCAACAACAAACAACAGCAACAGCAGCAACACAACAACACACAACAGCAGCAAACAGCAACAGCAGCAACACGCAACAAACAACAGCAAGCAACAACGCAACACAAACAACAACAACAAAGCAAAAAGCAACAGCAACAGCAACAACAACAGCAAGCAGCACAGCAACAACAGCAACAAGCAACAACAGAACACACAGCACATACACACAACAACAGCAACAGCAAGAACAGCAACAGCAGCAAAAAGCAACAGCAAACACACAGCAACAACAACAGCAACAGCAACACAGCAGAACAACAACAACAACAACAGAACAGCAACAGCAGCAGCAACAAC
>NC_069444.1:19275691-19290691 GCF_026875155.1 Cherax quadricarinatus
TGTTCTCGCTAGGCTGGAACACTGCTGTACATTAACTGCCCTTTCAAAGGCAGGCGAAATTGCTGACCTGGAGAGTGTACAAAGAACTTTCACGGCACACATCAGTATGATAAGGCACCTAAATTACTGGGAACGGTTGAAGGCCCTTGATTTGTATTCTGGAATCACATGAGGCTATTCATGATTATACACCTGGAAAATCCTAGAGAGATTAGTACCAAACTTGCACACGAAAATCACTACTTATATAAGCAAAAGACTGGCAAGAATGCAACATTCCCCTCCCCCGTAATGAAAAGCAGGGGCGCCACGAGTACACTGAGAGACAACACAATAAGTGTCCGGGGCCCAAGACTGTTCAGCTGTCTCCCAGCATACATAAGGGGAATTACCAAAAGACCCTTGGCTGTCTTCAAGAATGCACTGGACAGAGTCAGTGCTTGACCAGCCGGGCTGTGATTCGTACGTCAGCTTGTGTACGGCCAGCAGTAACAGCCTGGTTGATCAGACCCTGATCCACCACCAAGCCACGGGGGCGTTGACCCCCGAAACCCTCTCCAGGAAAACTCCAGGTAAACATACATAAATATTTGTATACATACATACATACATACACATATGACAGGCATGACATGCAGAAATCCGAGGTCAAAACACCAGTACCTAAGTGTTCATAAAATCTTATCTGTCTTTATATCAAGAATTATAAGAGCCCAAGAAGTTACTCTACAGCTCTGTCCATCGTTATTTAGGTCTTATGTACCTTGAGTGAAGCAGTTCTTCTCTCCATTCTGCAGGGTAGATATAAACACTTTCTAGATTCAGAGACTGATGATAAAAATAATCCATTACGCAAGGAATTTTATCGTAGGTCCAGGAAGTGAAGTGTGTGAGTCTGCACTCTCCTGGAAGATGTAGAATAA
Organism: Cherax quadricarinatus; assembly: GCF_026875155.1. NCBI lineage: Eukaryota > Metazoa > Arthropoda > Malacostraca > Decapoda > Parastacidae > Cherax > Cherax quadricarinatus. The sequence goes on from NC_069444.1 coordinate 19,276,615, forward strand.
TAGAGGAGATGTGTGAGTCTGCACTCTCCTGGAAGATGTAGAATAATAGAGGAGATGTGTGAGTCTGCACTCTCCTGGAAGATGTAGAATAACAGAGATGTGTGATTCTGCACTCTCCAGAAAGTTGTAGAATAATAGGGAATATGTGAGCGAGGTACACAAGTAGAAGATAGAAGAATAAGACACATGTGTACATGTCTTTTATTTATCAACATGTCGATATTGTATACGTCAGTAATATGATAAATGAAAAGAAGGTTGAAGTAAAGGAAATTAATTACGATACCAAGGATATTTACTGAAGATAATAGGTTTTTGTTAATAGGTTCAGGTTAACAGGACTGACGAAGTATATAGGAAGAGTTTTGTCGTTTATAATAAAATAATAAGATTTTTGCGTATTTTTTTCCTTAAAATCCCGTTGAAACAACAAGATTTCTTTAAATTAAGATACCCAAATGTTGCACAAGTATCTCATTTATGAAAATAATGTTAATTTTTTAATTTCTACTTTAAAAATCCATTAATTTAGAGTAAGAATGAGAAAATAAGGAAAAGTGTTTGGATAAGTGGAAGGATCTGGCAGACAGGGTCATAGATACCCAGTAGTTTTAAAAGTATTTTTTTGTAAATGTATGAGTGAGAAGGGCTGGATTTGGGAATGATTTGCCTAGCATGGGGCAGTAGGCCTACGGCTGTGCTCCTCTATTCTTAGTATTCCTCTGTTCATAATGTAATAGATTAGACACTTGGGCATTGAACATGTCTGGGATTGAACAACCTGTATCATAAATGGTAATCAGTTTTCAAGACATAAGAACGAACAATCGTAATAAATATAATATTTTAAACAAAATATACTTTATTTATAGCTGAAATGTAGTTTTTATTCCCATGATCACGACGCCCCTCCTCCCCCCCCCTTTAAAAGTTTTGTGAAACTTGTTCACCACAATACAAGAATACTTTAATCCCTAAAATAGGGATTAAATAAACTCACGGCATATATACTGGTATAAACCTTGGTATAGACACTGTGTGTCACTCACGTCTCACTCTCCCCCCTATACAGTGGACCCCCGCATAACGATCACCTCCGAATGCGACCAATTATGTAAGTGTATTTATGTAAGTTCGTTTGTACGTGTATGTTTGGGGGTCTGAAATGGACTAATCTACTTCACAATATTTCTTATGGGAACAAATTCGGTCAGTACTGGCACCTGAACATACTTCTGGAGTGAAAAAATATCGTTAACCGGGGGTCCACTGTATATACTGTCTTTTTAACAACTGTATGTTAGAAGTGATCAAGGTCCCATGACCGAAACGTTTTCTAACGTGGCCTCCACGTGGCAAGGTCTGGTAACTCAGAGATAACTCTGAGGCTGACAGTGGTCGCAAATAATAATTTTAAAATTACGATGTTCCCTAGCTCGATCGGTAGCGCACTCAGCTCACACACTGAGGTCCGGGGTTCGAATCTCCTCCTGTACGGTTGGAAAACATTAGGGACGTGTTTCCATAAGATACCTGCTGTCCCAGTCGCTGTTCACCCATCAGTTTAAAATGGGTACCTGGGTGTTAGTGGACTGGTGTGGGTCGCATCCTGGGACAAAACTGACCTAATTTGCCCGAAATGTTCAGCATAACAAGGGGCTTTCTATATAGTAGTATGTCATTGATGTCAGCTAGGACTGTATACCTTGTACATGTACTTGTAGTAAATAAAGATATTATTATTATTATTATTATTATTATTATTATTATTATTATTATTATTATTATTATTATTATTATTATTATTATTATTATTTATTTTATTATTATTATTATTACTATTATTATATTATTATTATTATATTATTATTATTATTATTATTATTATTATATATTATTATTATATTATTTATTATTATTATTATTATTATTATTATTATTATTATTATTATTATTACTGGGAGATATACACCTTTCAGTGTACATATCCTGTCGGGAGAAAAAATATGTTCCAAATTTTATTAAGAGAGCGTTTCGCCCACCAGGGACGTTGTCAGTCTAATACACACATAAAAATAGGACAGTGTATAGTGGGTGTCAGGTGCAGAGTAATGTAGGAAGAGTGTTGTAACTTGCTCCTGATGTCGCTAGACAACCTAAAGTCAATTTAGGTGAAACGCTGATGCTACTTAGGGTTTCCCTGATCTTGGCGACTGTGTTGCCAAGAGCACGGGAATCCTCGGAATCTCCAAACTCTTAGTTGAATTGAGTCTGGCCCATAAGGACTCCGCAACCCTCAACTGGCATCACTTACACTTGGGAGAACTTGGGCTTCACTACACCTGACCAACACAATACTGAAGAATGAGACACTTGTGCCACATTTGGAGGAAACGTTTCGCCAGCCGGTGGCTTCTTCAGTCCAATACAGAGAAAAACCGGTGAAGATGAGGAGGAGAATGAGGTAATCAGTCCCTCAGCCTGGAGTCGATGTGTTCAGTCCATCAATCTTGAGACTGATGAATCATGAGATTGATGGACTGAACACATGAACTTCAGGCTGAGAGACTGATTACCTCATTCTGACTCATTTTTTATCGTTTTTCTCTGTATTGGACTGAAGAAACCACTGGCTGGCCAAACATTTCCTAAATAAAGATTTCAAAATATGGCATAAGTGTCTCATTCTTCAACTTGCCAGTTAAAACATTCCTTCCCCTAAAGGACGAAACGTTTCTATAATAATTACCTAAAGTTGCTCAAGTTTCTCATTTATACATTTCGCTTGAACACTTTTGTTTCAAATATTCTCTTCTCCCGACAGGGTATATACACTGAGAGGTGTACATCCCCCCAGTATACAGTATATATGCTGAGAGTCTATGTTATGTAACTAAATACGAATATTAAGGTTAGTGAAATTTGTAACATAGTTCTCAGTTTGTGTCTTGCTTAGGTACACAGCGTCGTTGCATGACCATCTTGTAGTCAACAGCCATCGAATCACATTACCCAACCAACAGGTCAACTATTCACTTCCTGGCCAGTTTTTTGGACATCTGAATGAGTCTTCACACTTGATCTGTCTTCTGGTTTACTCCCCATATGTGGCTATGATTTGTAAACTTATCCAATGGGAAAATCCCATTGGATACTTCCCATGGTTAAGGTTGAAGAGGTATAGCTGCAGGCAACTCTTGGTATACTTGCATAACAGGACACTTTAAGGAGTGTAACTGTTTAACGAGTAAGTTTACGATATGTGCCTATTTAATAGGTAATTAATGGAACATGACACCTAAAGTACTTACAAATCCCATATTGTATGCTAAAATATGTTTTGAAAAATGTCGTCAGTAGACTGCTCAGCAGTGAACGGTTCAGTAGTAAGCAACCCAGCAACAAAGAGCCCGACTATAAACAGCAAACAGTACAGCTGTGAACGGTGAACAATCCACGGAGAAGCGAACGGTAGTTAAACAGGCATCCTTCAGGTATCCTTCAGGTAAGCCAAGAAGTGAAAAATAAAGGCAGAGAAAGTAGGTTTTCCCTGCTACTCGTGCAGCAGGTAGAAGCTAGCAGATATTTTCCCTGCTTCATTCCATGGAGAGAAGACAATCCCGTTACCCGAGTGCTAAAGAGGACACAGAGAACTTAACTCACTATCCTCTTTTGCAGCACTGATGCACTATACTCTCCTCTCCTGCAACACTGATGCACAATCCTCTCCTGTAACATTGATGCACAATCCTCTTCTGCAACATTGATGCACAATCCTCTCCTGCAACATTGATGCACAATCCTCTCCTGCAACATTGATGCACAATCCTCTCCTGCAACATTGATGCACAATCCTCTCCTGTAACATTGATGCACAATCCTCTCCTGTAACATTGATGCACAATCCTCTCCTGCAACATTGATGCACAATCCTCTCCTGTAACATTGATGCACAATCCTCTCCTGCAACATTGATGCACAATCCTCTCCTGCAACATTGATGCACAATCCTCTCCTGCAACATTGATGCACAATCCTCTCCTGTAACATTAATGAACTCGTCAGTCCCTACTGATGTGAGTTGAAGATTTATTTTTTTTTCATAATCCCAAAACCAGACAACTATTTGGCAAATAGAACACGAAATATATTTTACGTATTCACAGAGGTCTGTTTCACGAATATATTCAAGCTGTTATTCAAGGAAGGTTGTTCATTAATAACTGGGGCTGTTCAGTGGTACCAGAGCCGTTGTTCCAGTGTAAAGAAATTGTTGAAAGTTGCCTCAAAGGCTGTTGGGAGGAACTAAGGGAAAACAACATTTGGAATTACAAGTGTGACGGATAAACGAACGAACGCAGAAGTAAAGCAATTACCAAAACAAGTGAACAGGAGTTCCACCAACGAACAATTTGAACATTCCCACAGAAGCAGCTGTCCAGCTCTGACAGTTTAAATGGAAAACGTTAGTTTGCGGGAACGATGGGACGAGTGGGTAGTGGAGAACCGGCAGTGAACAAGAAGCAGACAAGAACGGAGGAGAGACAGGAAACCACTAATGGGAAACGAACCAATTTTGAGGATAAAAAGTTGCAAGAGGGGAAAATGCAAGGGTATGTTTTCCCAGCGAACCTTATCAACAAAGAGACAAAGCCAGATATTCAATGTTTCTTTTGTCTGTTGACATCTATTTCATCTCTGTTTCTCTCTTCTCTCTCTCTCTCTCTCTCTCTCTCTCTCTCTCTCTCTCTCTCTCTCTCTCTCTCTCTCTCTCTCTCTCTCTCTCTCTCTCTCTCTCTCTCTCTCTCTCTCTCTCTCTCTCTCTCTCTCTCTCTCTCTTTCTCTCTCTTTCTCTTTCTCTACACATCTACTTCCCTGTCTATCATGCACACAGAGAGTCGCGGTGCCCAGATAAGACTCCATTCTCAGCCACAGCTCTAGAGGTCGTGGACTGACTGGAGCACTTGTGTTTCTGAAGGTCTGTAAGCCCCATCGGCTGGCAACAAATCGAATTACCACGGTATTACCATCGGGAATTCAATTTCTACAGAGTTTGGGGGGCGGCAGGAAGAGACAGAAAAAAAAAAATGAAAGAAATGGAGGAGAAGAGAGATATTTCTGTTGCTCTTGAATCCTTCTGAAGCGACAAGACTTCGTACACATTGCCGTCTTCGTGTTCTGGGTGTTGTGAGACTGGGTGGTTTTCCGTACGTAAGTTATGTAAACTTTCCCACCTGTACCTCTGGCTTCTTCCATGAGACAGTAATGATGAATATTCTTCCTGAAGACGCAAGTACTTGTGGACCGCTCGGAGACGTAGTGATCCATGGTCAAGGAAACGACAAGTATACTCACATGGTGAAACAGTCCCATTTCTATGTGGACAGGAGCGAATTATCCCTACCAAGAATGAGGAAAAGGCCGATCTAGTTTCGAGAGGTTGACAAGATAGCTGACGAAGGATCGAGCGTCTACCATTCCTTGCTCTGAATACCCTAAATGGGTTTAGTGTTTCATGGAATACTACACGACTGACCCAGCTGTAAATAATTTCGCTGGCAAAATGTAAAAACGCAGATCCGGAACGTTATCACTGTGACCAGTTGCAAAAAAAAAAAAAATGCTTAAATCTTAAGATTAGAAAGAGGTGACGCAAGTTATGAAACAGGTTCACCATTATTCATGCAACAAGTGTCTTGTCAGAATTGTACAGGCATTGCAATGCGAATGACCCTCCGAACTGCAACAACCCTTCCCATCCTTCAGAGTACAGCCACTGTACTTCCCTCCTCCAGATCTGCAGCATCCTCACCCATCCTTCAGAGCACAACACAAATAACCAGCACATAGGAGAGAGGAACTTACGACGACGTTTCGGTCCGACTTGGACCATTGACTTTGTAAATGGTCCAAGTCGGACCGAAACGTCGTCGTAAGTTCCTCTCTCCTATGTGCGGGTTATCTGTATTGTTCCAGTCACGGTATTGTGCCTTTTTGTTCTTTCAGAGTACAGCCACTGTACTTTCCCCTTCAGAACAGCAACACAATTAAATCCCTGTGAAAACCTCCTGATACGAACGCCTCTCCAGAGAACACATCGCGAGAACACCCCAGAGAGAAAGCCCCTGCGAGAACGCGCTCTCCAGCACAGTATTGTCACTTAAGTGACAATAGCACCTGCTAACTGACCCGGTCAATGTTGCCTGTTTGAAAAGGTAATTAGTCTTATATTACTGGAGAGTGACTGACAACACTCGCCATGATCATTATTAGGTCGTACGGCGTTCGATTTGACAGTGTTCAGTATCTGGTGTGATAATGTGCGGTCTAACGATGTATATGGTCCGGTATTTGATGTATATGGTGTATATGGTTCGGTGTTCGGCGTTTAATATAAAGATATGTGTGTGTGTAAACACATGAGACCGCTCAGGTTTTATTTCCTATTTCACTGTGGTGTTTCTTCAATAAAACGCGTGATTACCTGTTTTATTCCGATTTCTTCCATGATAATGTTGAATAACCAGAAGAATACATGTGGATTCGAACTGTAGTCCGTGCATACAGCAGGCCCAAATTTGTAACCAGTCAGCCAACTGATTACAATAGGATGATTGTACAAGCAGCAGCACTTCTGTGAGGTGGTTGTATTAGCGGCACCGACTTACGATGATGTTTCGGTCCTACTTGGACCATTTACAAAGTCACACGAACAGAATGGAAAGAAGGAACCAGCATATACAGGCCAGCTGGTGTGGGTCTCCATGTCGTCGATCAAGAGCTTCTGGGTTCCCGGTGTTCCCAAATGTTATACAGTGTTCTGTTCTTGGCGTTAAGGTGTTCGTCTCTTGGTGTTCTGGTGTTCGGTTCTTAGTGTTCTGGTGTTCGGTTCTTGGTGTTCTGGTGTGTTTTTTTTTTTGGGAAAAACTTTTAATCAAGGAACAGCAATAAGATTTAGTTTGATTCATAGTCTTTGTGTGGATTATTTAGGAACAAATTAAGTAACAGAGAGAAAGAGAGAGAGAGAGAGAGAGAGAGAGAGAGAGAGAGAGAGAGAGAGAGAGAGAGAGAGAGAGAGAGAGAGAGAGAGAGAGAGAGAGAGAGAGAAGATGCTGTTGGAGTTGCTGCTTCTCCTCCTCAATGTTACTTACAAACTAACATGTATCACTTAATTAACAAAGTTTGAAAGAATTCCTGATGAAAGATGCGAAGTCCGGCGAGTGAGAGCTTGCCAATAGTGTTTGCTGCTGCTGCTGCTGCTGCTGCTGCTGCTGCTGCTGCTGCTGCTGCTGCTGCTGCTGCTGCTGCTGCTGCTGCTGCTGCTGCTGCTGCTGCTGTTGCTGCTGTTGCTGCTGCTGCTGCTGCTTCTCCGTCATACGGAGGTCCCGTTGACGGTCCAGACAGCGTCATACGGGCTGGCGGAGGAAGCAATACCAACGCGATACAATTAAACCAATCGCTAATTAAGTATTGATCCCCCGGAAGCTGCATACACAGTGGCGAATTATCTGTCGCGTGGACAGAATTTTACCCCGAGGGACCACTGATGATGCCGCTGCAGCCGCCGCTACCACCGCTGCCGCCGCTGCCGCCGCTGCCGCTGTTGCCGCCCCTTTCATCTGTTGTAGATAAACAGTTTCCCAGAACCTGGTTCATACCCTCCCAGTGCCTGGTTCCCACGATCCCACTGCCTGTTCTTAACCTCCTAGTGCCTGTTCCTTTGCTTCCAGTACTTGTTCCAACGATCCCAGTTAAATCACAGAACTGGTGAGATACGAACCCATGGCAGGTGAGTTTTCGACTTCACCTGCCATGGGGCTCAAACTTCCCACCCGTTCTGTGATTTCTTTATAATCGCGTTATGACGATTTCGTGAGTAACGATCCCAGTATTTGTTCCTATTAATAATAATAATAATAATAATAATAAAAATTTAATAATAATAATAATAATAATAATAATAATAATAATAGTAATAATAATAATAATAATAATAATAATAATAATAATAATAATAATAATAATAAAATAATAATAATAATAATAATAATAATAATAAATCTTTATTCGTACAGGTACATGATACAGATCATAGCTGACATCAGTGACATACTATATAGAAAGCCCTTTGTTATGTAGAGCATTTTGGGCGAATTAGGTTAATTATGTCCCCAGGATGTGACACCCACCAGTCGACTAACAACCAGGTATCTATTTACTTTTAGGTGAACAGGGAGAGCAGGTGTCGTAAGGTAACACGCCCGAATGTTTCCACCAGTACCGCTGAGTGCGCTTCCAACCCAGCTTATGAGCACTCTATGTTTATTGTTATTTATGTAATATATTAACTAAATCTACACGATACTGTGATCAGTCAAGTACCGGCGCCTCGTCTCTTCACTTAATGCTACGTCTCATGTGTATCCCTTCTTCCCCGTCTCTCTATCGGGTTGATATCGTTCCTCCGAGCGATATTTCTCGCATTAAATATCCTATTAATACACGCGTGCTCTATTTATACCCGCGGTTTTGGCTAATCAGCGTGAATAGCAACCTCAAACCCCCTCAAAATCTACTTTTATATTATCTCCACCTGCTTACCCTCCGCCCCCTCCCTCACTAATAAAGGCAAACAAGATAAACAAAGTTTGGTCTCCCGCGATGCTTAGGTAGCTATTTAGGTTCAAAGTTCTAAGCCTATCCTAACACCGGAGATTTCCCCTGTCGGCACGATCTGAACCTAACGTTCTTCCACGAGTGATTTAGCGTTACAAGCATGCACCTCCGGGGTGGTGCTTCCCTGGGACAGTACTTTCACTATCTCAGAGAGGTTATTGCACTGCCTCTGGGGCAGTGCTTTCACTGCACAAAGATCAGTGCTTTCACTATCTCTGGGGCAGTGCTTTCACTATCTCTGGGACAGTGCTTTCACTGCATAAGGAACAGTGCTTTCACTGCATAAGGAACAGTGCTTTCACTATCTCTGGGGCAGTGCTTTCACTACAAAAGTCCTTAGCTGAATGACCCAAACGGGTTTGGCACTTACAGACAGATTTTTAAACATAAGAAAATGAGGTCACACTAAAGGGTATCTTGGGATCAAACTAAAGGTATCTAGGGGTCACACTAAGAATATCCGGGGATCACACTACGGATATCCAGGGGTCACACTAAGGGTATCTTGCGATCACAATAAGGGTATCCGGGGTCACACTATGGGTATCCAGGGGTCACACTAAGGGTATGCGGGGTCACACTAAGGGTATCCAGGGGTCACACTAAGGGTATCCAGGGGTTACACTAAGGGTATCCAGGGTTCCACTAAAGGTATCCGGGGGTCACACTACGGGTATCCAGAGGTCACATTAAGGATATGCGGAGGTCACACTAAGGGTATCCAGAGGTCACACTAAGGGTATCCAGGGATCACACTAAGGGTATCCAGGGGTCACACTAAGGTTATTCAGAGATCACACTAAGGTTATACAGAGGTCACATTAAGGGTATCCAGGGGTTACACTAAAGGTATCTTGGGAGTCACACTAAGGGCATCCAGGGGTCATACTAACGGTATCCAGGGGTCACGCTAAGAGCATTCAGAGGTCACACTAGGAAGATTAGCATGATATTTTTAAGGCCATCTTGATGGGGGTTGAATGACCCAACTGATGTAACTGATTAGCCACACTTCTGTCTTCTCTGTCCTCTTACCTCTTGTCTCCCTCTCCTTCTCATCCTCCTACTCCTCCTCCTCCTCTTTATCTTTCTCTCATCCTCGCTATTTTCTTCCCTTTAATTATTTACCCCTTCCGGTATTTTGCATTTATCTGTTCTCTTTATTGATCCATTTATCAACATTTCTCTTCTTGCATTCATCCGCACACGCATTTTATCTGTATATATATATATATATATTATATATATATATATATATATATATATATATATATATATATATATATATATATATATATATATTTATTTATTTATATATATATATATATATATATATATATATATATATATATATATATATATATATATATATATATATATATATATACATATAATGTGTGTGTGTGTGTGTGTGTGTGTAACGACTGCCCGTCTTGTGAGCTCCCAGTGTAGGTGTTTCGTGTAGCAGCACCGTGTACACAACCGTGTATGCAATCTGCATGTCCTGGTCGTGCAGCCAGCAGCAGCGTGTCCAGCCATACATCTCTCCCTCTGACAGAAACACGGAGTTGCAAATATTGCAGATGGGAATTCGTTTTTACAACATTCATCCAAATTCCGTATTTTGCAGCCAAAAAAAAAAAAATGCCGTGAATATAGTTCTTCAGAGGGACAGAAAAAATAACTTCACTCTATATGCAAATAATCCGAATCAAAATGAATGGTTATATATATAAAAAATAGAAGCAAAAAAAACTTTAGATCGAGTTAAATTAGGTTGTACCATGTTAAAAAATATGTTATATTATTGTTTTTTGTCTTGTTTCAAAAGTCTTCAGTTTTCTAAATTTATATTAAAGAATTATTACGGGTACAAAGGCAGGAATTTGGATCACTAACTTCTGTAAATTCCTGATTAGCTAGGTCTTGACAGCTGTGTGAGCGGACCTCTAGCAGCAACAGTCTGGTTGACACATAGTCAACATGTAAGCCTGCAAACCCAAGATAGGACGTAATATACGACTGTCAATAAATAAACACAAGAATGGACTGGGATTCGAACTGTACCACATATTCTCAATACTCACGGAAGTCTGGGCCGGAAGCCGATTACATGTATGTCCTTCTGGTTCGTGGAAGCTTAGTCTCTGAGCTCCTGACTCTTGAGGTCCACTTCTAGTTGACAATCTGTCCTTTTAACCCTGGTACAGTTACCAGTCAGGATACCAGTTAGGATACCAGTCAAGATTCCAGTTAGCTTGCCAATCAGGATACTAGCGAGGATACCAGTTGTCAGGATTCCAGTCATCATACAAGTCAATATACCAGTCAAGATACCAGTCAGTATACCAATCAGGATCCCATCCAGTATACCAGTCAGTATACCAGTCAGGATCTCATTCAGTATACCAGTCAGTATACCAGTCAGGTTACCAGTCAAGATACCAGTCTGTATACCAGTCAGTATACCAGTCAGGATCCCATTCAGTATACCAGTCAGTATACCAGTCAGGTTACCAGTCAAGATACCAGTCTGAATACCAGCCTGTATACCAGTCAAGATATCAGTCAGTATCGTGAATGTTACGATAATGTACAATACATTATACATTCCTCCAGTAATTTAGTTAGGGTAATTATTTTACAGCCAAATCTTTAAAGATTCTTAGTTTTCTCTAGGTCTGCACCTATAATTTAGATGAGTTGCAAAAAAAAAAAAAAAAAAAAAAAAAACAGGGTTTTTCTGTGTGCTCATGAGGGTTTCGCTCTCCGTAGAGATATATCAAGTGATGACATGATGAAGGTCTATACAGAACGAAACGTTCTCCAAATAATTGGTCGTTCAGCAACTTGCGTCGTTTCTTCAATACTGTCAGCAGTTTAGCACTGAAATCCATACACAAATAACCCCTCTCATAGGAGAGAGGAGATCCTCTCTTTTATGTGATGTGCGGGTTATTTATGTATTGTTCCAGTCATGGTATTATGCCTTTTTTTTGTTCTTTTTGGAATCCATGTTGGTTGATTGTTAGGTTAATTGGGTTCAAAGCTTAGCGGTCGTACGATAGTCATTAAAGCTGCAGGTCACCTCTGCACCAAAGTCAATAATAATTAATTCCTCTGTTATCGATCCAAATATCGACGTAGCCAGTATGTGAAGGCTGGGTTCAGGCAGGACTTCCAAACTTGAAAAAAATCTCGAAACACTTCAGAGGTCCGTCACACGTAAACATATCACTCTGCTACCTTATTTTTCCATGGAATCTCCTAGAAAAGAGAGACATCTTGATGCCGGTGAGGGGCTCTTGATCCCATGAACGCGTTTTATCCTCTCCTCCAACCGGTTTAGCGTTCCGTCAAATTACTAAATTAATAAATAGATTTTCCTGAGAATATATCACCGCCTGCCTGTTTTTCAGTGAAGGTGACGTTTTCTTAACCTTCCCTCCTCCCCTCCTTCCTTCTTTCCCTCCTCTCCTTCTTCCTCTCCTCCATCTGTACATTTTAAGGATCCAACATAACCCAGGAAAGTGCGGTTGTTATGGCTCGCTTTTTGGGCAGTTAGCGGTCTTATACTGTCTCCGTCTTTAATGGAGCCGCTCGTGAAGTGAGGTGGTTCATTGAATACTGAAGCAGTTCATTTTAAGTGGTCCTAAGAGATGGGCGTTGATCGTTAAGTGGTCCTAGTAGGCGGTTCTTCATCATTAAGTGGATCGTAAACTAATTGTAATTTCCTTGAACTTGTTTTTCGGTCTGGTTGATTGGTTCATTAGGTCTAAAACCAGTCAACTACACGAGGGTCATTAAGGCAGAATCTCACCTGTACACCACCAGTCAACGATACTTTAATTCCTAAAATAGGGAAAATAATCAGCGTATTTACACTGAGAAAAACAAATTTCCCAGTGTATGTACACAACCCAATTTTCGTACGTCTGGCTTACGAACCAACTGCCAGACGTATGAATACATTGACAGACTTATGAACGTGACAATTATGGCCTGCCAGACGTAATTGTCACGTACTGCCAGATAAACAATTTTCTTTTGCCAGATGAACGAGCAATTTGGCAGGGGTACGAGCACCACCTGCAAGATATATGAGCACCATGTTCCAGACGTTCGAGCTGGCACTGCCTGACGTAAGAGTACGTCATGCCAGACGTATGAGAGGTGGTGGCAGCGCGGGTCACTTATTTGGGAGGGGTGATAAAGTACGTACTGAACACGCTAGCTCAGAATTTTATGGCGTGATGTCTGCCCTTCTGATGGTCTCACTGGCCGCTGCTGCGGTTTCTACTTCTTGGGTCTCAGTCTCATAAACCATAGGTCAACTGGTTAGATATACAGTCTATATGAAGGTCAAGTATTCTATCAAACTGTTTTTAAAACAGTCAGGTGGTCTCATGGTCTCTGTTATGATCTCTAGCTGTAGAAGAATCAGCAGCCTCTCTTATGGTCTTCATGTGGTCTCTAGCTCCTGTGTCGTATGCTAATAGGGCATGTGTCAGCTGGCTTCTTACATGATCACTACAAGAGTCAGGCAATCTGTCAGATGGTCTATACTGCGGTTTCTGGTCTCTGGGTTTCAGTGTGCAGGCCAGCTGTTAAGTAGCCTCTCAGCAGTTTGTCTCGATAAACAAAGGTCTCGGGAAGAGTGCATGCGTGTGTGTGAAAAAGTATGTGAGAGGGGAAAGTGTGTGTAGGACCACAGGAGATGAAGTTTGTATATATATATATATATATATATATATATATATATATATATATATATATATATATATATATATATATATATATATATATATATATATATATATATGTAGTGCCGAATATGTAAAACTGGTCAATTAGCAAGAACTCATTTAAAATTAAGTCCTTTCTGAAATTTTCTCTTATACGTTTAAAGATAAATTTTTTTCATTAATGTTAATGTAAAAATTTATAATTTTGCACCAAAAGAATCTTAGAAAACTTACCTAACCTTATTATAACAAGAGCAATTTATTTTAGCCTAACCCAACTAAATATATTTTAGATTTGTTTACAATAATTTAATACTAAACAAACACAGTGAAATATATTTTTATCGTTAGGTTCAGAAAGATTTTGGCGAAATTATTGCATAAACAAATTTTCGCTTGCCCTATATGGCAAGATGAGCGTTGCTATTTAAGCCAAGATCGCAAGTTCTGCCTATTCGGCACGACATATATGTATATATATATATATATATATATATATATATATATATATATATATATATATATATATATATATATATATATATATATATATATATATATATATATATATATATATATATATTATATATATATGCTAGGAATTCGCAAGAACAGGTGAAATATACACAAACACTGATCTCTGGCTGAAGGAGACT
>NC_069444.1:19295691-19300691 GCF_026875155.1 Cherax quadricarinatus
GTAGAGAGAGGGTGGGAGGGAGAGAGAGATGGAAGAAGGGCGTGAAAGGGAAGGATGGAGGGAGATAGTGAAGAAGGGAGGGAAGGAGGGAGGGAATGACTACTTGCTAGAGGAACTGAAGCTAATTAAATTCTTCTAGTATCACCTCTATTCGAGTAACTAGAATAATTGGAGAGAATTCTCTCTCTCTCTCTCTCTCTCTCTCTCTCTCTCTCTCTCTCTCTCTCTCTCTCTCTCTCTCTCTCTCTCTCTCTCTCTCTCTCTCTCTCTCTCTCTCTCTCTTCTCTCTCTCTCTCTCTCTCTCTCTCTCTCTTTCTCTCTCTCTCTCTCTCTCTCTCTCTCTCTCTCTCTCTCTCTCTCTCTCTCTCTCTCTCTCTCTGTCTCTCTCTCTCTCTTTCTCTCTCTTGAACATCTGTTTCATCCCATCAGGAACACATTATCGTATGTCATCTCTGTATGTGTTTACTTTGGCGGGGACGTGTACTTGTTGATTTGTGTCTGCGGGGGTCGAGTCATGGTTTGTGGCTGTGCCTCCTAAGTTTCATTGAACGATATTACGGGTTTCTCACATTTTGATCCTCTTCATATCAACTCTAAAAGCTGCGTATGGAGTCTAACCCCACCACCTCCACATCCAATTTACACACATTCACGCACACACACACACACACACACACACACACACACACACACACACACACACACACACACACACACACACACACACACACACACACACACACACACACACACACTGAGGAGTAACGTACAAATCACCTGTTTGTGGTTGGCGGGAAGTTTTGAGTGGTAGAGCCGGCCCTATGGTCAATGGTAGCTATCACAAACCCTGCTCCAGAGGGATTATCATACACACAACACCTAGCAGTAGTAGGAAGATAAAATTTGTAGGAGCAAGGAATAGGCAGGAGGATTAAGTCGTGGCTAATGGGACTACAGCCCTGACAACAGTTTCGAGAGATAATGTTTTAGGACACAAAGACAGTACAATCTGAGAAGCAAGTATTGGGTACACATGTAGTAAAAGGTAGTACATAACTGGGTGAAAGAAAGACTCGTTAACACACGCTAGTATTATAATTATTAGAATTACTCTCAGTGTTAATGGTATCTTATTAGTATTACGGATACACAGAGGTGAATTGTATTTCTGGGACATATAAACAACTGACGTGCTCACACACACACGCGCGCACACACATACACTCGGGGACAGGAGCTGAGTCTCGACCCCTGAAACCACAACTAGGTGAGTACACACAGCTGATTCTTGGAATTTGACCGCGTCCCCTCACCCCCCCCACACACCTTTCCCTCCCCCACAGACCTTTCCCCTCCCCCGCTCTTGCCTTCACTCCCTACTCCCTCCTATCTTTCCCTCTCCCCCTCCCTCGCGTTTCTCTCTCTCATACCCTTTTTCCCTCCCCTTCCCCCTACTCTTTCTCTCTCTCTCTCTGTCTCTCTGTCTCTCTGTCTCTCTGTCTCTCTGTCTCTCTCTCTCTCTCTCTCTCTCTCTCTCTCTCTCTCTCTCTCTCTCTCTCTCTCTCTCCCTCACTCCCATAACCCTATCTCACCCTCCTCTCTCTCTATAGGCTTCTCTCTCCATCTCTCCATTTCTCTCTCTCATAGCCTTTTCCCTCACCCTCCTTTCTCCCTCTCTCTCTCTCTCTCCCTCTCCCTCTCCCTCTCTTTCTCCCTCTCTCTACCCTTTCTCTCCCCCTCACATTTCTCTCTCTCTCCCCTTGGTCTTATCCCTCACCCCTATACTCTCTCCTCTCTCTCCCTCTTTCTACCCTTTCTCTCTCCCCCTCGCACCCTCTCCCTCCTCTAGCCTTCTGTCTGTGGTAAAAAAAAAAAAAAAAAAATTGGGTGGCCCTAGAGGACGGAAAACCAGAGATCTGGTAGACGAACCAGGGAGGAAAGACTGGGAGTTAGAGCTCCAAAAAAGGGAGGAAGAGTGGGGAAGGAAGATAGTAGAGCTTGGTAAGAAAATGGAGGAGCGGATAGCTGAAGAGTGCAGGAAGTGGGAAGTACAGGTCTTAGCAGCAGAAGCTAGGATACAGTGCTTAGAAGAGAAACTGCAAAGCCTGAAACAGATTAGAGAGACAAATGACAATTCAGATGTGACATCAGGCGCAGACAAGGGGACGGTAAGCAACAACGGAGACATGACGTACACGAAGGCCCTATCAGACCCACGTGGGGCCAGGGAAAAGACGAGGAGCACACTAAGATCAAATGACAGGTCCGAAGACAATGAAGGTATGCTATATGCAGAGACTCTAACAGCCAACTGCAGTAGCAAGGGACAGCTGGTCATGAAAGACAGTTCACTGAGAATAGAAGTTTCAGATATGACAGGGACTGAAGGCAAGAACATGTCAATGGAAGGAAATAAAATGCCTCAGAGGAAGCAGATGGAGACTCAGTGGGAGGAGGAAAGGGCGAGGTCAGTTTTTGTGTACGGGCTCCAAGAAGCCAAGGGGGCCAACTTTGAAGAAATAAAACAGGAGGAGAAAAAAATGTTTGAAGGCATCATGAAAACAATAGGTGAGGGCGATATGACCCAGGTGACAAATTTTCAGAGAATTGGGTGGTTTGCGAGTGGAAGGATACGGCCTGTCAGAGTAACTTTCAAGGAAGAATCAGTTCGAACCAGGATTCTGCAAGAGAAAGCAAGACTGAGGTACAAACAGGGGTACCAGAGAGTATACCTCGACTGCGACTGAACACAAGAAGAAAGGACTACACTGAAAGAGAGGGTACAGAGACGCAAGGAGGAACGAGAGGCAATGACGAAAATGAGCAGGACCCAGACACAGGAGGAAGGGCAAACACACCCCACAGAATCTCCCACCAAAAGACTCCAACCGCGACATTCCCAACGCAACTGAGCAACCTATACTACAACCCACTCACTGTTCCCTCTGCCACCAACCCCCATATCAAAAACCTCACCCCAACAGCTGTCCCTTATGGGCATTCTGACCCCACCCCATCATCACAAACCCCACCAACACCACAGCCCCATATAGGCCCCACCAAGGCTCTCGCTCCCCCAACCCCAATATTCTCTGCATGACTACAATGATAGAAAAGAAAACTGAAAGTTTGGTACATCAAACGCGGATGGAATAATGAATAAACATGAGGAGTGGAACGAAAGAATCAGTGAAAAATCCCCAGACATCATAGCAGTCACAGAAACAAAACTCGATGAGACAATAACAGACACAATCTTCCCAACGGGATATCAGATCCTGAGGAAAGATAGAAGGAGTAGAGGGGGAGGAGGTGTTGCACTGCTCATAAAACACCGATGGGGATTTGAGGAAATGGAAGGCATGGACATGATTGGAGAAAGAGACTACATTGTAGGTACAATTCAATCCGGAGAACATAAAGTAGTCATTGGAGTGATGTATAACCCACCACAGAACTGCAGGAGGCCAAGAGAGGAGTACGAAGAAAACAACAGGGTGATGGTGGACACACTGGCTGAGGTGGCAAGAAGAGCTCACTCGAGCAGAGCAAAGTTATGGTAATGGGCGATTTCAACCACAGGGAGATCGACTGGCAAACCTGGAGCCACATGGGGGTCCCGAAACATGGAGAGCCAAGATGATGGATGTGGTACTTGAAAACTCATGCATCAACATGTCAGGGACACAACCAGAGAGAGAGGGGAGGATGAGCCAGCAAGACTGGATCTTGTGTTCACCCTGAGCAGTTCAGACATTGAAGACATCACTTACGAGAGGCCCCTTGGAGCTAGCGATCACGTGGTTCTGAGTTTTGATTATATAGTAGAGTTACAAGTGGAGAAGGTAACAGGAACTGAAGGGGACAGGCCAAACTATAAAAGGGGGGACTACACAGGTATGAGAAACTTCCTGCAGGAGGTTCAGTGGGACAGAGAAATGGTAGGAAAAATCAGTAAAACGAGATGATGGAATATGTGGCAACAAAGTGCAAGGAGGCAGAGGAAAGTTTTGTTCCCAAGGGAAACAGAAATAATTGGAAGACCAAAACGAGTCCTTGGTTTACCCGAAGGTGTAGGGAGGCAAAAACTAAGTGCAACAGAGAATGGAAAATGGTACAGGAGGCATAGGACCCAGAAAAAAAAGGAGATTAGTAGAAGAGCCAGAAACGAGGTATGCACAGATAAGGAGGGAGGCCCAGCGACAGTATGAAAACGACATAGCATCGAAAGTCAAATCTGACCCGAAACTGCTGTATAGCCACATTAGGAGGAGGACAACAGTCAAGGACCAGGTGATAAGGCTGAGGAAAGAAGGTGGAGAACTCACAAGAAACGATCAAGAGGTATGTGAGGAGCTCAACACGAGATTTAAGGAAGTATTTACAGTAGAGACAGGAAGGACTCTGGGGGGACAGACCAGATGGGGACACCAGCAAGGAATACACCAACAAGTGTTGGACGACATACATACAGATGAGGAGGAGGTGAAGAAACTGCTAAGGGACATCGATACCTCAAAGGCAATGGGACCGGACAGCATCTCCAAGTGGGTCCTTAGAGAGGGAGCAGATATGTTGTGCGTGCCACTTACCACAATCTTCAACACGTCCCTGGAAACTGGGCAACTACCTGAGGTATGGAAGACGGCAAATGTAGTTCCCATTTTTAAAAAAGGAGACAGAAAAGAGGCACTAAACTATAGACCTGTGTCATTGACGTGTATAGTATGCAAAATTATGGAGAAGATTATCAGGAGGAGAGTGGTGGAGCACCTGGAACTGAACAAGAGTATAAATGCCAACCAGCACGGATTCACGGAAGGCAAATCCTGTGTCACAAACCTTCTGGAGTTTTATGATAAAATAACAGAAGTAAGACACGAGAGAGAGGGGTGGGTTGATTGCATCTTCTGGACTGCAAGAAGGCCTTTGACACAGTTCCTCACAAGAGATTAGTGCAGAAGCTAGAGCATCAGGCGCATGTAACAGGAAGGGCACTG
>NC_069444.1:19313191-19320691 GCF_026875155.1 Cherax quadricarinatus
TCGGGGTTCCATCCCGGGCGAGGGGAGAAACATTACCCGTGTTTCCTTACACCGGTTGTCTGTGTTCACCCAATAAAACCTTAAGTACATAAACTTAATACTAAAACCACGCTTATTTATTGCCTGCAATAAAGCAACTCACGAGTAGTAAGATAGGAACAATACTAATCTGGCAGAGGTAGGTGTATCCAAGTGTCTAATTTGGTTTCATATCTGTTGAGAAACTATGTCAGTTTTCGGAATCGTATAGTATACTTTCCTTTCTATTTTTTTATGCTGGCAGTGACCGAAGGAAGTGGAGGTTTTTCTTCTTCTATACACATCTCATACACATAGATGGAGCACGATATAGTTCATAATTTAGATAGTAGATAGTTCTTTCCAGCAAAGAGCAACGGCATGATCTTGCAAATCCTCTGCTGTCTGACTTCCCATGTGCTCCCATGTATTTCCATGTACTCCCATGTACTTCCATGTACTCCCATGTACTTCCATGCACTCCCATGAGCCTATTATTTTATTATCAAAGTTATCCATATCTTCTAGGGATAGTCTACAAGCCCAAACTCACTCAGAGTCACTAACTTACCCTGTAAACTTTAGGTTCTGTACCGCAACACACAACCTAAATCCCTCACTCTGAGGGACAGGAGGAAGGATAAGGGATCCAGGAGGCACGTCATAGCAAGTTAGAAAATAGTTTCAAACTTTGCATGAAGCATAAAGATGAGGCAAAGTAATTAAACTTAGTAATGACATCATTATTTTTCTCCTAAGCAGATTAAACTTGACACTGTAATTAAAGCTGTTTACCTGAAACTAACAATATACACACTATTAAGAACTTGGTATATATATATATACACACACACACACATACCAGGGGCCAGGAGCTAAGTCTCGACCCCTGCAACCACAATTAGGTGAGTACACACACAGCACACACACCACATACACCACACCATTCATAGATTTAAGCAGAGGTCTAATAAAACTAATGGTGCAGGGAGAGTGACCCAGTAGCGGCCAGTGAAGAGGATGGGGCCAGGAGCTATTACTCGACCCCTGCAATCACAACTAGGTGAGTACACATACCACACACACCACACACACGCACACACACACACACACACACACACACACACACACACACACACACACCGAGCATGTCTCCGGAAGCACACATCAATCAGATAACTGCTGCAGCATATGGGCGCCTGGCAAACCTGAGAACAGCATTCCGACACCTTAGTAAGGAATCATTCAAGACACTGTACACCGTGTATGTCAGGCCCATACTGGAGTATGCAGCACCTGTTTGGAACCCGCACTTGATAAAGCACGTCAAGAAACTAGAGAAAGTACAAAGGTTTGCAACAAGGTTAGTTCCAGAGCTAAGGGGAATGTCCCTATGAAGAAAGATTAAGGGAAATCGGCCTGACGACACTGGAGGACAGGAGGTCAGGGGAGACATGATAACGACATATAAAATACTGCGTGGAAAAGACAAGGGGGGCAAGGACAGGAAGTTCCAGGGGGGGGGACACAGAAACAAGAGGCCACAATTGGAATTGAAGACACAAATGAGTCAAGAGAAAGTAGGAAGTATTTCCGTCATAGAGTTTTAAGGAGTGGAATAGCCTAAAAATGAGTAGTGGAGGCAGGAACCATCACATTTTAAAACGGGGTTTTTTTAAACTCAGGGGCGGGAAAAGAGGGGTTTTTAGTAGCAACCCTGAAGAGGCGGGGCCAGGGGCTAGGGTCGACCCCCCAATCAAAAAAGGGGATACAAATGTGAGTACACACACACACACAACACAGGGGCTTAGTGACCCCCCGCAATCTCAACTAGGGGAGTGCACACACAAAACACAACACACACACACACACCACACACCAAAAACCCCAACACACACACACCAACACAAAAACACACACACACAACACCCCACAAACACACACATTTAAATCAGAAGTCCCTGTTGCAGTGAGGAAGTTAAGAGGAAATTAAATCTGATGAGGACCAGGCAGGACGTAAAAAGAGACCGGGACAGACTGGACACCTGGTCCAGCAAATGGCTTCCCTCGAATTTAATCCTGCCAAATGCAAAGTCATGAAGATAAGGAAGGGCACAGAAGACCACAGACAGAGTATGGGCTAGGGGGCCAAAGACTGCAAACCTCACTCAAGGAGAAAGATCTGGGGTGAGTAAAACCCACCGAGCATTTTCTCCCGGAAGCCACATCAATCAATAACTGCTCCCAGCATATGGGCGCCTGCAAACCTGAGAACAGGATTCCGATACCTTAGTAAGGAATCATTCAAGACACTGTACACCGTGTATGTCAGGCCCATACTGGAGTATGCAGCACCTGTTTGGAACCCGCACTTGATAAAGCACGTCAAGAAACTAGAGAAAGTACAAAGGTTTGCGACAAGGTTAGTTCCAGAGCTAAGGGGAATGTCCTATGAAGAAAGATTAAGGGAAATAGGCCTGACGACACTGGAGGACAGGAGGGTCAGGGGAGACATGATAACGACATATAAAACACTGCGTGGAATAGACAAGGTGGACAAAGACAGGATGTTCCAGGGAGGGGACACAGAAACAAAAGGCCACAATTGGAAGTTGAAGACACAAATGAGTCAGAGAGATAGTAATTCAAATTCAAATTCAAAGTTTATTCTCTATAAGGATTACAATGCTGAGTTTACAGAAATTTGGTTATTGTTTGGTTTACATGTAGTAAAATTGTGATTACAGAGTGTACCACTAGAACGATTAGCATGGCTAGGCATTAGGAAGTATTTCTTCAGTCATAGAGTTGTAAGGCAGTGGAATAGCCTAAAAATGACGTAGTGGAGGCAGGAACCTACACATTTTTAAGACGGGGTTTTTGAAAAAGTCTGGGCGGGGAGAGGGGCCATACAACGGTGAAGACGGGGCCAGGACTAGACTCGCCCCCTGCAACCACAAATAAGTGAGTACACATTATATTATATATAATATTATATATATTTTTAATATAAAAATTTATATATAATTTTATATTAATATATATAATATATATATAATATATTTATAAAATATTTTATATCACACTGGCCCGTTCCCCCCAAAGGGCAGGGGGGCCCGAAAAAGAAAAATTTCACCATCTTTCACTTCATACTGTTTTCCAAGGGGGGCTTTACACACATTTTTTTAAACTGAACAAAACACCCCTCCCGGGCGGGCACTGTTTTTCCCCATCTCCGGGACTCAAGCCGGCCTGCCGGTTTCCCTGAACCCCTTATAAATGTTATTTTTGCTCACACCCAAAACAGCCGTAAAGTTTTAAAAACTTTGTCCCCATTCATTTTTATAAAACAGCTCACGCATGCTGCTGGAAGTCCAACCCCCGCACACAAAACCCCCTTTTCCCCCCTCCCTCCCCCTTTTCCTGGGCCCCCCTACCCCCCCCCTTCCCTTCCCTAAGAAGATACATCTTGAAGTCACTCTTTTTTTCGCTCCTTCTCTCACTTCCGAACCACCCCAAAAACCCTTCCTCCCCTCGGACAACAGTTTTGGTAATCCCGCACTTCCCCCTAACTTCCAAAACTACGAAAATTTTCTGCATTATATTCAAGCACCATTGCCCTCAACATGAATCTCCACTCCTCCCCCCTTCCCCGTGCAACATTCATCACCTATTCTTCACCCCATATAAGGCGTTTGGTAAAATATACTCCATACATTCCCTTCTTTGCCTCCAAGGGCAAAGTTCTTTGTCTCCACAACTCCTAAGTGCACCACTCACCCTTTTCCCCTCATCAACTCTATGATTCACCACATCTTTCATAGACCCATCCGCTGACACGTCCACTCCCAAATATCTGAATACATTCACCTCCTCCATACTCTCTCCCTCCCAATCTGATATCCAATCTTTCATCACCTAATCTTTTTGTTATCCTCATAACCTTACTCTTTCCTTTATTCATTTTTAATTTTCTTCTTTTGCACACCCTACCAAATTCATCCACCAATCTCTGCAACTTCTCTTCAGAATCTCCCAAGAGCACAGTGTCATCAGCAAAGAGCAACTGTGACAACTCCCACTTTATGTGTGATTCTTTATCTTTTAACTCCACGCCTCTTGCCAAGACCCTCGCATTTACTTCTCTTACAACCCCATCTATAAATATATTAAACAACCACGGTGACATCACACATCCTTGTCTAAGGCCTACTTTTACTGGGAAATAATTTCCCTCTTTCCTACATACTCTAACTTGAGCCTCACTATCCTCGTAAAAACTCTTCACTGCTTTCAGTAACCTACCTCCTACACCATACACCTGCACATCTGCCACATTGCCCCCCTATCCACCCTGTCATACGCCTTTTCCAAATCCATAAATGCCACAAAGACCTCTATACTTATATGTTTCACTGTAAACACCTGGTCCACACACCCCCTACCTCTCCTAAAGCCTCCTTGTTCATCTGCTATCCTATTCTCCGACTTACTCTTAATTCTTTCAATAATAACTCTACCATACACTTTACCAGGTATACTCAACAGACTTATTCCCCTATAATTTTTGCACTCTCTTTTGTCCCCTTTGCCTTTATACAAAGGAACTATGCATGCTCTCTGCCGATCCCTAGGTACCTTACCCTCTTCCATACATTTATTAAATAATTGCACCAACCACTCCAAAACTATATCCCCACCTGCTTTTAACATTTCTATCTTTATCCAATCAATCCCGGCTGCCTTACCCCATTTCATTTTACCTACTGCCTCACGAACTTCCCCCACACTCACAACTGCCTCTTCCTCACTCCTACAAGATGTTATTCCTCCTTGCCCTATACTCGAAATCACAGCTTCCCTATCTTCATCAACATTTAACAATTCCTCAAAATATTCCCTCCATCTTCCCAATACCTCTAACTCTCCATTTAATAACTCTCCTCTCCTATTTTTAACTGACAAATCCATTTGTTCTCTAGGCTTCCTTAACTTGTTAATCTCACTCCAAAACTTTTTCTTATTTTCAACAAAATTTGTTGATAACATATCACTCACTCTCTCATTTGCACTCTTTTTACATTGCTTCACCACTCTCTTAACCTCTCTCTTTTTCTCCATATACTCTTCCCTACTTGCATCACTTCTACTTTGTAAAAACTTCTCATATGCTAACTTTTTCTCCCTTACTACTGTCTTTACATCATCATTCCACCAATCGCTCCTCTTCCCTCCCGCACCCACTTTCCTGTAACCACAAACTTCTGCTGAACACTCTAACACTACATTTTTAAACCTACCCTATACCTCTTCGACCCCATTTCCTATGCTCTCATTAGCCCATCTATCCTCCAATAGCTGTTTATATCTTACCCTAACTGCCTCCTCTTTTAGTTTATAAACCTTCACCTCTCTCTTCCCTGATGCTTCTATTCTCCTTGTATCCCATCTACCTTTTACTCTCAGTGTAGCTACAACTAAAAAGTGATCTGATATATCTGTGGCCCCTCTATAAACATGTACATCCTGAAGTCTACTCAACAGTCTTTTATCTACCAATACATAATCCAACAAACTACTGTCATTTCGCCCTACGTCCTATCTTGTATACTTATTTATCCTCTTTTTCTTAAAATATGTATTACCTATAACTAAAACCCTTTCTATACAAAGTTCAATCAAAGGGCTCCCATTATCATTTACACCTGGCACCCCAAACTTACCTACCACACCCTCTCTAAAAGTTTCTCTTACTTTAGCATTCAGATCCCCTACCACAATTACTCTCTCACTTGGTTCAAAGGCTCCTATACATTCACTTAACATCTCCCAAAATCTCTCTCTCTCCTCTACATTCCTCTCTTCTCCAGGTGCATACACGCTTATTATGACCCACTTTTCGCATCCAACCTTTGCTTTAATCGACATAATTCTTGAATTTACACATTCATATTCTCTTTTCTCCTTCCATAACTGATCTTTCAACATTACTGCTACCCCTTCCTTTGCTCTAACTCTCTCAGATACTCCAGATTTAATCCCATTTTTTTCTCCCCACCTAAACTCCCCTACCTCCTTCAGCTTTGTTTCGCTTAGGGCCAGGACATCCAACTTCTTTTCATTCATAACATCAGCAATCATCTGTTTCTTGTCATCCGCACTACATCCACGCACATTCAAGCATCCCAGTTTTATAACGTTTTTCTTCTTCTCTTTTTTAGTAAATGTCTACAGGAGAAGGGGTTACTAGCCCATTGCTCCCAGCATTTTAGTCGCCTCATACGACACGCATGGCTTACGGAAGAAAGATTCTTTTCCACTTCCCCATGGACAATAGAAGAAATAAAGAAGAACAAGAGCTATTTAGAAAAAGGAGAAAAACCTAGATGTATATATATATATATATATATATATATATATATATATATTATATATATATATATATATATATATATATATATATATATATATATATATATATATATATATATATTTTATTTTTTTTTTTTTTTATTATCACACTGGCCGACTCCCACCAAGGCAGGGTGGCCCTTAAAAGAAAAACTTTCACCATCATTCACTCCATCACTGTCTTGCCAGAAGGGTGCTTTACACTACAGTTTTTAAACTGCAACATTAACACCCCTCCTTCAGAGTGTAGGCACTGTACTTCCCATCTCCAGGACTCAAGTCCGGCCTGCCGGTTTCCCTGAACCCCTTCATAAATGTTAGTTTGCTCACACTCCAACAGCACGGCAAGTATTAAAAACCATTTGTCTCCATTCACTCCTATCAAACACGCTCATGCATATATATATATATATATATATATATATATTATATATATATATATATATATATATATATATATATATATATATATGTATATATATATATATATATATATATATATATATATATATATATATATATATATATATATATATATATATATATAATATATATATATATATATATATACATAGGAAGGGTAGACGGTGTGTAGACCAAGTGTTTACAGTGAAACATATAGGTAACAGTGTTTACATTATTGTAAAGAGGTTTTTGAGGCATTTATGGATTTGGAAAAGGCGTATTACAGGGAAAAGGCGTATTACAGAGTGGATAGGGAAACAATGTGGCAGATGTTGCAAATGTATGGAATAGTAGGTAGGTTATTGAAAGCAGTGAAAACTTTTTACGAGGATAGTGAGGCTCAGGTTAGAGTATGTAGGAGAGAGGGAGAATATTTCCCAGTGAAAGTAGGCCTTAGACAAGGATGTGTGATGTCACCATGGTTGTTCAGTATATTAAAAGATGAGGTTGTAAGCGACGTGAATACTCGGGTGTTGGCAAGAAGTTTGGGTTTCAAAGATAAAGAATCTAACACAAAGTGGGAGTTGTCACAGTTGCTCTTTGCTGATGACACAGTGCTGTTGGGAGATTCTGAAGAGAAGTTGCAGAGGTTAGTGGATGTGTTTG
>NC_069444.1:19325691-19330691 GCF_026875155.1 Cherax quadricarinatus
CCTTTCACAAAGACACACACACACACACACACACACACACACACACACACACCACACACACACACACACACACACAGTGAAGGAAGGTACACAGCAACTTGTAGTGAAACATGGGTAGCTGGAACCGTAGAGTTTTATGCACACCTAATGTTCCTAAATCGCTGTACCATTGCCACGGTCCTAGACCAGACCTGGCTATAGATCAGTACAAACAGGAGGTAGTCAGTCTTTTAAAGCCCGGTTACATACCGTTTTTAAACCCCTTTTTGTGAGGGGGCGAAGCCCCCTCTGGCTTACATGTTCATGAAATGCATTGTGTACAAGTGGCTTTCTTTCGTGACTAATAATGTCGAATTACAAGTAAACTACATTATTTTTGTATCGCAATAAAGGAAAAGTATTTGCTGATATGTGTATTTAAAATATCCCACCGGTCTTACTTACACCTCCAGAACGGGGCAGTTATTGACAAATATCACAGCACGATCCATGTTTAGGCTTCAGGAATTTTCTTATAAATATCTCCCAGGTTGTTCAAGGAGAATATAATTTTTTCAGTCTCCTCTTAGACACTGTAAGTGGAAGCGTCAAGTTTTTTAAACCATTTCTAACACCCCTGAGTAAAGGCATGTGTCTGGTTAAGAACATGGGCATGAGAATATAAGGGGACACTGCTGCAGGCCTACTGACCCATACTTGACAGGTTTTGCTCATATCTAGCCATCTTCAAACACAAATTTATTTAACGTGTTCATTAGGCTGTTCAAGGAATTGTCTAACCCTAACCCTTCTCATTCATATATTTGGCTAAGTCATTGTTATCTATAGTTTTAGATTCATGGTTTTCTAGGCTAGGTTAGACTAGGTTAGCTTATGTTGTATAAATACGAGTTCCTATTAAATTTGACTCTTATCACCTCGTTATCTGATTGCAAGATGGAAATGTGCACTCTTGTATGAAGTGTCCTAGCAACCAGCTCCTAGGCATGTAGGGTAACACCCAACTCCTAGGCACGGAGGGTAACACTCAAGTCCTAGGCATCGAGGGTAACACCGAACTCCTAGGCACGAAGGATAACATCCAGCTCCTAGGCACGAAGGGTAACATCTAGCTCTTAGGCACGAAGGATAACATCCAGCTCCTAGGCACGGAGGGTAACACCCAGCTCCATATCAGGAAGGGTTAGGCTTATTTCTAGACAGGGAGGGTGGCATCCATGTCATAGGCAGCCATCTGCTAGGTAAGGAGAGTCAGACTCGTCTCCTAGGCAGAAAGGGTCACACCCAGCTCCTAGGCAGGGAGGGGTAGCACCCAGCTCCTGGGAGTCGATCCCAGCTGCCTGAAATCCCCCTTCGTTTCCATATGCAAATTGGTGAGTGCCACGAAGAAACTTGTTTATCCGCTGGCCCCTCTGGCACTCCTTCTTCCCCCTGTCTGCTGCCACCCCAGTGTCACTTCCCCTTATACTGCCGCCCCCTGTGACACTTCGTTCTTCATGCCTCCCTTGTGGCACTCCTGTCCCTCTGCTTCCATTTCTGTGGCACTGCTCCTCTCTTTTCTACCCTCCTTGCCACTTCTCCCCTTACCATAGCCTCTTTTGGCACCTCATTTCCCTACCCACTGATATAGATATAGATAAATATAGATATAGATATAGATATAGATAAATATAGCATCATGTTCATAGCAATATATAACTATTTCAACCATTGTTAATGTCTGGTTTTCAGTTGTTGTTTTTTTCTGTTATATCGTAAAATATTTTTTATATATTTTTTTTTTGGTGTTTCATGGGGAAATCCCAATTTTTTTTCAAATGCTATTAAATGTGATTTTTTTTACTCTTTTTCATGGGCAGTTTAATGTTGTAATGCTGTTGAGGGGATCTTGATGCTGGTGAAGGGCTCTTGATGTTGGTGAAGGGATCTTGATGCCGTTGAAGGGCTCTTGATGTCGGTGAAGGTTTCTTGATGTCATTGAAGGGATCTTGATGTTGGTGAAGGGCTCTTGATGTCGTTGAAGGGCTCTTGATGTTGGTGAAGGACTCTTGATGCCGTTGAAGTGTTATTGATGCCGTTGAAGGGCTCTTGATGTCGATGAAGGGGTCTTGATGACGTTGAAGGGCTCTTGGTGTTGGTGAAGGGTTCTTGTGCCCTTGAAGGTCTCTTGATGTCAGTGAAGGGTTCTTGATGCCGACGAAGGGCTCTTGATGTTGGTGAAGGGCTCCTGATGTTGTTGAAGGACTCTTGATGTTGGTGGAGGACTCTTGATGCCGTTGAAGTGTTCTTGATGCCGTTGAACGGCTCTTGATGTTGGTGAATGGTTCTTGATGCCGTTGAAAGGCTCTTGATGTAGGTAAAGGGTTCTTCATAATGTTGAAGGGATCTTGATGCTGTTGATGGGTTCCTAGTGATGAAGAAAGGCCCAAATGGAAGCTACTGGAGATGAAGTTCCTTTATTTTAATTCTGATTGATTAAATCCCTTACCAAGGTACTTTGATGATTCCAACAGGTATAGTGTTTTCTTTTGATTATTATAGCGACAACAATATTAGCAAAGAAAACAACAACAACAACAATAATAATAATAATAATAATAATAATAATAATAATAATAATAATAATAATAATAATAATAATAATAATAATAATAAAATAGTAGTAATAATAATAATAAAATATAATAATAATAAAATAATAATGATAATAACAATAACAATAATAATAATAATAATAATAATAATAATAATAATAATAATAATAATAATAATAATAATAATAATAATAATAATAATCTCACCACATTTATCCAAGCATCACCACCACATTCTTCCAACAATCATCACCGCATCTTAAAACCTCCACCACACCATCCATCTTCATCACCAATTCAGCTCAGCAAACATTCGGCAGGTAGCCAGATGCAGCCGACCAGCGATTTGATAAAACTCCTGGCCAGTATCAGTATAACTTTGGCGGATGTTCAAGGCTGGTAGGAGCTCACTGCCTCACCACAGTTTTTCTGACTTTGAAGCTGAGATGAAGTAGATTTCCTCTTTGAGGGATGTGGTGATGCTGGCGAAGGGCTCTTGACCCAAAGAATAGCTGAGTTTAACACATTTACAATACTCTGTAACCTTATTCACGAAATGTTTTCCTTTAACCTGCAGCCTTCATCAGTCGAATGCCGGAATGAATTATGATCCTGGAAAGATCAGAAGAAGTGGAGACGCAGTGAGGTAATCAGTATTTCAGCCTTCAACAAAGAAAATCATGGAGAGTGTAAATAAAGCAGAGGTAGTCTAATGTAATCAGTCCCCTAACCTTCAACAAAGAAAATCATGGAGAGAGTAAATAAAGTGGAGGTTTTCTAAGGTAATCAGTCCCCTAATCTTCAAGAAGAGAAATCATGGAGAGAGTAAGTAAAGTGGAGGTAGTCCCAGATAATCAGTCCCCCCAGCCTTCAAGAAAGTTAATCAGTCTCTAAGCTTCTAAGCTTCTTGGATCAAATCTCATTACAGCTTATTCCCCAGGCACTGAATAAGCCTTATTGATCTGATTCATTCACAAAGATACAACATCACATAACAGCTGTGTAGATAATCTCATTTCATCAATAACGACACATGTTTATAATTTTAATAGCGTTGTTGTTAACTATTTATTTAGATAATGGTATTAATGGAATAAGAGAGACATATATAATTGGTATAGTTGGTTGATAGGAGTTAAGAAGCTGGACTAGGGGCTGTGGAACGACCCCTGTAACTACAACTACGTTCCATATATAGCTTTAAGAACTGATACGATAAAGCTCATGGAGCAGGGAGAGAATAGACCAAGTAGCGACCAGGGAAGAGGTGAGGCCAGGAGGTGTGAATCGACCCCTGAAACCACAAATGGGCGAGTACAAACACACATGCACCTACCCACCCACCCACACCCACACACACACACACACACACACACACACACACACACACACACACACACACACACACACACACACACACACACACACACACACACACACACACACACAGGGGAGGATGAGGAGGGGAAGACGAGGTTGCTAGCCCAGTAGACCACCATGAATACTAAAAGCTTCTCCTGAGGGGGGCTCATGAAGGAGGGGGCGGCACTCCCTCCCTCATCTCCCTCCCTCCTTCTCTCTGTCTCTCTCTCTCTCTCTCTTTCTCTCTCACTAGACCCTTCTCTCTCCCTTCCTCACTGAGGGTGGATTTGGTCGCTAGGGGCGTGCTGTTGGACGCTTGGGAATGTTAAGTAAGGGGTGTGCGTGAAGGTAAGTAGTGAGGGGAGTAGGAAAGGTAAGAGGTGGTGGATGGGTGTTAGTTAGGGTGGAATGAAGGTGGAGGGTGCGTGTTAGTGAGGGGTGGAGTAAAGGTGGAGGGTGGGTGTTAGTGAGGGTGGAGTGTAGGTGGAGGGCGGGGGTTAGTGAGGGTGGAGTGTAGGTGGAGGGTGGGTGTTAATGAAGGGTGGAGTGTAGTTGGAGGGTGGGTGTTAGTGAGGGTGGAGTGTAGGTGGAGGGTTGGTGTTAAGGAAGGGTGGAGTGTAGTTGGAGGATGGGTGTTAGTGAGGGTGAAGTGTAGGTGGAGGGTTGGTGTTATTGAAGGCGGAGTGTAAGTGGAAGGTGGGTGGAAAATAAGGTATGTGCCCCTCCATCTCCCTTACTGTACAGCATCAACAGTATACAAGTATACAGCAGTATACAAGTCTTGTATACCTCGAATCAGCATTTACTCACCATAACAAGAACTCCTTCAAGACGCTATACACGACACATCTCGTCTCCACCACCAAGTACAAAACTCCAGAGTGGAGCCACCGCCTCATCAGTCACCCCCAGAAATTAGAAAACCTTCAAAGGTTTACAAGTAAACCAACGTCACAGCTGAGAGGAACGCACTAAGAGGAACAACTGAGGTAACTACACTTTAAGTCCTCGACAGAAAGATAAGAAAGGACAAAATAATGGTGT
>NC_069444.1:19335691-19338191 GCF_026875155.1 Cherax quadricarinatus
ATGGAGTGCTGAGGTAAACATGAAGTGCTAAAGTAAACATGGAGTGCTGAGGTAAACATGGAGTGCTGAGGTAAACATGGAGTGCTGAGGTAAACATGAAGTGCTTGGGTAAGCATGGAGTGCTGAGGTAAACATGGAGTGCTGAGGTAAACATGGAGTGCTGAGGTGAATATGGAGTACTGAGGTGAACATGGAGTGCTGAGGTGAATATTGAGTTCTGAGGTGAACATGGAGTGCTTAGGTGAACATGGAGTGCGGAGGTGAACATGTAGAGCTGAGGTGAGCATGGAAAGCTGAGGTGAACATGGAGAGCTGAGGTGAACATGGAGAGCTACGGTGAACATGGAGAGGTGAGGTGAACATGGAGAGTTGAGGTGAACATGGAGAGCAGAGGTGAACATGGAGAGCTGAGGTGAACATGGAGAGTTGATGTGAACATGGAGAGCTGAGGTGAACATGGAGAGCTAAGGTGAACATGGAGAGCTGAGGTAAACATAGAGAGCTGAGGTGAACATGGAGAGGTGAGGTGAACATGGAGAGCTGAGGTGAACATGGAGAGCTAAGGTGAACATGGAGAGCTGAGGTGAACATGGAGAGCTAAGGTGAACATGGAGAGCTAAGGTGAACATGGAGAGCTGAGGTGAACATGGAGAGGTGAGGTGAACATGGAGAGCTGAGGTGAACATGGAGAGCTAAGGTGAACATGGAGAGGTGAGGTGAACATGGAGAGCTGAGGTGAACATGAGAGAGGTGAGGTGAACATGGAGAGGTGAGGTGAACATGGAGAGCTGAGGTGAACATGGAGAGCTAAGGTGAACATGGAGAGCTGAGGTGAACATGGAGAGCTAAGGTGAACATGGAGAGCTAAGGTGAACATGGAGAGCTGAGGTGAACATGGAGAGGTGAGGTGAACATGGAGAGCTGAGGTGAACATGGAGAGCTAAGGTGAACATGGAGAGGTGAGGTGAACATGGAGAGCTGAGGTGAACATGGAGAGCTGAGGTGAACATGGAGAGGTGAGGTGAACATGGAGAGCTGAGGTGAACATGGAGAGCTGAGGTGAACATGGAGAGGTGAGGTGAACATGGAGAGCTGAGGTGAACATGGAGAGCTGAGGTGAACATGGAGAGGTGAGGTGAACATGGAGAGCTGAGGTGAACATGGAGAGCTAAGGTGAACATGGAGAGGTGAGGTGAACATGGAGAGCTGAGGTGAACATGGAGAGCTGAGGTGAACATGGAGAGGTGAGGTGAACATGGAGAGGTGAGGTGAACATGGAGAGCTAAGGTGAACATGGAGAGGTGAGGTGAACATGGAGAGCTGAGGTGAACATGGAGAGCTGAGGTGAACATGGAGAGGTGAGGTGAACATGGAGAGCTGAGGTGAACATGGAGAGCTAAGGTGAACATGGAGAGCTGAGGTGAACATGGAGAGCTGAGGTGAACATGGAGAGCTGAGGTGAACGTGGAGAATCTGCTGATGGTCCCTACTTAGTGTCGTTATATTACCTCCTTGTTCCTGATTCTGTGTCGCAGTTGCTTGTTATATTGTTATTGGACTTAGCAGTCGTTTTATTGCTCAGCAAGCTGTTCTGACTGCCTGGTGGTCAAGAAGTTAGTTGATGTGAGGACTTTGTCAGCCACTTGTTTAAGTCTAGTCGAGTCTTGAGACATAGCGAACTACTTAGTGCACTTACTCACATACACACACTTACTTGTATATATATGTATTACGTTATTAAATGTTAACAGTGTACTAGACGGTACTTATAAGCCATAAAAATGTGACATGTGCCTTCAGCACAATACTACTGTACACGAGAGAAGTGTAGGAACTTGTGTCCTATATTATATTCAATTGATTAATTTAATTTACTTTGATCTTATACCTCTAGATTTTGTTATTAATAAATTTATTAAATTTTAATTTCTCTAGTTAGTAGCCTACCAGTTGTAATCCTGAAGCACTAATAATTCTTATTGAATTCTAATGGATAATTGGACCAGGATACTGACTACTTGTTACGAAAACCCAGTAACAGGCTGGATGCTAGAAGGACAGTCCTTTCTAGTATTCACTGGAGGTCTCTATGCTTATTAGAAATCGCGTTTTTTGTAACATGAGGTAAACATGAAGTGCTGAGGTAAACACGAAGTGCTGAGGTGAACATGGAGAGCTGGGGTAAAGACTGAGAGCTGAGGTGAACATGAAGTGCTGAGGTAAACACGAAGTACTGAGGTGAACATTTAGAACTGAGGTGAACATGGAGAGCTGAGGTGAACATGGAGAACTGAGGTGAACATGGAGAACTGAGGTGAACATGGAGAGCTGAGGTGAACATGGAGAGCTGAGGTGAACATGGAGAACTGAGGGGAACATGGAGAGCTGAGGTGAACATGGAGAACTGAGGTGAACATGGAGAGCTGAGGTGAACATGGAGAACTGAGGTGAACATGGAGAGCTGAGGTGAACATGGAGAGCTGAGGTGAACATGGAAAGC
>NC_069444.1:19343191-19363191 GCF_026875155.1 Cherax quadricarinatus
GGATAAAAAAACTCAAAGCAACTCCGGATAATTGGGACAAAAATTCATCCGGACCATTTCCCGATACAGACGAAATCCGGTTAACCGAGAAGTCCTGATGGGTAAAAATTCGAGTTAATGAGGTCCTGAAAGGATAAGTTGTATTAGTAGGGTTCTGCCTGAGGTTCTTTAGGTTCTGCGTGAGGTACTGATGAGGTTCCTAACATTCTATGTGAGGTTTCTTCTGAGGTTCTACGTGAGGTTCTTGACATTATGCGACAGGTTCTTGAGATGTACGTGAGGTTCTTAAGGTTCTATATAATGTTATTGAGGTTCTATATGACGTTCTTGAGGTTCTACGTGAGATTCTTCTTGAAACAGTAAATATAATAATAATAATAATAATAATAATAATAATAATAATAATAATAATAATAATAATAATAATAATAATAATAATGATAATAATAATAATAATAATAATTATTATTATTATTATTATTATAACTACTACTACTACTACTACTACTACTACTACTACTACTACCACTACTACTACTACTACTACTACCACTACTACTACTACTACTACTACCACTACTACTACTACTACCACCACTACTACTACTACTACTACTACTACTACTACCACTACTACTACTACTACTACTACTACTACCACTACTACTACTACTACTACTACTACTACTACCACTACTACTACTACTACTACCACTACTACTACCACTACTACTACTACTACTACTACTACTACTACTACTACTACTACTACTAGATGAGGACCACGAAAACCAACAAGATAAGACCACTAAGAGAACAAACACCACAAGAAATGAAACACGAAATTGTAAATGACTTGATGTGGGGGAAAGGTGGTGGCAGCTCCATCCCACCTAGTGGAGTAGTAGGAACAGTCCCATCCAATCTAGTGGAGTAGGAAGATCAGTACCAGCCCACCTAGTCTAGTAGGAGTATCAGTCCCAGCCCACCTAGTGGAGTAGGGGGATCAGTCCCAGGCCAATAATAATGGCAGCACCAGAAGCAGCAGTAACAGCAGCAATTGTAAAAAAATGTTATCTGCTAAACAGCAGGAGCAGCAATAACACCAGCAGCAACAGCTGGGTAGCTCCTCGCCAGACTAATTATTTTTTCAGTCCAACATATTTCGTACTTTAGACCTGGATTCATTATCCACAGACACGGCAGTCAGGTGACGTGTGTGTTGACCGGCAGAGCCACGGAAGTAGGAAGACACGACCGTGGACGTGGAGGGAAGAGAGGCAGACACATTAATGATATATGAGGAGAGGGAGAGAAAGCAGTGGAGAAAGTAAAGAGGGAGAGAAAGAAATGTTGAAAGTAAAGAGGGAGAGAAAGCAGTGGAGAAAGTAAAGAGGGAGAGAAAGAAATGGTGAAAGTAAAGAGGGTGAGGAAGAAATGGTGAAAGAGGGAGAGGAAGAAATGAAAAAAATAAAGAGGGAGAGAAAGAAATGGAGAAAGTAAAGAGGGAGAGAAAGAAATGGTGAAAGTAAAGAGGGAGAGAAAGAAATGGTGAAAGTAAAGAGAGAGAGGAAGAAATGGAAAAAATAAAGAGGGAGAAAAAGTAATAGAGAAAGTAAAGAGGGAGAGAAAGAAATGGTGAAAGTAAAGAGGGAGAGAAAGAAAGGGTGAAAGTAAAGAGGGAGTGGAAGAAATGGAAAAAATACAGAGGGATAGAAAGCAATGGAGAAAGTAAAGAGAGAGAGAAAGAAATGGTGAAAGTAAAGAGTGAGAGAAAGCAGTGGAGAAAGTAAAGAGGGAGAGAAAGAAATGGTGAAAGTAAAGAGGGAGAGAAAGAAATGGTGAAAGTAAAGAGAGAGAGGAAGAAATGGAAAAATAAAGAGGAAGAGAAAGTAATAGAGAAAGTAAAGAGGGAGAGAAAGAAATGGTGAAAGTAAAGAGGTAGAGAAAGAAATGGTGAAAGTAAAGAGGGAGAGGAAGAAATGGAAAAAATGCAGAGGGATAGAAAGCAATGGAGAAAGTAAGGAGGGAGAGAAAGAAATGGTGAAAGTAAAGAGGGAGAGAAAGCAGTGGAGAAAGTAAAGAGGGAGAGAAAGAAATGGTGAAAGTAAAGAGGGAGAGGAAGAAATGGTGAAAGAGGGAGAGGAAGAAATGGAAAAAATAAAGAGGGAGAGAAAGCAATGGAGAAAGTAAAGAGGGAGAGAAAGAAATGGTGAAAGTAAAGAGGGAGAAGAAGAAATGATGTTGCCACCCCTACACATCTTGAAATGATGTTCTTTAAGCTCTGTATAAACACTAGTACCTCTGTACTAGCATGTGCAATGTACAGACCTCAGTGGCAACATGCAGACCCCATCAACTTCCTAATGGAAAATATTGACTCCCTTCTGCTACAACACAACTGTCAACATATTATAATTGTTGGTGACCTCAACCAGCACCTTATACAGAGGGACTTTGATGACCTTCTTGCAGTGTTTGACATGAGAAACTTTGTTGATTTCCCTACTCATATCTCTGGCTCCTCCCTTGACCCAGTAGTGAGTGATCTGGCAGAAGGTATAGTCACTTGTCAACCCCTCAGCTACGTTGGATCATCTGACCACAAGGCTGTTTTTACGACACTTAAGATCCCAACAGAACGAGGTGAGGAGTCCACACGCACAACCTGGCTATGGGAAAGAGGTAATTGGCCAGCCCTTTGCTCTGAGCTCGCCACCACCGACTGGAATGCTCTTCTCCAAGGGGATGTTGACAACCAAGTGAAAGCCTTCACTGGACACATCCTTAATCTACAACAAGAACACATTCCTCACCGGCAATATGTGACGAAGCCTACAATCAGCCTTGGTTTGGCTTTCGTTGTAGAGAGGCTGCTACTGCTAAGTACAAAGCATGGCGAAGGTATAAGAGACATCCTACCACCTATAACAGGAACTTGCACATGCAAGCCTGTAGGCATATGGGTGATGTTCAAAAGTGGGCCATTGCTAAATGGGAGGTGGACACTAAAAGAAAATTAGCATCAGGTAGGGTAGGCTCCAAAACCTGGTGTCCCTGATCAGGACAGACAAGGTTATCTGCCTGATGAACTTATTCCACCTCTAAATCGACAGGATGGGACCACCTCTACTAGTAGTCAAGAGAAGGCGGACCTCTTTGCTGAACACTTTGCTACCAAAATGCAAGTTCCTGATCCAGCAAGGGACCCTCCTTGGCTAGCTGCAAGAACTGTGTCAAAACTGTCAGTGGTGACAATAAGGCAGGAGGAGGTTCATTTCCTTCTTAAATCGCTTGACCAAGAAAAGGCTGTGGGCCCAGACAAGTTGAGCCCAAGATTGTTGAGAAGATGTGCAGACCAGCTAGCAGCACCTCTAACTCGCATCTTTCAGCACTGCCTAGTACAGTGTAAATGGCCCTCTCTATGGAAAGAGGCGAATGTAGTCCCTGTTCACAAAAAGAAAGCAGAGCAGAAATCAGCAACTACAGACCAGTGTCACTCCTGTCAATCACTGGTAAGATCCTTGAGACAATAATCTCAAGACAAATGACAGAGTTTTTTGACTACCACTCACTACTTTGTGATCGTCAATATGGCTTCAGGAAAGGTTACTCTGCTGCTGATCTGTTGTTAAACCTCTCCACTAAGTGGCACCAGTCACTGGATGAATCCAAAGTCAGCTGTGTGGTAGCACTAGACATTGCTGGCGCTTTCGACCGGGTGTGGCACCAGGGCCTCTTAGCAAAACTTCAAGCACTGGGAATTGCAGGCTCTACGCTATGTCTCCTCAGTGACTACCTTCATGGTAGATCTCTAAGTGTAGTTCTCAATGGAACGGAATCAGCAAGACATCCTATTGGGGCAAGTGTTCCACAAGGAAGCGTGCTGGGTCATTGTTATGGAATGTCTACTTCAACGACCTTCTTCATCTCATCCCAGAATCACATGCATATGCAGACGACTGTACACTGACATTCACTTATCCAAGAGAAGAAATGCCAGCTGCTCTAAGCTACATCAATCACCAGCTGAGAGCTATGTCAGCTTGGGGAAATAGATGGCAAGTAACATTTGCACCTGAGAAAACGCAAATGATGATCGTCTCTAGGCACCATGATGGTAATGCTGGTGCAGTAGTAAGGATGAATGGGAGGATGTTGGCACCTGGAGAAGAAGTTGATATCCTTGGGGTGAAATTTGACTCCAAACTAACCATGAAGAACCATGTTGTAAATCTTGCAAACAAGGCAGCCAGGAAGCTTACAGCACTTCGCCGTATCTCCCATCTGCTTGACAGTAGGGGTTGCAAGATCCTGTACGAGGCACAAGTACGCT
The DNA here is from genome assembly GCF_026875155.1 of Cherax quadricarinatus. Taxonomy (NCBI): domain Eukaryota; kingdom Metazoa; phylum Arthropoda; class Malacostraca; order Decapoda; family Parastacidae; genus Cherax; species Cherax quadricarinatus. The sequence goes on from NC_069444.1 coordinate 19,347,528, forward strand.
CGCACCTTGAGTATGCTCCAATTTTTTGGTTTGCCTGCCCCCCCCCCCTCTCATCTGCGACTGCTTGACAGAGTAGAGAACAGAGCAAGACGTCTCATCTCTCGCCTGGACCCATCCTGGATAGATCTGTCATTTCAGCAGAGCCTTCAACATAGGAGGGATGTGGGTGCCTTACTGTTATGTACAAGGCCAATATTGTCAAAATACCACACTTGGATCCACTTCGAGGACAGCGTGAAACAAGCTTTTATGCCACAAGACGGGCAGAAAGCAGCAACTTCACTCTGGTTGTACCCTTCTCCAGAACATCACTCCATCTGAGATCATACATACCCAGGATGACTCGAGTATGGAACACATTCGTACAGCATAATGATGTCAACGAGATAAAGTCAGTTGATCAAATAAAAATGCTGGCCCACAGATGGCTCCAACTTCATCCTGTTTCCTACTTGTATGTTTCATAACAATAAAAATGCTTTCAAATGAGCTGATGTAGGTAACAGCTCTTAGCTTGCCAATAAAGTTAGGAATCCTTAACCTGTAAATAGCTGTCAATAAAGCTAGGGATCCTTAACCTTGTCAAACCCTGTGTAAAAAAAAATGGTGAAAGTAAAGAGGGAGAGGAAGAAATGGAAAAAATAAAGAGAGATAGAAAGCAATGGAGAAAGTAAAGAGGGAGAGAAAGAAATGGTGAAAGTAAAGAGGGAGAGAAAGCAGTGGAGAAAGTAAAGAGGGAGAGAAAGAAATAGTGAAAGTGAAGAGGGAGAGAAAGCAGTGGAGAAAGTAAAGAGGGAGAGAAAGCAGTGGAGAAAGTAAAGAGGGAGAGAAAGAAATGGTGAAAGAGGGAGAGGAAGAAATGGAAAAAATAAAGAGGGAGAGAAAGCAATGGAGAAAGAGGAAAAGGAGAGAAAGGAATGATGAAAGGAGAGAGGAGGAGGAGGAGGGGAGAGAAAGGGAAGTTCACTTCTTTAACAAGAGAACCTCCGGTTTCCAAGTTCAAAGTTCAAACTTTATTTTTTTTTCAAGCTGGTAGTTCAGACATGTCAAAAAACATTCTGGAAAAATGACGTGAAACTTTATCCCACGTATCTTCCCCATCCATACCCCCATCCATACCCCCATAAATACCCCCATCCATACCCCCATCCATACCCCCATCCATACCCCCATCCATACCCCCATCCATACCCCCATCCATACCCCCATCCATACCCCCATCCATACCCCCATCCATACCCCCATCCATACCCCCATCCATACCCCCATCCATACCCCCATCCATACCCCCATCCATACCCCCATCCATACCCCCATCCATACCCCCATCCATACCCCCATCCATACCCCCATCCATACCCCCATCCATACCCCCATCCATACCCCCATCCTTACCCCCATCCATACCCCCATCCATACCCCCATCCATACCCCCATCCTTACCCCCCATCCTTACCTCCCATCCATACCCCCATCCATACCCCATCCTTACCCCATCCCTACCCCTATCCCTACCCCATCCCTACCTCTCATCCCTACCCCCATCCCTAATCCCATACGTACCCCCTATCCCTACCCCATCCCTACCTCTCATCCCTACCCCCATCCCTAATCCCATACGTACCCCCTATCCCTACCCCATCCCTACCTCTCATCCCTACCCCCATCCCTAATCCCATACGTACCCCCTATCCCTACCCCATCCCTACCTCTCATCCCTACCCCCTTCCCTAATCCCATACCTACCCCCTATCCCTACCCCATCCCTACTCTCATCCCAAGCCCCATATCTACCCCCATCCCTACCCCCCATGCGATTCACGGCGTTGGTAGCCCCTCCCCCCATTCAAGTAAATAAAAACCCATAGGTTATTTACCTAATTATTGCTCCCATTAACCTATTATGACACAAAAATCGTTTGATGAAGGCAGATACCGAGAGAGTTTAGACGAGGCAGGAGCAGGAGAGGACCTTTATATACTGCTACTACTCCTGTTTAACGGGCATACTGCCTGTGTGGAATATATTGTTCAATAACTTCTGTTAATGGGTACATTGAATTTCGGAATTTACTATTAAATACTACTTTTTAACGTGTGTGAGGAGAAGTGGTACGATAGCTTCACAGGAAGGTCTCAGTGGCTGCCAGGTGCGTGAAAATGGGATTTAAGCGGTACGTTAGGTGAATGGAGAGTCCATAGCGGCTGCCAGACGCATGAAAATGTCTCTTAGACGGAACGACGGCTTCATGAACAGGTAACAACGGCTGCCAGGCCCATGAAAATGTGGCTTAAATGGCAGGATGGCTTCATGACCAGGTAAGAACGGCTGCCAGGCGCATGGAAATGCGGCTTAGGTGATACGTTAGCTGAATGGAAAGTTCATAGCGGGTTGCCAGGCGCATGAATGTGTCGCTACGTTGGCACAATGCCTTCATGAACAGGTGACAGCAGCTGCCAGGCGCATGACAGTGTCGCTTAGATGGCACGATAGCTTTATAAATAGGTAACAACGGCTGCCAGGCGCATGAAAATATTGCTTAGATGGCATGACTGCTTCAAGAAGAGGTATCAATGTTTGCCAGGCGTATGAAGAGGTCGCTGAAGGTGTTACGACAGTTGCCAGGCGTACGATGATGTCTCCTAGAAAGCACAAAATAGTTTCAAAAGCAGTTGCCCACATCTGTCAAAAAGCAAAACAACTAACATCTGTCTATAGACAAGACAGAAGCTATGATAAACACTTGCCAGATAGACAGAAACTAGGCAGACACGGGTTCTTCACCATTTCCGCAGACTGGATGCGAGAGTTGCGCTTCTGTGTCGCATGTTACGGACGGAAGATCAAGCTCCCATGTGCGGAATGACCCACCCAAATTTAGCGCGATGTGTTAATAATAATAATAATAATAATAATAATAATAATAATAATAATAATAATAATAATAATGATATATACACCGAGAAGTGTATTACTCTCAGCGAATATGCGTTGAGAGTTTACTTAAATCAAAGTGTCCTTGTCTAGTGGGATAAAAGTTCCAGCCTTAATGACCCTGGTGTAGTCACTAGGCTTTAAACCCCATTAAAAGCATTAACTAATGTAACGCTACTAATACTACTACTAATTATAATAACAATAGCAATAACAATCCATCACAATCACCATCACTCATACAATATCATGCAATATCTAAATTTATTCTATGTAATGTATTCAGTTAAGCATTTAAACTTTATTTTATGAATATAGTAATTTATTCAAAATTGTTTGCAAACATTATATTCAGTAATTTATTCTGTTTTTTTTAAGATGCTCTGTAACCTATTTTAAATTGGTCCTGTATAATTTATTCTGAAATTTATTCAATCTATATTATATGTAACTGCGACATGACTTCCCCATGAATGTGATAATTTCTTCCGTTCTTCTCAGCAATTGAGGTTTCATTCCACGTCCATTTGTCAACCATGACTATAAATATCGTTTCCTTACTAACGAAAACACTTCACGAAATAAATGTAATATTTTTAATTTGTTGGCCTTTTTGGACTATGAAGCTGACGGTGCTGATGGTGGTGCTAGGGACAGCACTGTGCTGCCTGGTATGTTGTAACTATTATCCCGCTAGAGGCAATCTGGTGCCATGCTCGCCCGACAGGATAGTTCTCATGATTCAAACTATTTTCCATTTACAGGAGCAAAATTTTCTCCTGGAGCCATAGCTGGAGGAGCTGGGTCACTAATGGGGTCACGAAGAGGTACCAGAGGCGTACCCACCTCGGGGGTCTGAACGGGTCCATGGATCACCTCAGGTCGAGGTTCTAAATGTGGATCAACCTCTGGAGTCTGAAAGGGATCATGGACCACGTCTTGTCGATCATCTAGAGTCTGGTGAGGCAGAACCAGACGATGATCTACCTCTGACACCTCTAGTCGAGGTGTCGGAGAAGGACGAGATCGAGCTGACACTGGTAGAGTGCCTCATCTTAATTACCTTCATCTCACTGATAATGAACTATGTTGCCAGACGTCTCACTTACTTGGGCATCCGCTCCACAAATAACCGGAACATAGGAGACTGAAACTTATGGCGACTTTTCGGTCCCAATTGATCATTTAACTACTGACACAGTCATGGTATTGTGCCTTTTTATTCTTTGTGTGTATACAGATAGCAAGAGAAGGCTGACCCACTGATTGACAGTCACTGGACTTGTTGACAGTCAACTGGACATATGTCTGTAGCTTCTCAGAATATTTTGATGCTGCAGGGCCAAGGAATCCCACTAGTGATAAGATGGTAAAGTACGTCAGTAGAGATGGTGATACCATGGGAGATGGTATGGTGATACCAGTGATGGTGGAATGGTCAGATAATTCCATGGGCGTTGGTATGGTGTATAGGCGAGTGCCTAGGGAGGTGTTGTACCAGTGATCACAATAATCTCAGGTAGGAAAAATGGTGTTGTTCTCTTGTATAGGTACAAGGACTATGATGCTCCCCAGCACAAGGTCCCCCTGGAAAGAGCAGAGTTTTTCTTCTCTCCTTCCCTTTCCCCCCTTACTTTTACTCTTCCTTTCTTTCCCTCTCTCTCCTCATATATCATTGTTGTGTCTCCCTCTTTTCCCTCCACCTTCACGCCTTCACACCTCCGTGGCTCTGCAGACAACCCAGGATTCACAGGAGTGCCGTGTCTGTGGATAATGAATCCAATTCCTGAGCGCGAAATATGCCGGCCAGAAAAGTAATTACGTACGACGTTTGTGAGAGCAGACGAGGAGCCACCCTTGTTTTCCCTGCTGCTGTTGTTACTGCTGTTGCTGTCTCGTATTTCCCCGCTATTGTTATTGGTGGTCATAGTGGTACGTGTCTTAATGACCTTGATCATGGTCTTACTGGGCCATGTTCCATATTTTGTTGATCCTAGTCTTACTGATTCTAGTTGTTCTCATCTTTGGAGCCCTTGATCACGAGTAGGTTCTTTATTGGTATTGATTCATTCATTCATTAGGGATTTGCCGGTACTTCCGGCCCGGGTCTTCTCCAGATGGCGACCCGGCTGTGGCCCCCGGATTGGGGGTGTCGTTCATCTTCTTCTTTCTTCTGTCTTCTTTCTTGGGCCCTCCGGGTGGAGGGTAACATTGGTATTGATGTGCACTGATCTTACTTTTCATGGTCATCGAGTCTCTAGAGTAGCAAACTTTTAAGCTGCGGTTTTCTTTGTGTGGTCGTCAAGTGCCTGTTGGACGACAATGAATGGTTGTGGTCCTTGATGGTTCTCCAAGTCCCTGTTGTCTGAGGACCATGACTGGTAGTGGTCTTCGATGGTTGTCACTGTATAATGTCTGAGGTCTTTGAATTGCTGTTGGAAGTTATACAGGTACATGTAATTCTGGCCGGTTGAGTACATATGGTACTAGCCAGTTAGTGCTTGTTGTTCTGCCAAGCTGAATACACGTGGTTCGGGCTCGATGAGTACACGAGGTTCTGGTCAACTGTATATGTGGTTCTGTTCAGTTGACCACACGTGGTTTTCTCAGCTGAGTACATGTGGCTCTAACGAGCTGAGTACATGCCATTCTCGTTTAAATTGCCACTCAATTGGGATATTTTTATGCTTCAAATCTTTCAAACCATCTTCTATAGATGTCTCTCTTCTTCCATAATTTCCTCCTCAGTTATTCTTTTAACTCCTCTTCCCCTCCACCTAAGCATTTTCTTCTTACTCCTCTTTTACAATCTTCCCTCTCTATCTCTCTATCCTTGTACTCTTCTTTTAACTCCTATTCAACAATATCCTCCTTCAGTAACTCCTAAAATTACTTTTCCTACTCCTCACGTCATCCACTTTCTTGCTAATTACCTTTCTCACGCCGTGAAAATAATGACACAGTTAAAAGAAGAGATATATCCTCATTATTTCTTTTCTTCTTGGGAATTTGGACTTCTGAATCACCTGAGAATTTTTTTAGGGCCCCTGAGATAATTGGCTGTAAAAGAGCCTTCATTGCTCTCTCTTTTCTCCTCTGCCAAGAGGAAAAGAGAGAATGAAAGCTCACGTTCAGAGTATTTACCTATAGAGTTCATTACTTTAATAAAAGTACGAGATGAGAGAATTAGCAAGTGCGTGTGTGTGTGTATGTAGCTTTGGAACCAGGGAGAAGGAAGAGAGCAAAGGCTAGAGAGAAGGATGAACACACGATACAAACATCTGCTGCATACTGCAGCCTTGAATCCACTCCATATCTCTTCAACACCACCCGTCCCCACCCTTCCTCACTTCCTGTACCCTCTCTAACAAGTCTTTCTCCTAATAGTTGCTGAGATCTTACAGTTACTGTCTCCGTTAACTTATTCACTTTCACTTCCTTCGTACCCACTGACGGCATTCTCCTTGCACCCCACCTGTCTCTTACTTTCACTGTCGCTACGAATAAGCGATGATCATGTATGTCTATCTCCCCTCTAAAAACAGGTATGAAACCAGGGGTCTACCCATTAACTTTCTCTTTCCTAATATATACTATATACAATAGTGCTGTGATTACTCTTATATCGTATCTCGTGTACTTATACAAAGTTTACTCCTGGCAGTCTGAACTTACCTGCCACGACATCTACAACAGTTAGTTTAACCCTGGCAGTCTGAACTTACCTACCACGTCATCTACAACAGTTTCTCCAACTTTAGCATTTGGGTGATCTACAACAATTATTTTCTCATTTGGTTTGAAACTCCCTCAACATTCGTTTAATGCCTCACAAAATCTCTTCCTCTCTCAATTACTCTTCTCTCTTAACTAGAGGGATAAACACTTACTATAACCCACATCTTACATACAAACCTTATTCTAATTCACATAATTCTTGAATAAATGTACTTCTACTACGTTTGACATTGCTAATAATTTAATATTATTGCTGCCCCCTTCCTTAATTCTAGTCTTCTGGAGCACATAGCTATTTTATCAAGTTTTGTCAGAATAAAAATGAAATCAATATCAGAAACGTAACAGCAGCAGAAACAGCAAAAGTAACAGAAATAATAGTAGCAGCAGCGGTAACAGTAGCAGCAGCAGTAACAGCAGCAGCAGCAGTAACAGCAGCAATAACAACAGCAGCAGCAGTAACAACAGTAGCAGCAGTAGCAGTAGCAGCAGTAACAGCAGCAGTAGCAGCAGTTGGTGCGGCCAGCTGGCCCAGTGGCAGCTCAGCCAGCGACTGTTGTATGAAAGTTAGAGGGAATAGTTTTACATAATGGAATGTGCCAGCGCTTAAACATTTACTGGCAACTCGCGAACATCCATCTGTCTGCCGCTCTCTCTCTCTCTCTCTCTCTCTCTCTCTCTCTCTCTCTCTCTCTCTCTCTCTCTCTCTCTCTCTCTCTCTCTCTCCTCTCTTTACAGAGTTAGGTTAAGAGTTCCTACTTTTATTTACGACCTAAGAGTTGTTACTTACCTCATCTCGTTTGAAAGCCTTACCTAGCATTACCTTTAATAAATTTGTATCGTTATGAAACATACAAATAGGGAACCAGATGAAGTTGGAGCCTTAAGCCACTCAACTACGTCACATTGGAAGCTAAGTCCCACTCGTGGACAGCGACCAACGTGGGGTAGAATCCTGCGAATCCAACGAGCTGTTGGAGTGTGAGCAAGGAAATATTTTGTGAAGAGATTCAGAGAAACCGGCTAGCTGGACTTGAGTCCTGGAAAGGAGGGGTTTGGGATATTGGCAGTTTGGAGGGACGTCTAAACTGTCGTATTTGAGCGCCACTGCAGAGGCAGTGATCATGTATGAGTGATGGTGAAAGTGCTGAATGGTAATAAAAGTTGTACTCACCTAGTTCTGGTTGAAGGGGTCGGTTCACAGCTCCTGGCCCCACCTCTTCACTGAACGCTACTAGGTCACTCTTCCCGCTCCGTGAGCTTTATCATACCTTTTCTTAAAGCTATGTATGGATCCTGCCTCCACTACATTACTTCACAGACTATTCCACTTACTGACAACAATGTGACTGAAGAAATACTTCCTAACATCCCAGTGATTCATCTAAATCTTCAACTTCCAATTGTGACCCCTTGTTGCTGTGTCCCATCTCTGGAACATCCTGTCTCTGTCCACCTTGTCGATTCCTCTCAGTATTTTGTATGTCTTTATCATATCTCCCCTATCTCTCTTGTCCTCCAGCTTTGTCAGCTTGATTTCCCTTAACCTCTCCTCGTACGACATACCCCTTAGCTCCGGGACCAGTCTAGTTGGAAACCTTTGCACTTTCTCTAGTGTCCTTACGTGCTTAGCTAGGTGTGGGTTCTTAAGTTTGCTATAAACTCGTAAGTTGCCGCAGTTATTTGGTTGATGTGCGTCTGAGATGTGCCCGGTGTTATACTCAGCACAAGGTCCTTTTCCTTGAGTAAGGTTTGTAGTTTCTACCACCCTAGACTGTACTCTGTCTGTGGTCTTCTTTGTCCTTTCCCAGTCTTCATGACTTTGCAGTTGGTGGGGTTGAACTCCAGGAGCCAGTTGCTGGACTAGGCGTGCAGTCTCTCCAGATCCCTTTGTAGTTCTGTCTGGTCCTCGTCCGATTGAATTCTTCTCATCAACTTCACATCATCTGCAAACAGCGACACTTCGGAGTCTATTCTTTCCCTCAAGTCTTTCACAAATATCAGAAGCAGCACCGGTCCTAGGACTGACCCCTGTGGAACCGCGCTCGTCGCAGGTGCCCACTCTGACGCCTCGCCACGTACCATGACCCTCTGTTGTCTTCCTGATAGTGCCTTCCCTGCCATCCCTGTCTGGTCCTCTAGTTCTTGCACTCATTGGTATTGGTATAGATATGTTTTTTTTTATTCTTGTATACCAATCATTGGTATTTGTATAGATGTGTTTTCCTATTAAGGGCTCTGGTGGCCTGGTGGTTAACGCTCTCGCTTCACACGGTGAGGGCCTGGGTTCGATTCCCAGCCAGAGTAGAAACATTGGACGTGTTTCTTTCCACCTGTTGTCTATGTTCCCCATCAGTAAAATGGGTACCTGGGTGTTAGTCGACTGGTGTGGGTCGCATCCTGGGACACTGACCTAAGGAGGCCTGGTCAAAGACCGGGCCGCGGGGGCGTTGACCCCCGGAACTCTCTCCAGATAAACTCCAGAAACTCCAGAATATATGATATTACATGTAATTGATTACATTATTTGTTGAGATGTAATATAACACATCGTATTTGTTATATTTGGATGCTTTCATCGTCGATTCATTAATACATATGTCTATGTTGGTGTGTATGAGTGTGCTTGTGTGTGTGTGTTATTGTGTGTGTTGGTTTTATAACACAATGATTTATTATACAGTCTATATACTTACCCATGTGTGCTTGCCATTTGTATATACAACATAGTTAGACATGTTCTTTAATAATGTATAATGTGTTTGTTTATTATGTGGACGGATCTTGTTAATGTAATTTGACTACAGGAAATACTTTATAACCAATGTTAGAAATCAAACTGTTCCATATTGACATAATGTACGAATTGCACTTGTAGTTTGTTTTGTAAGCAGTTATAACCTTTACCATTTTAAGTTTAGGGAACAGATGTATCATTGTAGTTTATGCTTCATATTCTTACGTGTTGGAAGATTCATACTTTTGGATAGTATTATAGATGTGTTAGGGTTAACTTAATTTATTGTGCACTCTTGTGGTTCTGATTTTATGTTGTACTTTTCAGATAGGGGGAGGTTCTGTCTGGGGAAGGGGGGGTTCTGTCTGGGGAAGGGGGGGGTTCTGTCTGGGGAAGGGGGGGTTCTGTCTGGGGAAGGGGGGTTCTGTCTGGGGAAGGGGAGGTTCTGTCTGGGGAAGGGGGGGTTCTGTCTGGGGAAGGGGGGGTTCTGTCTGGGGAAGGGGGGGTTCTGTCTGGGGAAGGGGGGTTCTGTCTGGGGAAGGGGGGGTTCTGTCTGGGGAAGGGGGGTTTCTGTCTGGGGAAGGGGGTTTCTGACTGGGGAAGGGGGGTTTCTGTCTGGGGAAGGGGGGGGTTCTGTCTGGGGAAGGGGGGTTCTGTCTGGGGAAGGGGGGTTTCTGACTGGGGAAGGGGGGTTTCTGTCTGGGGAAGGGGGGTTTCTGACTGGGGAAGGGGGGTTTCTGTCTGGGGAAGGGGGGTTCTGTCTGGGGAAGGGGGGTTCTGTCTGGGGAAGGGGGGGGGTTTAGTTTGCAGGTTTACGGTATATAACATACTGTGCTCTTTTGACTTAGTACCTTATGACGTTAAGTCATAGTACAGAATATCTGGCTTTACTTTTGATTTAGTTAGTGCGAAAGTTTGTATCAATTCTCTCCTTAATTTGGTTACTGTTTGTGTTTTCATTAGATAATATTTGTTACATGATGTATAATTATTTATATTTGTATGTGGTATTATATGGCCATGGAAAGTTTAGTACATTTGTTGACGGATAAGGCCTGTTTGTTATTTTTTATGTGCTGTGATGTACTTTTTAAATAAAATATGAAAAAAAAGTTCTTGCACTAGTCTCTTGTGTGGAACTGTGTCAAACGCTTTCTTACAGTCCAAGAAAATGCAATCTATCCACTCCTCTCTTTCTTGTATTACTGCTGTCACCCTGTTACAGAACTCCAGTAGGTTTGTGACACAGGATTTCCCGTTCCTGAAACCGTGCTGGCTGTCTTTGATAAGCCCATTCCTTTCTAGGTGCTCCACCACTCTTCTCCTGACGATCTTCTCCATGACTCGGCATACTATACATGTCAGTGACACTGATCTGTTGCTTAGTGCTTCGTGTCTGTCTTCTGTTTTAAAAGTTGGTACTACATTTGCTGTCTTCCATACGTCAGGTAGTCGACCTGTGTGTGTGTGTGTGTGTGTGTGTGTGTGTGTGTGTGTGTGTGTGTGTGTGTGTGTGTGTGTGTGTGTGTGTGTGTGTGTGTGTGTGTGTGTGAGTGTGTGTGTGTGTGTGTGTGTGTGTGTGTGTGTGTGTGTGTGTGTGTGTGTGTGTGTGTGTAGAAGAGGCAAAAAAAAAAAGCCTAAATTTTTATTAGGCGTTTATTCTCATCCAGTGTGACGTGTCTCACCCTCACTCACAACACATGAGGCCTATGTCTCACCCTGACTCACAACACATGTGGCCTATGTCTCACCCTGACTCACAATACATGTGACCTGTCTTACAGTGTTGCCATGTGTAATTACTGTTCAACCTCCTTATAATAAACCCCCAACTATAACGAACTATTTAGGAAGATTCTCAGTGTATCCATCAAAAAATGTTGAGAAATAGCACAAAGCTTCACCAACGTATTTTACTCTATACTAATGTAACTCTATACATAGAGTTTCCTGATATATTGCAATCTGCAATGAATAATAATTATTTGCAACTCAATTATAATTGAGTTGCAAATTTAATTTACCCAGTGGATTTTTTTTTTATTTCAGAAGTTCGTTATATCGAAAGTTTGTGCAGAATTCGCTAAAACCGGTTCATTTTGTTTTTATTTAGTAAGTTTTTTTTTTTACTTTTTCTCAGTTATGTGATGTTTAGTTATGTGATGCTTATTTGTGTGTTCTTTAGTTATGTGTTCCTTAGTTATGCGCTCCTCCTCGGAAATTATGTGATTCTTGTTTTGGTTCAGTATCAGTGTGAAGGTGTGACGCCTCTCTCTCTCTCTCTCTCTCTCTCTCTCTCTCTCTCCTCTCTCTCTCTCTCTCTCTCTCTCTCTCTCTCTCTCTCTCTCTCTCTCTCTCTGTGAGTGGTGGGCGAGACGTTGTTTATTTTGCCTTCTGCCAGAACACTGTATCATCCATAATTTTTTTTTTAGCAAGTCGGCCGTCTCCCGCCGAGGCAGGGTGACCAAATACCATTTGTCTCCATTCACTCCTATCTAACACGCTCACGCACGCTTTCTGCAAGTCCAAGCCCCTCTCCCACACAACCTCCTTTACCCCCTCCTTCCAACCTTTTCGAGGACGACTCCTACCCCACCTTCCTTCCCCTACATATTTATATGCTCTCCATGTCATTCTACTTTAATCCATTCTCTCTAAATGACCAAACCACCTCAACAACCCCTCTTCAGCCCTCTGACTAATACTTTTATTAACTCCCCACCTTCTCCTAATTTCCACACTCCGAATTTTCTGCATAATATTTACACCACACATTGCCCTTAGACAGGACATCTCCACTGCCTCCAACCGTCTCCTCGCTGCTTCATTTACCACCCAAGCTTCACACCCATATAAGAGTGTTGGTACCACTACTTTCATACATACCCTTCTTTGCCTCCATAGATAACGTTCTTTGTCTCCTCATATACCTCAACGCACCACTCACCTTTTTTCCCTCATCAATTCTATGATTAACCTCATCCTTCATAAATCCATCCGCTGACACGTCAACTCCCAAGTATCTGAAAACATTCACTTCTTCCATACTCCTCCTCCCCAATTTGATATCCAATTTTTCTTTATCTAAATCATTTGATACCCTCATCACCTTACTCTTTTCTATGTTCACTTTCAACTTTCTACCTTTACACACACTCCCAAACTCATCCACTAACCTTTGCAATTTTTCTTTAGAATCTCCCATAAGCACAGTATCATCAGCAAAAAGTAACTGTGTCACTTCCCATTTTGTATTTGATTCCTCGTAATTATTATAATTAATTATTATTGTTATTATTATTATTATTATTATTATTATTATTATTATTATTATTATTATTAGTAGTAGTAGTAGTAGTAGTAGTAGTAGAAGCGTAGTAGTAGAAATAGTAGTTTTTAGCACTGTTGGCATACTCACGCACATGAGGGCGTGCACACACACACACACACACACACACACACACACACACACACACATATACACACACACACATACATCCATACATACACACACATACACACACACACACACACACACACACATACGCACACATACACACACACACACACACACACCTACATACATATGCACACACACACACACACATCCGAGAAAGAACGCACATACGCTAGCGATCACAAGTAACACACAACATTAGATAAACATTTAGAATTCCATGATAGTGATCCCAAATCTTTATTAATATCGGTTGTCATAACAACAACCATGTCCTTAGCTCAGTCATTCCACGGGTGAGTTGGGAATACTGCAGCCCTGCATGCTATCTTGGAGACAATGGAATGTACTTACAACTGACGGAACACGGTCAGCCTGGCCGGTCAGAGACAATGCCGCAATTAGTTGACGGAGGATCGAGCCTTCACCACTCCCTGCACTGAATGATTAACGTGGTTTTAACACTTCATAAAATACAACCATTGTACACTTACCTCTGACAATGCGTAGCTTGAGGCGTCCCTGGTGAAGGAAGGCGTAAGGTAGGTGCAGCTCCCGGCCCTGTGTCATTATCTTGACGCCCTTCTTGCCACAGCTCACGGCTGTGCCCTCACCCCAGTACCCAGAGTCTGGCCCCTTCGTGGAGGATTCGCTGCTGCAACTGTCTCCTGACGACCACGTCAGCGATGACAACAGGTATGGAGGCAGCGGGGAAGGGTACTGGGAGTTTAGGGGGGGCAAGTCGAGGTATGGTATGGGTTCCTCGCTTGTCTGACCCATACTTCGTTTATTGTTGTGGTCTTCCTGAGTGATTTGCGAGCACTCGTCTCGCACGGTGTCGAGCACACTCTGGGGAATACTGTCACTGAAGACTCCGTTGGTCAGTTGATCTTGTGACCAGGAGAACGCCTCGTGTAGAGGGTTCTCCATCACCGTCCAGGTAGTGTCCTCCGTCTCCAGGTAGTTGGTGGTAGGTGTCAGGTCTTCAGGAAATGTGTCACCTGGCGTCTGGACTCTTTCCGAGAGTCCAGGCGTCGTGTACATGTCTCCCTTCTCGCTCTCCTCTTTGACTATGTTTTCCTCAATGTTGAGCCCATTACTAAGTCCCATCTGACAGTCATCATGTCGCTGGTTAGGTTCCCCCACTTCCAGTTTACCGTCAAACTGCCGTGATCTGTTACTCTGCTCCTTCATGCACTTGGATAGAGGTTCGCTCTCGTCACGAGTTCGCTCTCTAAATCCTCCAAAATTGTCGCAGTCTTCAGGTAGGTCGAAGGTCACAGAGTGTCCCGCCGAATCGGACCTTTTGCTCCTAACCTGACCTCTGTGTTTGAGGTTTGACCTGAGGTTAGTAACACCAGACATGATTGCGGCAGCTGCAGCAACAGGCAGAGCGGGTCGTGTGTTGTGAGTGGGGAGAAGAGGCGACGAGATGTCTGCCATACCCGGGGTCGATGCCGAGAGCCTCCCGTCAGAAGAACTCGTTACTTCCTGGAGGCAACTGGGCGCCGAGTCACTCATCCCAGCCACCAAGTCTGGCCCACCGGAGGTCACCACCGCTGTGTAGTCCGTGCGGAAGGTCATACAACTGTTGGTCAGCTCGCAGAATCCACGTGGAGTCCCACTGAATATGTTACTGCTACCGCTAGTCACCTGAGTTGAATCGTGCATGTGAAGGTTAAGATGAAGTTGAAACTCCGTCGTTGACGCCCTCGATGGCGATTCTTCATCTTTGATATTAGAACTTCGCAAACTAGAGCTGTGGATAACTTTCCCTCCCTCATTCCCTTGAAGGTGGGAATATTCTTTGTTGGTTCTTACAGCCTCGCTACCTGGCGGCAGGTTGATTTTCCTTCGGGAGTTGGACCGCCGTATAGCCTGCATTGAAAGCCTCCTGTGTAATGACATCCTCGAAGTTCCAGGGTCACTAGGATGCCCTGGAAGAGAACTACGTCTCGAGCAAACCCTTGTGGCTTTCCTTGCTCCATTCTCTTCGCTGACAGAATTATCTCCTATTCTACTAGCTGCTGCTACACGATTAATTCCATCTTCAGAGGTTAATCTTCCCGTGTCCTCATTTTTTGTCAGTACAGCCGCAGGAGACTTGCTCTGCTGATCTACAATTTTAGTTCCTTGGTGAGGAGATAGTGTCCTCAACTCAGCACATACAAGAGGACTGGGGTTAGGATATTGCAGAAGAGTAGCCGCGAGAGTGCAAGGCTCGGGAGATGATGCCTTTAACTGTGTATCCACAAATGAGTTAGGAGTTTTATAGGGTTGTTCCAGGATATTACCCGCTAGGGTGTCAGCCCCGCGACAAGGGTGGTCCAGGTTAGTAACCTCATCACTGCAAGGGTCAGGAGATGATAATTTTAACTGAGTGCCTATAAAAGAAGCAGAGCCGGGGGAAGAATGAGTAACGTCAGGTTTGCCAGCGTCTGGAGACGGTAATTTCAGGTGATCACTTTCGTGAGTGCTTGGAGCTTCCTGCTTTAAATGAGAGACTGCAAGAGTGCCAAGTGCAGGGAACTGGCGCTCCAGTAAAGTACCCAAATGACTGCCAGGATCAGGAGATAACTGCTTCAACTGAGTGCCTTCATGGGTGCCAGGAGATAACTGCTTCAGGTTAGTACCCACAAGAGTGTTATGATCTAGTGAGGGGTGTTCCAATAGAGTACGCAGTTGACTGCCAGTGCCAGGAGATGACAGCTTCAAGCGAGTACCTTCATGAGTACCAGGAGATGACTGCTTCAAGCGAGTACCTTCATGAGTGCCAGCAGATGACTGCTTCACGCGC
>NC_069444.1:19370691-19395691 GCF_026875155.1 Cherax quadricarinatus
TCTTACTTAGTGATGGATTAGTTGGTACAGTGTTCTCCCTGTACTTCTGCTCCTCACCAGATTTATTCTGCAATCCCTCCCGTATCTCTCTCTTTCCTCTGTTGTTTGGCTATATGTAAATCATCGTCCTCACCCGCAAACATTTTCCAGTGTATATCATCATGTACGTATGTCGTCTCCTCTCCAGAGAGAACATTTCCAGGGTTTATTTACGTTCACAGTTGCTTAGACTATTACTCTGTACGGGCAATAATTAATATCTACTATTACTACTATTTCGGAGATCCTGCCCACCATGACAGGAGCTGGGGACGCATGACTTAATCATAGTAATCACGATAGAATTGCCGACAGAATATTAGGAAACTGATGCAACTAATGTGACATTTTATTGTGGCAACGTTTCGCTCTCAGGGAACGGCTTGACGAAGCTCCTGGAGAGGGAGACGTTGCCAGAATAAAACATCACGTCTGTGTCCATTGACTTATACTGACCCAGAGAAGACCGGTTATTGTCTTCCTTGCTGCTCACACCACTGTCTTCAGCACTTCTGGAGCACTGAGCACCAGTACTTCTTGTAGGCTTCACGCCCATAAGAAGAAAAGTCGTATATTTGAAACATCAAGAACCAATCATGTCGGCGTGACTAGTCGTCGGACTTTCAACCGCTTTAACGGTTTTAACGGATTTACTCAGTGTTAACGGTCGTGTCAAGGTTTCTCAGGACGAAAGAAAAATATCCGTTGCATTAAAAAAATCTTTGCAGTTCATCAAAACTTGAGGGTAAACTTAAACGTAACTTAACGAATATTTTAACGAATCATCTCGAAATGATGTTTTACATTACTTGGTTCAGGGATACCTTTTTTTACATTAGGATCAGGGATACCTTTTTTTTAGCGTTATTAGGATTAGGGATAACTTTTTTACATTAGGTTCAGCATTAATTAATACAGGAATACCTTCTTTAACATTATTTGGAACGGGATACATTTTTAATATTATTTGGTACAGGGATTATTTTCTTAACATTAGGTTAAGGGATACCTCTTGAGCGGATATGAGGTTGCAACAAGACAGAATTACTCAGGAAACGGCAGTAACAGTTTGACTGATTAGGCCTTGATCCTCCTGGGTCTGGGATCTGGCAAAGGGGGGCATTGACCCCCCTCACCGCCGAAAACATTCTTCAGGAATCATCAGATATCTAGACTGGAGTGTTGCCTTACGCTCAGGACCGGAGTGTTGTCTTACACACAGGACTGGAGTGTTGTCTTACAGGACTGGAGTGTTGTCTTACAGGACTGGAGTGTTGTCTTACAGAACTGGAGTGTTGTCTTACACACAGGACTGGAGTGTTGTCTTACACACAGGACTGGAGTGTTGTCTTACACACAGGGCTGGAGTGTTGTCTTACACACAGGACTGGAGTGTTGTCTTACATACAGAACTGGAGTGTTGTCTTACACACAGGGCTGGAGTGTTGTCTTACACACAGGACTGGAGTGTTGTCTTACATACAGAACTGGAGTGTTGTCTTACACACAGGGCTGGAGTGTTGTCTTACACACAGGGCTTGAGTGTTGTCTTACACACAGGACTGGAGTGTTGTCTTACATACAGAACTGGAGTGTTGTCTTACACACAGGGCTGGAGTGTTGTCTTACACACAGGGCTTGAGTGTTGTCTTACACACAGGACTGGAGTGTTGTCTTACATAGAGGACTGGAGTGTTGTCTTACATAGAGGACTGGAGTGTTGTCTTACACACATGACTGGAGTGTTGTCTTACATAGAGGACTGGAGTGTTGTCTTACACACATGACTGGAGTGTTGTCTTACACACAGGGCTGGAGTGTTGTCTTACATAGAGGACTGGAGTGTTGTCTTACACACATGACTGGAGTGTTGTCTTACACACATGACTGGAGTGTTGTCTTACACACAGGACTGGAGTATTGTCTTACACACAGGACTGGAGTATTGTCTTACACACAGGACTGGAGTATTGTCTTACACATAGGACTGGAGTATTGTCTTACACACAGGACTGGAGTATTGTCTTACACACAGGACTGGAGTATTGTCTTACACACAGGACTGGAGTATTGTCTTACACACAGGACTGGAGTATTGTCTTACACACAGGACTGTAGTGTTGTCTTACACACAGGACTGGAGTGTCTCTTAAACAAACAGGACCAGTGTGTTTTCTTACACACAGGACTGGAGTATTGTCTTTCACAAAGGACTGGAGTATTGTCTTACACATAGGACTGGAGTATTGTCTTACACACAGGACTGGAGTATTGTCTTACACACAGGACTGGAGTATTGTCTTACACACAGGACTGGAGTATTGTCTTACACACAGGACTGGAGTATTGTCTTACACACAGGACTGTAGTGTTGTCTTACACACACATGACTTGAGTTTATTAAAAACGTTTCGGTCCTGGGACCCTGGTCATTCCTGGGACCAAGGTCCAAATACCGAGAATTGTCCTGTTAAACGTCCCAGTGTTTACGTTTTACTCCTCTTTCCAAATACCTGTCAGTACCAGATGTAGTTTTCCTGCAAGATTCTGATCATCAGCTTATAAGCAACTTGCGTTTTTATTCCCATCTTGACGTTACTCTCAGTTCCCACCGTCTTGAAGCTACTAATGACTCTCAAGGCGTTGCTAAGCTTCAGATGCTGTCGGGAGGTATCGAAGGCATTCAGTCGAGGAACAAGCTTTTAATATGACAAGGTATGGTAAACCCTAGTGTGACCTGGTGTGACCCCTGGCGTGACCCCCTACCCCATGGTGTGACCCATGGTGTGACCCTTGATGTGACCCATGATGTGACCCATGGTGTGACCCCCTGATGTGACCCTTGGTGTGACTCATGGTGTGACCCATGTTGTGACTCCTGGTGTGACCCCTGGTATGACCTCGTGTGACTCCCAGGTGTGGGGGTCGCAGTGCTTGCAGGGGGTGTTTTAAAGCTCACCTGGCAGGCACCTCACAGGAGGAACCACTCAGGAGGTAGAAACACATCTTTAACCTGGCCCCTAGCCCCCAGTCCCTAGCCCCCAGTCCCTAGCCCCCAGTCCCTAGCCCCCAGTCCCTAGCCCCCAGTCCCTAGCCCCCAGTCCCTAGCCCCGATTCCCGAGCCCCCAGTCCCTAGCCCCCAGTCCTTAGCCCCAGTCCCGAGCCCCCAGTCCCTAGCCCCCCAGCCACCAGCCTCCAGTCCATTCACAGCCCCAACACCCTCCATAACCCTAGCCGTCCACCCCCACATACCCCTCCATAAACCTCAACCCTCCACTGCCCCATCTCCTCCACAAATTTTGTGTCCTCAATAAGCCCTTCACAACCCCACAACCTCTATAACCCCTCCCTCAACTCTTGACCTTCCCCAGCCACCTCCCCCCCACAACCTCTATAACTCTTCCCTCAACTCTCGACCTTCCCCAGCCACCTCCCCCCACAACCTCTATAACCCCTCCTTCAACTCTCGACCTTCCCCAGTCACCTCCCCCTCCACAACCTCTATAACCCCACCCTCAAATCTCGACCTTCCCCAGCCACCTCCCCAACAATCTCTATAACCCCTCCCTCAACTCTCGACCTTCCCCAGCCACCTCCCCCTCCCACAACCTCTATAACCCAACTAAATTCTCGATCTCCTCCTCACCCTCCCCTGTCCGCAACCCCATCCTCTCTCCCCCTCCCCCTACCCCCTCCCTTTCCCCTCCCCAACCCTTCGCCCCTCCCCCTCCCCAACCCCTAACCGCTCCCCCCCTACCCATCCCCCCTCCACTTCCCCCAGGAAACCAACCTGACTAGAAAATAAGTCTTCATCTTGGCTTACTGTATGTTAAATCAGCCTTAAATTATTTGACAATATTCACTTCCTTGCAAATGTCTAGAGATTTATAGGACAGACGCTCGATGCTCCGCCATTCCACTGTTTATCTCTCTCTAGACAGTATGGCGCCATTAATGAGACTCCCACGGACAATGGGGGCCTTTGAATAGGGATTCTTGGCCTCGTCTCCCTGGCCGTCTCTCTTATCTCAGTGTCTCTCATGACACCTGCCAATCATTATGTCTCTCCTCTTCTCCTACAACTCTTGATGGTGCTGGTACCGGTGATGCTGGTACTGGTGATGCTGGTACCGGTGATGCTGGTACCGGTGATGCTGGTACCGGTGATGCTGGTACCGGTGATGCTGGTACCGGTGATGCTGGTACCGGTGATGCTGGTACCGGTGATGCTGGTACCGGTGATGCTGGTACCGGTGATGCAGGTACCGGTGATGCTATTACAAGTAGTGCTGGTACTGATAGTGTTGGTACTGCTGGTATATGTTTTCGTGTACTGGTAGAAGACACGGAAAACATATCTAGAAGATATAAGCTGAATATTCCAGTAAGCAGTAAAGAATAACTTGACGTTCTGTGATGACGAGTTCCAACTGTTTAGATATGAAAAAAAAAACTCAAAATAGAGCCGTATACAAAACATAAGAGGATTACGAAAATAAAATGAAAGGAACTTTTGAAGGGCGTGAAAATGGCAGCAGACTTTCTTTTGAAGAAACACAATATATCAAATCACATGAAAGTCAGGAAAATGACGGGGTGGATAATGAGAGTTTTCAAAACAAGGGAAAGAGTTCCAATGGCGTCACTATTCAAATCGCCTGTGCTCTCTCGCTTAGAGTACTGCTCAGTGTTGACGGCTCCGTTCAGAGTAGAGGAGATATCAAAATACATAAATTACTGAGAACGCTTTAGTGTCCTAAATATCTACTTAATGGAACTGAAGAGAAAGAGATATATGATAAATACGTGGGAAGTACTTGTGGACATAATCCCGAATGTGCACACTGCCATAATAACAAATTGGGGTGAACGATGTGGGAGAAAACGCAAAAATAACCCAGTGAAAAGCAGGGGCGCCATGAGTGCAATAAGAGAACATTGCATCAACATTCGTGGTTCCAGACTATTAAACATCTTTCCAGAACATATCGGAAACACTGACGGAGCAAGTGTAGAAATCTTTAAGGGAAGACATGACAAGTAACTCCAAGAGCCAGATTAGCCAGGTTGTGATTGGATATGTGGGCCAGCGCACCGCCAGCAGCAAAAACCTGGTTGATCAGGCAAGCGCCAGACAAGCTTGGCCCTCCTCCAAGCTACAAGAGAAGGAAAGTTTTCGAGACACCTCACAGATATATCAGAGATATATTAAAGGAATATCAAAGGTGGTGCTGGTACTGGTGTGGTGTTATGGTGATGCTGGTGGTGTTAGTGTTAATGCTGGTACCGGTAGTGCTAGTGGTGCTGGTACTGGTGGCGTGTTATGGTGATGCTGGTGGTGCTAGTGTTAATGCTGGTACTCGTGGTGCTAATGGTACTGGTACTGGTGGAGTGTTATGGTGATGCTGGTGGTGCTAGTGTTAATGCTGGTACTGGTGGTGCTAGTGGTACTGGTACTAGTGGCGTGTTATGGTGATGCTGGTGGTGCTAGTGTTAATGCTGGTACTGGTGGTGCTAGTGGTACTGGTACTGGTGGAGTGTTATGGTGATGCTGGTGGTGCTAGTGTTAATGCTGGTACTGGTGGTGCTAGTGGTACTGGTGGAGTGTTATGGTGATGCTGGTGGTGCTAGTGTTAATGCTGGTACTGGTGGTGCTAGTGGTACTGGTACTGGTGGCGTGTTATGGTGATGCTGGTGGTGCTAGTGTTAATGCCGGTACTGGTGGTGCTAGTGGTACTGGTACTGGTAGCGTGTTATTGTGATGCTGGTGGTGCTAGTGTTGATGCTGGTACTGGTGGTGCTAGTGACGCTGGTACTGGCGGTACTAGTGCCGTTGGTACTCGTGGTGTTAGTGGTGCTAGTACTGGTGGCGTGTTGTGGTGATGCTGGTGCTAGTGGTGCTGGCACTGGTGACGCTAGTGGCGCTGGTACTGGTGGTGCTAGTGGCGTTGGTACTCGTGACGCTAGTGGTGCTGGTAGTGGTGGCGTGTTATGCTGATGCTGGTGATGCTAGTGTTGATGCTGGTACTAGTGGTGCTAGTGGTACTGGTACTGGTGGTGCTAGTGGTACTGGTACTGGTAGTGCTAGTGGTACTGGTATTGGTGGTGCTAGTGGTACTGGTGGTGCTAGTGGTACTGGTACTGGTAGTGCTAGTGGTGATGGTGGTTTGTCTAGGTTCAAATATCCTGATTTAAAGTATATATGTGTCAGACGCGCCAACATTTAAATGCCCAGACGCGCTGGCATTTAAATGTTCAAACATGCCAGCATTTAAATGTCCAGAACCACCAGCATTTAAATGCCTAGAAGAGCCCACGTAGTCAGGGTCTTGGTTACAGTCTAACACGAAAACTTTTGAAAAACTCTGAATACTCTCCCAGAGTGTAGAAACACTGATCTTGAAATTTAGTAATTAATCAATTAGTCAGGATATATCTCGTTTCATTATTAATAATTATGTCGTCATCACATGCCTGAGGCCGCCAAACATATGTTAAGCTGTACTAGTGATTATGGTGATTAAATATTTGTTAATACGAAAAATATTGATAAGTGATAATTGGCATCGAGTGAATTAGAGTAGAGGTGGCGGAACACTGCTCTTAAAACCCTTAGTGCCGCTCTGACCATGGTGGAGTGAGGGTGATGGATGGTGGTCCTATTTTCCTCTTCAGAATTCTCGTAATTTCTCCGTTATTTACTAACCTACAATGATCATTTTTGGACATGCTGTAGATAATGCAACATTCTACCTGTCCATGAGGAAACCATCCAAAATGCAATGATATATATATATAATATATATATATATATATATATATATATATATATATATATATATATATATATATATATATATATATATATTATATATATATATACATTATATATTATATATATATATATATATATATATATATATATATATATAATATATATATATATATATATATATATATATATATATATATATATATATATATATATATCGTGCCGAATATGTAAAACTGGTCAATTAGCAAGAACTCATTTGAAATTAAGTCCTTTCCAAAGTTTTCTCTTATACGTTAAAAGATATATTTTTTCATTAATGTTAATGTAAAAAAATTTTATTTTGCACCAAAAGAATCTTGGAAAACTTCCCAAACCTTATTATAACAAGAACAATTTATTTTAGCCTAACCCAACTAAATATATTTTAGATTTGTTTACAGTAATTTAATACTAAACAAACACAGTAAAATATATTTTTTTCGTTAGGTTCAGAATGATTTTGGAGACATTATTGCATACACAAATTTTCACTTGTCCTATATGGCAAGATGAACGTTGCTATTTAAGCCAAGATCGCAAGTTCTGCCTATTCGGCACGACATATATATATATTATATGTGTGTGTGTGTGTGTGTGTGTGTGTGTGTGTGTGTGTGTGTGTGTGTGTGTTTATGTCGTGCCGAATAAATTAAATTGTAAGTCTCTAATATTTTCTCTTATACGTTTAAATAATAATTTTGTATCAAAAGAATCTTAGAAAACTGAACTGGACACATGTAATTTAGTCTAATGCAACTAAATATATTTTAGATAAATTTACAATAATTTAATAATCAAACACAGTGGAAGATATTTTTTTCGATAGGTTCAGAATGATTTTTGCGAAATTGTTGCATACACAAATCTTCGCTTGCCTTATTCGGCAAGAAGAGCGTTGCTATTTAAGCCAAAATCGCAGGTTTTACCTATTCGGCACGACATTATATATATATTATATATATATATATATATATATATATATATATTATAATATATATATATATATATATATATATATATATATATATATATATATATATATATATATATATATATATATATATATTATATATATTATACATGTGTGTGTGTGTGTGTGTGTGTGTGTGTGTTCTTCCCTCTCACTCCATCCCATAAGTCACTTTCCTCCCGCCTTCCCACAGCCTCGTTCCTCTCTCTCTCTCTCACACACATTTCCCCCTCTCTCTCACTTCCCTCATTCATTCTCTGTTTTTTTCAGCGTTGCCATTACATTTTCCATCTATATTTTGTATTTTTCTTTTCCTTGCCATTTATCTTCTCTCTGGTCTTTTTCACAAATTGTCTTCCCTCCTGCCCCAGTCTCTCCCTCCCTTTCTCTCTCTCTCTTTCATTCTGTGTCTCTACGCTGAATGACCTAAATCTTAGATAAATTAAACAATAATAATAACAACAATACATAATAATAATAATAATAATAACAATAATAATAATAATAATAATAATAATAATAATAATAATAATATTGATCTTAGGAGAGCACTCAGGAGAGGTGAGAGACACCCAGGTACCTAAGTATATACTGCTAGGTGAACGATGATTGTATTCTCCGGATTACTACACTGACTCATTAACTTTACGTTAAAAACGCGTGTGAGGTAATTCAGCGCAATGAGTTGTGAAGGCTCGATCCTCCGTGTGCTGAGAGACAAACTTCACTCGCCTGGACAGTCTTACTCGGTCCGCCAGTCTTTCATCTCTCTATCTCTCTGTTTCTTTCCTCAGTCTCTCCATGCTCTCTCCCTCTTTCTCTCCCATAGTCTCTCCCCAGTCCCTGTGCCTACATATTGCCTGCCATGGACCAATTTATCTTGGAAGCTAAAAGTGCTCAACACAGGGAGCATCAACGGCCAGCCTCTCCTTCGTTATGTATTCCTCCTGCCTACCAGTTACAAGAACGGGAGGCAGTGTAACTATGGGGTGGAATGAACAGCGTAACGGGTCAGTGTAACAGGACAGTGTAACGGGACAGTGTAACGGAAAGGCAAAAGTTTCCCTTGGAAGAGAAACTGGGAGGAAGGAATCACCAATCAACCTTCCTGACGAACTTAGAAATGCTTTGAGAATAACTTAACAGAGACTTGAGTTGGTGTGACCTGGGGTATGACAGACTTGCCTAGATCTGGTCAGATCTGATCTGGTCAGTAGTCTTACAGCAGTGAATGACTGGATATAAGACTTGCTTCATGTGGACTAGTTGGCTTATTGGAGTCTTCCTCTGGTCTTACGGAAAGCTGACGTGTGTGATGCAGTTATACTGGAGATACAAAATCTTCATAAAAGTTCCATTTCTTTCATGTATGGAATAGGCTGTCCTGGGAGATGGTAATTCCCAAGTGACAATAACTCCAACTCTGCTGGAACGTAACCTCTGAAGCTGATGTAGCCGTTGAACACTTACTGGAATACTTGACGATATCCTCATTGCTCTACTGAAATCTCCCAGCTCAGGCAGAGTTCATCACCTTGTATGAACCTCATCCTGCGTGCTGGAATAAGTCAGGGAAACATATATAGCTTTTGTTCCCACTGTAACTTTCATACAAAATAAAGTAGCAGCACACAATCATGTATCCAATTTTTGTTTAAAAATAAAAAAAAAAATTTCCCTTGTCAACACTCAGATTCTCCTCCTCCCTTGCTCCTTCCTTCCAAAGAGCTTCGTTACTCTCAGCAACCTTCAATATGTGGACGAGAATCAGCTGTCACTGCTTTTGTGGAGCCTGGTTTGTCACCAGATGGCTGTTGTGTCGTTCTCAGTAGTATTTCTCAGCTCACATTGTCCACATGGCTTGAGTAATGTGTCTCAGCTCCCATCAGTACGGTGAGAAAATATCTGGTACCAGTTTGTGTAATTCCATGGTTGGTTAATGGGGATTAAAATCCATCTACTAAACGAGGATCGTTGTAAGGCTGCACCTAATATGTACACTATCAGTCAAGAATACTTTAGTCCCTAAAATTGGGATTAGAGCAAACTTCCAGCATATACACGGTGTATATATGACGATTCCATACCCGAAGCAATTCATTATTAACGAATATCGTTAGGCAGGTAAGCAAGTTTATTTAGGTACAGGTACACACATAAGTACAATCATCTCACATAGTTTAACATATGTGTAAATTACCTTATTACAGTACCTTATTACAATAAAGAAAATTACAACACTAAGATAAAGAAATCTACTCTACTTTTAGTAAAGAAGACATGAAAAACATGAAACAAGGAAGCCCTTAATTTGTGTGAATGCCAGAAATAGATGGCACTTCAAACTAAGCCAGTCACCCCTACTGTTTACACTCATCTCAGACATGCTTAGGGGGAACTCATCTGAAAAATAAATCTCGAATATATTTCCTAACTTATATGGTAAAAATATAGAAGAAATTAATGTATATTTTAGAATCTACTGTCGTAGATTTATAATGGAATGTTTGTAAGATATTACGTTCCATTATTAGTTTTACTGTTTATTCTTTTATTTTATTTTAGTAATTTCTTCATGGTCTTTTATAATAAGTATCATTAAGCACTGAGAGGTGTGTATCTCTCGGTGTATATACACCGAACGATGTATATCTCACAGTGTATGTACACTGAGAGATATACATTAAAGACTTTCATCCCTTAAAGTATTGTTCACTGGTGGTGATTGGTTACGTTCGGACTGAAAGACCCTCGTGTACCGATAGGCTTCAAACCTAACAAATCAAACCTATTAATATTTTGTATATTTTCAAATCGTCTATTTTTCTTAGCTTTGCTCCTAGTTTATTTCTCACATTATTTTTGTGTTTTCCACTTCTAAATTTTTCCGCAAAAATTAACCAGAAATTATTACGAGGGCTTTCTCAGGTTGTTAATTAGAGGGAGTAATGGAGGAGGAGGAGGAAGAAGAAGAGGAGGAGGAGGAGGATGGGGAGCAAGAGGAGCAGGAAAAGATCTCTCGTCTCAAACAACTCTTCTCCCTCTTTTCCATCTACGCATTATCTCCTAGGCAGCCTCCTCCACAACCTGTGTCTGTCTATCTCTCACCCCTCCTCTTTCCCCCCTCTCTTTCCCTCCTCTTCCCTCTCCTCAGTCGAGAGGGGAAATTTTTTGATGAATTGGGGCTGGAAGTCAGTGCTCCCTTCTCTCCCCTTCACTTCTGTCTCCCCAGTTCCTCTCATCCCTTTCCTTTCCTCCCCTCCCTCCTCCTCTTCCTCCTTCTGCTCCTCCTCCTCTTCGCCAGGCCAACAATGTAAACAAAAGGAGCTGTTAATGTAAGTGCTGTTTCCCAGGAATTAAGGTTAAAAGCTGCTGGGCTTTATTCTTTTGTCATCCTTCCTTCCTTCAGCAGCAACAACAACAACAGCGGGTACAACAACAGCAGCAACAACAATAACAGCAGCAACAACAATAACAGCAGCAACAACAGTAGCAGTAGCAAAAACACCAGCACCACCATCAGCATTACCACCACCAGCACCACCAGCAGCAACACTAATACCACCACAGGCATCACCAGCACCAGCACAACAACACCAGCACCTCCACCAGCAGTAACTGCATGAGACCAAAACATTGAGAAATAGATTATTCACTGGTGAATAACATTAGATATACCCAGACTGGTTCTACCATTTTCACCTACAAGAGAGTAAACGACTCACAATAAAACTACTGAACAACACGACACTGTTCTAAGCGGTACTAAGTGGTTCTATATTATTTAACATAGTTTTAAGTGGTTCTTTATAAATGTAAATTAATAAATTTGATTCCAAATGGATTTACATGGTTTTGCATGGTGAGGAATTACTAGTTGGAGTTGAATTCAACGAGAGCAAATGTGGAACCAACGAGGAAGAGAGAAGTGACGGCACACCACTGAGATTATATCTGCTATTCACCTTAATCGAATCAGACATAGAACATGTAAATATGTGATGCTGTTCTCTTAATAAGAATACAACAGCAGTTAATGTAGCCTTAATGAAGGTTCATCAGCAGCTAATATTGCCTTAATGAAACTACAGCTCACTAAATATAGCCATAATGAAAGTACAGCAGCAGTTAATGCAGCCTTAATGAGACTACAACAGCAGTTAATACATCATTAATGAGACTATAACAGCAGATAATAGAGCCTTAATGAAACTGCAGCAGCAGCAGTTAATGGCCTACAACAGTATCTCCTTAACCAGAGGCCCTATAAAAGGTAGTAGTGTTGTACTGACCACGGGAGTGAGTCCAGCCTCTCGCACATCCTACATTATCTGCTCCTAATTTCACTGCAGCATCTCCTTCCCTCTCTCTCTATTTTGTCCAAGCGAGACCAGCGGCTTTTATTCCCCAGCGAGCCTCATAGCCCTTCCACCACTGCTACCACCACCACTACCACTAGCACCACCACCACTACCACCACTGCCGCCACCACCACCATTACCAGCAGCATCGGAGGCTGGCCCTGCCTGTGATCACGGCTGGATGCTGCAAGCATCAACTACACTTCTAAAACACTGCATTCCCGAAAGCAATACATACCACCATTGTACTTTCTCTCTCTCTCTCTCTCTCCCTCTCTCTCTCTCTCTCTCTCTCTCTCTCTCTCTCTCTCTCTCTCTCTCTATCTATCTTCCTCTCTCTCTCTCTATCTCTGCCTGCAGTTTTTCAACTCTGCGTAGTGAGAAAGTTTCTACTGTTTCTGCTGGCGATCTAAGGAAATGGAACTCTCCTCTCCTTCCTTGGATCAGACCTGATTACTTTCTAGTCTGAAGGCGATGTATGACCCCCTACGGGTTTAGTGCTTCTGCACGACAACATGAAAAAGCCGAAGACTAACAAATAAACAGGAATGACTGTTAATTTTTCAGGAAATATTTCTCGGAATTTATTTCCTCAGAATTTATTTCTCTGGGTTTATTTCTCGTGATTCATTTCTCAGAATATCTTTTCCGGGATTTATTTTTCAGAAAATATTTCTTAGAATTTATTTCTCAGAATGGACTTTTTTGGATTCATTTCTCAGAATTTATTTTTCAGAATTTATTCTTCAGGATATATTTCTCAGCATTTATTTCTCATGGTTTATTTCTCAGGATATATTTCTCAGTGTTGAAGAGTGGAAAAATACTGTAGATATTCTTGTAGAGGTTCCAAGAGTCTACAAACACACAAACTCACAATATTTATAATAATAATAATAATAATAATAATAATAATAATAATAATAATAATAATAATAATAATAATAATAATAATAATAATAAAAACAATGATAATGATAAAAACAACATTAATACCAATAACAATAATTACAAACAATAATAACAATAATAATAATAATAACATTTATAATAATAATAATAATCATAACTATAATATTTCCTGGATATAACATCCTTAATATAAAATTAATCTGGATATAATAATTCCTGGGGTAATAATTCCTCCTCCGGGATACTATAATCAAAGACATTTTTTTCTCTGATGTAATTTACCTTAGATTTATTCCCAGAGGATTTATTCCTGCAAGATGTATTGCTACAGGATGTATTCCTTCAGGATGTAGTGCTACAGGATGTATTGCTACAGGGTGTATTGCTTCAGAATATATTGCTACAGGATGTATTGCTACAGGATGTATTGCTACAGGGTGTATTGCTACAAGATGCATTGCTGCAGGATGTATTGCTACAGGATGCATTGCTTCAGAATTTATTGCTACAGAATGTATTGCTTCAGAATGTATTGCAACAGGATGTATTACCGCAGGATATGTTGCTACAAGTTGTATTGCTACAGGATGTATTACCGCAGGATATGTTGCTACAGGTTGTATTGCTACAGGATGTATTACCACAGGATATGTTGCTACAGGAAGTATTGCTACAGAATGTATTGCAACAAGATGTATTGCTACAGGATGTATTCCTTCAGAATGTATTACTACAGGATGTATTACTACAGGATATATTACTACAGGTTGTATTGCTACAAGATGTATTGCTACAGGATGTATTCCTTCAGAATGTATTGCTACAGGATGCATTACAACAGGATATATTGCTACAGGAAGTATTGCTACAGGATGTATTGCTAGAGAACATATCGCTACAAGATGTATTCCAACAGAATGTATTGCTACAGGAAGTATTGCTACAGGATGTATTGCTACAGGAAGCATTGCTACAGGATGTATTGCTACAGGTTGTATTTCTACAGAATGTATTGCTAGAGAACATATCGCTACAAGATGTATTCCAACAGAATGTATTGCTACAGGAAGTATTGCTACAGGATGTATTGCTACAGGTTGTATTTCTACAGAATGTTTTGCTGAAAATATCGCTACAAGATGTATTCCTACAGGATGTATTGCTACAGGAAGTATTGCTACAGGATGTATTGCTACAGGAAGCATTGCTACAGGATTTTGCTACGGGTTGTACCCTACAAATTTATTGCTAGAGAACATTCGCTACAAGATGTATTCCTCAGAATGTATCACGGGAAAGTATCGCACGGGATGTTTGCACAGGAAGCATTGTACAGGATGTTTTGCTACAGGTTGTTTTCCCTACAGAATGTTTTGCAGAGAACAATCGCCCGTGTTTTTCCTACAGAATGTATTGGTCAGGAAGTATCGCACAGGAGTATTGCTTCGGAAGCTTTTGCTACAGGATTTTTGTACAGGTTGTACCCCTACAGAATGTATTGCTACGGAAAGTTTTTGCTACAGGTTATTCTAAGAAGCATTGCTACAGGATGTATTGCTACAGGTTGTATTGCTACGGATTATTCCTAAGGATGTTTTGCTTCAGGATGTATTCCTACAGGATGTACCCACGGATGTATTCCTATAGGATGATTGCTACAGGATGTATTCCTACGGGATGTATTGTACAGAAAGGGGACTACCCCTAAGTTTACTATACTAATCAGGAGGTTAGAAATTAAGTAGATAGCTAAGATTAATTGAAAGTCAGGAAACATAATATTATTGCTAAAAACAAACCTGGCTCAATCAAAGGGATAGAGAATCCCTCTGTGCCATACAAAGGCTATAATTTTTCCCATTGACAGGGTCAACGGGAAAGTGGGGGAGTGCATTATGTCAGGACAATTTAAATTGTTGTGTTAACAAGATAAAAATTAAAAAGCGTCAGCCACAATCTTTTTTGGTTTACAGCTTCTCGGGGGCCCAGAAAAATTTTTTTGGGGTGTGATTTCAGGCCCCAAATCTTAGGGGGAGTGCGTAAATTCTATGGGAACGAAATTTCGAAGGCCCCTACAAGAAAATGTTCTAATGGGAGATTTCCTATAAAGATGACTGGAGAAATTTTTACGGGAAAAATTTAGAGTGGGGGTGACTTTCTTGATACGATCCAGGATGTTTTTTAAAACATTTTGTGACAGGCCAACTAGGGGAAAAAACCTCCTGACTTGGTTCTTGCCAGTAGGAAACAAATTAATAATCTTGAGGTTAAGATGCTTTGGGGGGATGATCAAAAATCCCTCAGTTTTAATATAAATGGAATTCCCCCTAATAAAAGGCATCAAGTCTCCGCCCCCGACTTTTTGCTTGGCTGATTTCATAAATGAAAAATTACTTAGGTGGGCAACGGAATGACCTGACAAGGGTCAGGTAGGGGTGATGGTTCCGATAGATGCTTTCCAGGGCATGTTTCTAGCTGCTCAGTCAAATTATGTTCCAAATAGGGAATCAGATCAAAAAAAATGATCCTAAAAAGGGGTGAACAATAGATTAAAAAAATTTTATTGGTCAAAGGAGGCATATATAGGCAAATCAAAAGAGGAGAGGGGCAATTAAGAAATCGATATATTCAGTTAAAGAGAAAAAATAAAAAGGGAATTAGAAAAGCAAAAAGAGATTATGAGGTTAAAGTTGCAAGAGAATCGAAGGACTAACCCAAAAGGATTCTTTCGGGTAAAACAAAGTAAGATCAGGGACAAGATAGGCCCACTCAAAAGTTCCTCGGGTCAGCTCACTGACAGTGAAAAGGAAATGTGTAGAATTTTTAACAATACTTCCTCTCAGTTTTTGCACATGAGGATACCAGCGATATTCCAGTAATGATAAATTATGTAGAACAGGACCCATAATAAACTGTGCACTATTAGGGTCACAAGTGAATGGTCCTTAGGCAAATAGATAAATTAAAACCTAACAAAATCCCCAGGCCCTGATGAACGTATGCAAGGGTTTTAAAGGAATGTAAGAGGAGCTTAGCACACCTTTGGCTAATCTTTCAACATATCACTACAAACTGGCATGGTGCCAGATAAGTGGGAAAAAGGCAAATGTGATACCTATTTTCAAAACAGGTGGACAGGTCCTTAGCTTCGAATATAACCAATAAGCCTAACCTCCATAGTGGGGGAAAATTTATGGAATCAATTTAAATTTCCGAGGCAGTTCGTAGCCACCTTGAAAAGCATAAATTAATCAACGAATCTCAGCATGGTTTTACAAAGGGGCGTTCCTGCCTTACGATTTTATTAACTTTTTTCACTAAGGTATTTGAGGAGGTAGATCATGGTAATTTAATATGATATTGTGTATATGGACTTCAGTAAGGCTTTTGACAGGGTCCCACATCAGAGAAATTTGAGGAAAATTAAAAAAACATGGAATAGGAGGAGAAATTTTTTCCTGGATAGAGGCATGGTTGACAAATAGGCAGCAGAGAGTTTGCATAAATGGGGAGAAATCAAGTGGGGAAGCGTCACGAGCGGTGTTCCACAGGGGTCAGTGGGGGGGCCCCCTTTTCTGTTCCAATCACATAAACTTATAGATGAGGGCTTTAAAGAGCGACATGGGGCAAGTTTCCCGTTTGGACACCAAAATAGGCCGTCAAATTTTCTTTTTTGACGAGGGAAAATTTTCGAGCACTCCAGGAAGTTTTTGAATAGACTGATGCAGGGGTCGGAGAAGTGGCAGATGCTTTTTTAATTATAGACAAAGGGAAATTTCAAAAAGGGTTGGCGGGAAACAATAACCATGCCACATAAAAACAAAAAATAATGTAGATCTTAATTTTAGGGATTGCAAAAAAGTTTTTGGGGTCTGGTTAGCATTAATCAAAACCCAAGAAAAACAGTGCAAAAGTGTTCGAAATAAAGCAAATAGAATCCTTGGCTTCATATCAAAAGATAAATAATAGGAGCCCTGGGTTGTTCTCAATTTTTAAACACCCTTTGGGTTTGGGCCTTCATTTAGATTTTGCTGCACATTTTTTGGTCCCCCGTATTCCCAGAATGGATAAAAATTCTCGGAAAAAAATGTACAAAGGGGGATGACAAAGATGACCCCATGTATCAAAAACCCTTTTCCCTATAGGATAAAACAAAGGGGCCCCAAAAACTGCACTCTCTAAAAAGATTTAAATTTTGGGGGGAAGGTTTTGAGGTGTATAATTTGGAAGACGGGAATAAAAAAAGGGGGAAGTAAATAGTGTGCTGAAAAAAATTTAGCCTAGCCCAGGACTCCCCAGAAATTGGTTTTTAATTTGGAAAAATTTCAGATTCGGGGATATGGGAAAAAAGTACGGGTTTGGTAATAGAGTTGTGGATGAGGGGAAAACAAACTCCCAAGTACCGTTATAGGGCCAAAACTTTTGTGTACTTTAAAAATGGGTTTGGTTTAAATACTTGGAGTAGAGTGGGGGGGTGTGATTAGACCTTTTGCTTGGCTAACAGGGGGGTTTCCCGTGTTCCCCCCCTTAATCAATGGCCCTTTCCTGACTGGGTTTGGGGTGCATTGGTTAACCGGTAGGGGGGATTTGGAAACCTGCCTCGAAAGGGCCATAGGCCTTCGGGCAGTGTTCCTTCTTTTCTTATGTTTTTAAAGTTCTTAGTATGAAATTGCTACGGATGTTTGGCAAACGGGATGTACCCACGGAAGTATTGCTACAGGATGTATTCCTACAGAATGTATTGCTACAGGATGTATTGCTACAGGATGTATTGCTACAGGATGTATTCCTACAGGATGTATTGCTACAGGATGTATTGCTACAGGATGTATTGCTACAGGATGTATTCCTACAGGATGTATTGAAACGGGAAAGGTTTTCCCAAACGGGATGTTTGCTACAGGATTTTTTTGCACGGGATGTATTGCTACAGAATTTTATTGCTACAGGATTATCGCTACAGGAAGTATTGCTACGAATTATTGCTAAAAAAAATTGTATTGTTTACGGGATGTTTTCATACGAATGTTTTGCTACGGGTTTTTTTTCCCCTACGGGTATTGCTACAGGTTTGTATTGGACGGGAAATGTATTGTTTTTTTTTACAGGATGAATTGCAAAGGGAAATTTTTTCCCCTGCAGGATGTTTTGCTACAGGATGTATTCCCACAGGATGTTTTTTACGGATGTATTGCTACAGGCTTTTTATTGTTACAGGATGAGGGGTTTCGGGATGTTTTTCCCTACGGGTGTATTGCTACAGGTTTGAAATTGCTACAGGATGTTTTTGCTACGGGATGTATTGCTACAGGATGTATTGTACAGGGTTTAAATTCCTAAGGATGTTTTCCTACGGGATGTATTGTTTACGGATGTTTTGCTGCAGGGTGTATTCCCTACATATGTTTTCCTACAGGATTTTTTTCCCTTCAGGAGGTTTTCCACAGGATGTATTCAAACCCGGAGTATTGTTTACAGGGTATTGCTACGGATGTTTTTCCTACAGGATGTTTTTCCCTTTCAGGATTTTAATTGCTCAGGATTATTCCTACGGGATGTATTCCTCAAAAGTATTCCTACGGAGTATTCCTACTGTTTAAATTGCTACAGGACTATTCCAAACAAAATTTATTGTACAGGATGTATTCCTACAGGTTGTTTTCCCCTACAGGATGTATTCCTACAGGATGTTTGCTACGGGGATGTATTCCTACAGGATGAAATTGTTTAAGGGGATTTTTTCCCCCTACGGGATGAATTCCTCCCGGATGAAAATTGGCTACGGGAAATGCATTGCTTCAGTTTTTTATTGCTACAAAAATGTATTGCTTCAGAATGTTTTGAAAACGGGAAAGTTTTACCGCAGGATATGTTGCTACAGGTTGTATTGCTACAGGAGGGTATTACCACGGGATATTTTTGCTACAGGAAGTATTGTACGGGAATGTATTGCAAAAAGAGTATTGCTACAGGATGTTTCCCTTTCCCCAAAATTGTTTATTTCAGGATTTTTTTACTACGGGAATATATTATACGGGTTGTATTGCTACGGGAGGTATTCCCTTCAAAAGTATTGCAAAAGGGATGTTTTAACAACAGGTTTTAATTGCTACAGGAAGTATTGCTAAGGTTGTATTGTACAGGTTTATTGCTGAAAGATGTTTTACCACAGGATGTATTCCCAACGGGAAAAAGTATTGCTACGGGGTTTGTATTGCTACGGGAATTTTATTGCTGCAAGATGTATTACCCATGCCCGTTTTTACTAAAAGGAAGTTTTGAACAGGATGTATTGCTAAGAACATATCGCTACAAGAGGTATTAAACCCAAAAATGTATTGACCCCCCGGGAAAAGTAAGCACGGGTTGTTTTGTACAAAAAAAATGCTTTGCTACAGGATGAAATTCCCAACGGGTTGTATTTCAAACAGAATGTTTTGCAGAGAACTATCGCTACAAGATGTATTCCTACGGGGATGTATTGCTACAGGAAGTTTTGCACAGGATGTTTTGGCTACGGGAAGCATTGCAACGGGGATGTTTGCTACAGGTTGTTTTCCCTAAAAAATTATTGCTAGGGGAACATATCGCTCCCAAGATGAAACCCAACAAAATTTGTTTTGGGCTACAGGAAGTACCCGCAAACAGGTTGATTGCTACGGGTTTGGGAAATTCCCCTACAAAAAGTTTTGGCTAAAAAAAAATTTTCCCTACAGGATGAAATTGCTATAGGAACACTGCTACGGGAAATGTATTGCTACAGGTTGTATTGCTACGGGATTTTAATTCCCCAAAGGATGAAATTTGCTAAAAGGATGTTTTCCAAAGGGATGTATTCCTACGGATGAAATTTCCCTATAGGTTTAATTGTCCCAGGAGTTTCCTACAGGATATATTGTTTCGGGATGTTTTCCACAGAATATATTGCTAAGGTTTGTATTGTTACAGGATTTTATTCCCTACAGGTTTTTATTCCTACAGGATGTATTGCTACAGGTTTATTGCTACGGGAAATGTATTCCCTCCCGGATTTTTTCCCTACAGTTTGTATTGCTACAGGAGGGAATTCCAACAGGATGTATTGCTACAATTTATTGTTTCCCCTGGATGTTTTTGCTACAGAATGTTTTGGGCTACGGGAAATTTTATTGCTACGGGAATGTATTGTACAGAATGAAAGGGCTAAAAGAAGTATTGCTACAGGATTTTTTCCCTACAGAAATGTTTTGGGCAAAATTTGTTTTCCTACAGGATGTATTGCTCCCGGATGTTTTGGAACAGGATGTTTTGGGCACGGAGGTATTGCTCCGGGATGAAATTCCTGCGGGATTTTATTGCTACAGGTGTATTCCCCGGGATGTATTCCTACAGGAGGGTTTTTGCTACAGGTTTGTATTGTTACGGGTTGTATTGCTACGGATGTATTTTTACGGGGATTATTGCTACGGATGTTTTTGTTTAAGGTTGTATTGCTACGGGATGTTTTCCCTCGGGAAATGTATTGCTACTGGTTTTTTGGGCTGCGGGATGTATTGCAAACATAAAGTATTCCTACAAAAATGTTTTCCTACGGAGTTTTCCCTACGGGAATTGTATTCCAACAGGATGTATTCAAAACGGGATGTATTGATACGGAGTTTTGCTACGGGTTTGAATTCCTACAGGATGTTTTCCCTACAGGATTTTTTGCTACGGGATTATTCCTACGGATGTTTTCCCTACAGAATGTTTTCCCTTTACGGGATGTTTTCCAAAGGGGATGTATTGCTACAGGAGAAAATTTCCTACAAAAAAAAAATGTATTGCTCAGGTTTTTTCCCCTACGGAAAGTACCCCTCCCGGGAAAGAAATTTCCTACGGATGTATTGCTCGGTTTGATTCCTACAGGATGTTTTAAATAAAGGTGTTTTTTCCTACAGTATGTATTCTACAGGAGTTTTTCCTAGGGTTGTATTGCTACGGGGATGTTTTGCTACAGGATGCTTTCCCTTTCGGATGTATTGCTACAGTATATATTCCTACATGATGTTTTTCTACGGATGTTTTCCTAAATGAGTATTGCTACAGGATGAATTCCTAAAATTTTTTTCCCTACAGGAGAAATTCCCTACAGGATGTATTGCTAAAAGGATGTATTCCACAGGATTGTATTCCTACGTATGTTTTCTTACAGGATGTTTTCCCGGGACAGTATGTATTCCTCCCAGGTATTTCCTAAAAGGATGTATTATACGGGATGTATTGTCAGGTATTTTGCTAAAAGGATGTATTCCTACAGGATGTATTGCAAACCGGGGTGTATTACTACAGGACGTTTTCCCTACGGAGGGTTTCCTCCCAGGACGTTTTCCTACAGGAGGGATTCCTACAGGATGTTTTGCTCAGGATTTTTGTTTACAGGTTTAATTGCTACAGGATGTATTCCTACGGGATGTTTTTCTACTGGTGTATTTTTCAGGAGGTTTTGTTTGAGGATGTATTCTAAGGATGTTTTCCCAAACAGGTTGTATTCCACAGGATGTATTCCTACGGGAAATGTATTGCTACGGGATTATTGCTACAGGATGTATTGTACGGATATATTGCTACAGGAGTATTGCTCCCAGGATGTATTGCTACAGGAGTATTGTACAGGATGTATTGCTACATGATGAAATTGCTAAAGGATGTATTGTACGGGTTGTTTTCCTTACGGATGAAATTGCTGCAGGATGTACGGCTACAGGATGTATTGCTACGGGATGTAGGGATTATTCCTACGGGATGTCCCCCTTTACGGATGTATTGCTACGGGGATGTATTGCTCCCATGATTTTTGGGGGGGTACAGGATTTTATTGCTACGGATATTTTTGTTTGGGATGTATTCCTACTGGGATGTATTGCTACAAAAAGTTTTGGGTTTACAGGATGTATTGTAATGATGTATTCCCACAGGATGTATTGTACGGGAAATTGTTTTCCAAACAGGATTGTTTTGGGCTGCCGGATTTTTTGGGCTACAATGTTTTGCTACAGGTATATTGCTAAAAGGATGTATTGCTCCCGGATGTATTGCTACGGATGAAAGCTACAGGTGTTTTAAATACGGATGAATTTCCCCTACAGGTTTATATTGCTACGGGAAATGTTTTTGTACGGGGATGTTTTGCCAGGATGAATTCCTACAGGATGAAATTCCTAAAAAAATGAAATTCCACTTTAATGTTTTTCCCCTACGGGTTGTATTGCTACAGGTTGTATTGCAAAAGGGGATTTTATTGTTTTAACGGGGATGTATTCCACGGGATGTATTGCTAAAAGGAGGTTTCCTACAGGTTTCATTGCTAAAAGGATGTATTCTACAGGATGTATTCCTTCGGGATGTATTGCAAATGGGATGTTTTTTCCCCTACAGGATGTTTTCCTACAGGATGTTTTTTCCTACAGGATGTATTTCAGGATGTTTTTCCTACAGGATGTTTTTCCACGGGGAAGTATTCCTGCAGGTGATTAAAAACGGGATGTTTTCCTACAGGACTATTGCAAACGGGAAAGTATTGCCGGGATGTTATTCCTACGGGATGTATTGCTAAGGATGATTGACGGGTTGTATTCCTACAGGATGTATTGCTACGGGGATGTTTGCAAAGGAAATGTTTTCCTACGGGGATGTTTTCCCTTTCGGGATTATTAAGGAGGGTATTCCTACAGGATGTATTCAAAACCCCAGGATGTTTTCCCTTACAGGATGTTTTTTGCTACAGGATGTTTTGCTAGGGGGATGTTTTCCCAAACAGGTTTAAATGTTACAGGTTGTATTGCTACGGGATGTTTTCCTACGGGTTTTTAAAATTTGCTACAGGATGTATTCCTACAGGATTATTGCACGGATGTATTTGCTCCCGGGATGTATTCAAAAGGTGTATTGCTAAAAGGATTTTCCTACAAGATGTATTCCCTACAGGATGTATTGTACAGGATGTTTTCCCCTACGGGAAATGTATTGCTACAGGATGTTTTGCTACGGGTTGTTTTCCTACAGGATGTATTGCTCCCAGGAAATGTATTGCAAAGGGGAATGTTTTTCTACAGGATGTTTTGGGCAACAGGATGTATTCCTACGGGTTGTATTGCTACGGGAAAGTTTGGGCTACTGGTATGTTTCCTACAGGAGTATTGCTACAGGATGTATTGCAAACAGGATGAAATTGCTACAAATGGGGGTTGCTACGGTTTTTGTACAGGATGTATTGCTTCTTGAGGGAAATTCCTACGGGATGTATTGCAACGGGATGTATTGCTAGGGGATTTTTCCCACAGGTTTTATTGCAAAAGGGAAATTATTGCTACGGGAATGTTTTTGCTACAAGTGTATTGCCTACAGGATGTATTGCTACAGGATGTATTGCACTTGATGAAATTCCTACGGGAAGTATTGTACAAGTATTGTTTACAGGATGTATTGCTACAAAAAGTATTGCTACAGATGAAATTGCTACAGGTTTGTTTTTGCTACTTGATGTTTCCTGAGGTTTGAAATTGCTACAGGATGTATTGCCCCGGAAGTATTGTACGGGTATTGCTAAAACAATGTTTTGCAAAGGATGAATTGCCGGGTTGTTTTGGGCTCCCGGATGTTTTCCTACAGGAGTTTTCCCGGGGATGTTTTCCCCTACAGGATTTTTGTTTACGGGGATGTATTGCTACGGGAGGAAAATTTCCTAAGGGTATTGCTACGGAGGTATTGCTAGGGGGATGTATTCCTACAGGGGTATTGTTTACAGGATGTTTTGGGCTACAGGATTTTTTCCCTTCAGGATTTATTCCTACAGGATGTTTTCCCTACAGGAGGGTATTGTACAGGAGGGATTGGGTACAGGATGTTTTCCCTTCAGTTTTTTGCTACGGGATGTATTGCTAGGGGATGTTTTCCCTTTCGGGAAATTTTTATTTTTTGAACGGGAAATGTATTGCAAAGGGGATGTATTTCCTAAAGGATGTTTTGGGCCAACGGGTGTTTTCCCTACAGGTTGTATTGCTCCAGGATTTATTGCAAACGGGATGTATTCATACAGGATGTATTGCTACAGGATGTTTTCCTACGAGTATTGCTACAGGTTGTATTGTACAGGATGTTTTCCCTACAGGATGTATTGCTACAGGATGTTTGCAAAGGGGGATGTTTTCCTTTACAGGTTGTATTGCTACGGGATGTTTTTGCTTCGGGATGTTTTCCTCCCGGGGATGTATTCTCCGGGATGTTTTTTTCCCTACGGGGAATGTATTGCTAAGGATGTATTGCTACTGTATGTTTTCCTACGGATGTATTCCCTCCCAGGATGTATTGCTACGGGGATGTATTGCTAAAAATTGTGTTGCTACAGGATGTATTGCTACAGGATGTTTGCTTCTTGATGTAATCCTACAGGATGTATTGTACAGGAGTTTTTCAAACGGAAAGTTTTCCCTACAGGATTATTCCCTACGGATGTATTGTAAAATTGTATTGCTAAAGTGTATTGCTACAGGATGTATTGCTACAGGATGTATTGCTACTTGATGTATTGCTACGGAAATGTATTGACAGGAAATGAAATTGCTACAGGATGTTTTTCACAAGATGTATTGCCCCGGATGTTTTTGCTACAGGAGTATTGCTATTT
This sequence comes from Cherax quadricarinatus, assembly GCF_026875155.1. Lineage (NCBI taxonomy): Eukaryota > Metazoa > Arthropoda > Malacostraca > Decapoda > Parastacidae > Cherax > Cherax quadricarinatus. The sequence goes on from NC_069444.1 coordinate 19,395,432, forward strand.
GATGAAACCTGCAGGTTTGTTTTTGCTAAAAGGATTATTGCAAAGGGATTTTATTGCAAACAGGAGTATTGTACACGAGTATTGCACAGGATGTTTTGCTACGGATTTTTAATTGCTACAGGATTTTTTTGGAAGGGGTTTGGTTTTCAAAATAATCTTATTTGTCTGATTTTTTGTAAGCCCTTTTTATCCCTTTTTATATGTTATTTATACCTGTCTTTTGCGTAATTTTATGGGTAATTTACACAAATTTTGCGGGC
>NC_069444.1:19398191-19408191 GCF_026875155.1 Cherax quadricarinatus
AGCTTGAAGAATAGGCACGATATGGCCCTCCCCAAGTGGCCAGGAAGGAATGTAGCTAAGCAGGGCAAGGAGTTGTGAATCGACCCTCTCTTTCTCCTAATAAATACAGCAAGGTGAGTACACAAGCTCTTGTACTCCTGTACTGAGTACTACCGTAATTCATGCACCATCTCTCCTACCCTCATGATTCCTTCGCTCTCTCCTTTCCTTGTGTCGTTCATTCTCATCCACTTGCCTATTCATCCAGCCTCTATCTTCTACAATCGCCGTTATTCTGTTACATTCCTCTTCCTCTTTGTATCTCTCCTTTTATCCCTCTCCCTATTCGCATTCTTTATTCAGTATTATGATAGTCTCTCTCTCTCTCTCTCTCTCTCTCTCTCTCTCTCTCTCTCTCTCTCTCTCTCTCTCTCTCTCTCTCTCTCTCTCTCTCTCTCTCTCTCTCTCTCTCTCTCTCTCTCTCTCTCCACACTGTGTTTACCTCCCCTCTACCTTACCCTAATTAAGACAGCCATCTTCTCACTAAATGGGATCCTTTATGAAGGTCGTATGAGAGGAAAACACTAATGAATAGTGAGAATAAAGGGATATAAAAGGAAAATAGAGAAAGATAAAGGGAGAAACAATAAATAATAAACGAAAATAGTTTAGCTCGTTAAGTATCATCGCGTGGAACTAGCCATCCTGTACTCGTTAGTACTTTGTTACTCCTTCGTTAGGCGGTTCGGAGTAACCCTCTCCCCCAGTAATCGTATACTGTCCAGTCCCTTCGTTAGCTACCTGGATCAGGCCCCTGCAACGAGAGGCCCTCGGTCTGATCCTTCGTTGGTTACTGGCAACGAGCCCAGTTGCCATGTCTCACCTCAGATACGTGTCTACTTCATTGATTCCGTGTCCTAGTCTTGCTGAGCACGCAGTTGTTACCTTCTAATTCTGTGTTAGGAGGGCAGTGTTAGTCTCTAATTCTGTGTCAGGAAGCAGTGCTGGTTTCCACTTCTTTGTCGAAGTTGTGTTAGTTTTCTAATTCTTCGTTAGGAGGAAGTGTTAATTTCTAATTCTATGTAAGACAGGAGTGCCAGTTTCTAATTCTATGTAAGACAGGAGTGCCAGTTTCTAATTCTATGTAAGACAGGAGTGCCAGTTTCTAATTCTATGTAAGACAGGAGTGCCAGTTTCTAATTCTATGTTATACAGGAGTGCCAATTTCTATTTCTATGTAAGACAGGAGTGCCAGTTTCTAACTCCTAGCTGACTCACAAACATTCAACCAAAAGAGATAGAATGTGCTTTCCCATACACACTCGTCTGCGATAGTGACTCCAGTCCTCCCTAACCTACGCTACCAGCAGACGACTTCTGGTACCTGGTCGTAAGAGAGATTACCAGTAAAGGCACAATCAAGCATTACCCATATTCAAATTTTTCTTTATATGTTAATGCTGTACAAAGGTAATGTTGTTTAAATTAAATAAACCATTGTTAGGCACAAACGAAAGCCAGTAGGATGCAAATACAAACACAAAGGGAAGTGTTTTTGAGGACCTGTATATTTCAACCACCAATATTTTCAGTATTTACAGAGTGCACAACAGGGTAGCAATGTAGGCCGCTATCATTCTTGCAATATGAAAAAAGGAGCAAAACTGAGCACACTCACTGCCTTTGGTTCACACAAGAGACATCAGTTTGTGCAATCAGCTAGTGCTGATGAGAGACTGACCTCCAGAACTGGGTATACTAGGCGTACCGTCAACCCACATATAGTTCATTCTTCCCATTGTCCTGACTGGTTGACATTTTTTTTGACTGGCAGACATTCACAGTATAGTTGCGAGGCCCCGACAATCATACAGCAGTAACTACATTGTTTCTGCTGATTATAGAGGAACTGCAAGATGTGGTTGTGTGACGCACCCCACGAAGCACAACCAAGACGCACTTTGAAGACCACGTTTTCATTGGGATCACGTTTCGCTCAGCGTAGAGCTCTATCAATGACTTGATAAAGGTCTACGCCGAGCGAAACGCAGCCTCAATAACAGATAGTTATGCAAGCCTGTCATTTCTTCAGGTCAAGAGGGACCTGCACACTGCTTCAGTTGCGTCAATACCAATGACGATGTACTCACTACATGTCTGTAATTACGCTCAATGAATCAAGTTGATTGGTGGGCTGCCTCAGGTTGCCTTCCTCTGATTGTTGTGTGTGTGTGTGTGTGTGTGTGTGTGTGTGCGAGCGCGTGTGTGTGAGCACCAAGTAAATCCCATATGCAAATCACCACATATATATATATATATATATATATATATATATATATATATATATATATATATATATATTATATTATATATATATATATATATATATATATACATATATATATAAAAAGTCAGTTTGGAAAACCACAAAATCCACCCAATAATATTAATAAATATCGAATCATAATTCCAACTGTCCGTCCATCACATAAATAAACAAACAGCGACTCCAACTACACAAAACAACTCACCCAGAAAATAAATTACATTCAAGAATGCAAGAATGAAGAAATAACAGTTTATGTAAACAGAATTTTTTTTCCTAAAGATTGGGCCTCTTTTCACCTCTTTTCCCCCCGTCGCCAAATTTACTTGACGTAGAGTTCTAGCCACTGAAGAACGATCTTAAAATAAGCCAAAGACGAGGCCTTGAAATAAGGGAGAGGCGGGACCTTACTATCAACTATGCCTGAGTAGGGGCTAGTGGATTGCGTATCTAATTTTTTGCTAGCTAGTGGATAGTGCATCTAAATCTTTGCTAAATCTTTGGGTTGCGTATATAAATCCTTACTAGCTACTGGGTTGCGTGTATAAATCTTTACTAGCGTGTGCGTGGCGTATATAAAACTATACTAGCCAGTGGGTAGCGTATCTACCAGGATATTGGCCCTTTGCCAATAGCTTCTTATTTACAATACTTCCCTACCCCTTCGGCTGCTGCTAGTACTATTACCCCTGCTGCTGTTGCTGTTATCCCCTCTTTCAGTGTTGCTGGCTACTGCTGCTGCTGCAGCTGTAGCCTATGCTGCTACCAGCTGCTCCTTCACTGCAGCTCGCCACTGCCTCCTCTTCGCTGCCTCCCTTTCTCTGTCTGCCAAAATCAGTAAGGTCGATCAATTACTGCTTTCCAATTCATGTAACACAGCTTACTCTGTGTGTGTGTGTGTGTGTGTGTGTGTGTGTGTGTGTGTGTGTGTGTGTGTGTGTGTGTGTGTGTGTGTCAAAGTTTCCTACACCAGAACGATACATTAAATAAACCTCTACAACAACTTCGCTACTACAGGATAGTCATCCATGACTGATCATCAGCACCAGCTGACTGGCTGAGATAAACAGCTGCAATTATATGTAATATATATATATATATATATATATATATATATATATATATATATATATATATATATATATATATATATATATATATGTATAGGTAGTAGGTTGGTAGACAGCAACCACCCAGGGAAGTACTACCGTCCTGCCAGATGACTGTGAAACAGAAACCTGTAACTGTTTTACATAATGGTAGGATTGCTGGTGTCTTTTTCTGTCTCATAAACACGCCAGATAACAGGGATATCTTGCTACTCCTACTTACACTTTGGTCACACTTCACAGACACGCACATGCATATATATATACATACTTCTAGGTTTTTCTCCTTTTTCTAAATAGCTCTTGTTCTTTATTTCTTCTATTTTCCATGGGGAAGTGGAAAAGAATCTTTCCTCCTTAAGCCATGCGTGTCGTATGAGGCGACTAAAATGCCGGGAGCAATGGGCTAGTAACCCCTTCTCCTGTAGACATTTACTAAAAAAGAGAAGAAGAAAAACTTTATAAAACTGGGATGCTTAAATGTGCGTGGATGTAGTGCAGATGACAAGAAACAGATGATTGCTGATGTTATGAATGAAAAGAAGTTGGATGTCCTGGCCCTAAGCGAAACAAAGCTGAAGGGGGTAGGGGAGTTTCGGAGAGGAGAAATAAATGGGATTAAATCTGGAGTATCTGAGAGAGTTAGAGCTAAGGAAGGGGTAGCAATAATGTTGAAGGATCAGTTATGGAAGGAGAAAAGAGAATATGAATGTGTAAATTCAAGGATTATGTGGATTAAAGCAAAGGTTGGATGCGAAAAGTGGGTCATAATAAGCGTGTATGCACCTGGATAAGAGAGGAATGTAGAGGAGAGATAGAGATTTTGGGAGATGTTAAGTGAATGTATAGGAACCTTTGAACCAAGTGAGAGAGTAATTGTGGTAGGGGACCTGAATGCTAAAGTGGGAGAAACTTTTAGAGAGGGTGTGGTAGGTAAGTTTGGGGTGCCAGGTGTAAATGATAATGGGAGCCCTTTGATTGAACTTTGTATAGAAAGGGGTTTAGTTATAGGTAATACATATTTTAAGAAAAAGAGGATAAATAAGTATACAATATATGATGTAGGGCGAAATGACAGTAGTTTGCTGGATTATGTATTGGTAGATAGAAGACTGTTGAGTAGACTTCAGGATGTACATGTTTATAGAGGGGCCACAGATATATCAGATCACTTTTTAGTTGTAGCTACACTGAGAGTAAAAGGTAGATGGGATACAAGGAAAATAGAAGCATCAGGGAAGAGAGAGGTGAAGGTTTATAAACTAAAAGAGGAGGCAGTTAGGGTAAGCTACAAACAGCTATTGGAGGATAGATGGGCTAATGAGAGCATAGGCAATGGGGTCGAAGAGGTATGGGGTAGGTTTGAAAATGTAGTGTTAGAGTGTTCAGCAGAAGTTTGTGGTTACAGGAAAGTGGGTGCAGGAGGGAAGAGGAGCGATTGGTGGAATGATGATGTAAAGAGAGTAGTAAGTGAGAAAATGTTAGCATATGAGAAGTTTTTACAAAGTAGAAGTGATGCAAGGAGGGAAGAGCATATGGAGAAAAAGAGAGAGGTTAAGAGAGTGGTGAAGCAATGTAAAAAGAGAGCAAATGAGAGAGTGAGTGAGATGTTATCAACAAATTTTGTTGAAAATAAGAAAATGTTTTGGAGTGAGATTAACAAGTTAAGGAAGCCTAGAGAACAAATGGATTTGTGAGTTAAAAATAGGAGAGGAGAGTTATTAAATGGACAGTTAGACGTATTGGGAAGATGGAGGGAATATTTTGAGGATTTGTTAAATGTTGATGAAGATAGGGAAGCTGTGATTTCGTGTATAGGGCAAGGAGGAATAACATCTTGTAGGAGTGAGGAAAGGGGGTAAAGCAGCTGGGATTGATGGGATAAAGATAGAAATGTTAAAAGCAGGTGGGGATATAGTTTTGGAGTGGTTGGTGCTATTATTTAATAAATGTATGGAAGAGGGTAAGGTACCTAGGGATTGGCAGAGAGCATGCCTAGTTCCTTTGTATAAAGGCAAAGGGGACAAAAGAGTGCAAAAATTATAGGGGGATAAGTCTGTTGAGTATACCTGGTAAAGTGTATGGTAGAGTTATTATTGGAAGAATTAAGAGTAAGACGGAGAATAGGATAGCAGATGAACAAGAAGGCTTTAGGAAAGGTAGGGGGTGTGTGGACCAGGTGTTTACAGTGAAACATATAAGTGAACAGTATTTAGATAAGGCTAAAGAGGTTTTTGTGGCATTTATGGATTTGGAAAAGGCGTATGACAGGGTGGATAGGGGGGCAATGTGGCAGATGTTGCAGGTGTATGGTGTAGGAGGTAGGTTACTGAAAGCAGTGAAGATTTTTTACGAGGATAATGAGGCTCGAGTTAGAGTATGTAGGAAAGAGGAAGATTATTTCCCAGTAAAAGTAGGCCTTAGACAAGGATGTGTGATGTCACCGTGGTTGTTTAATATATTTATAAATGGGGTTGTAAGAGAAGTAAATGCGAGGGTCTTGGCAAGAGGCGTGGAGTTAAAAGATAAAGAATCACACATAAAGAGGGAGTTGTCACAGTTGCTCTTTGCTGATGACACTGTGCTCTTGGGAGATTCTGAAGAGAAGTTGCAGAGGTTGGTGGATGAATTTGGTAGAGTATGTAAAAGAAGAAAATTAAAAGTTAATATAGGAAAGAGTAAGGTTATGAGGATAACAAAAAGATTAGGTGATGAAAGATTGTATATCAGATTGGAGGGAGAGAGTATGGAGGAGGTGAATGTATTCAGATATTTGGGAGTGGACGTGTCAGCGGATGGGTCTATGAAAGATGAGGTGAATCATAGAATTGATGAGGGGAAAAGGGTGAGTGGTGCCCTTAGGAGTCTGTGGAGACAAAGAACTTTGTCCTTGGAGGCAAAGAGGGGAATGTATGAGAGTATAGTTTTACTAACGCTCTTATATGGGTGTGAAGCATGGGTGATGAATGTTGCAGCGAGGAGAAGGCTGGAGGCAGTGGAGATGTCATGTCTGAGGGCAATGTGTGGTGTGAATATAATGCAGAGAATTCGTAGTTTGGAAGTTAGGAGGAGGTGCAGGATTGCCAAAACTGTTGTCCAGAGGGCTGAGGAAGGGTTGTTGAGGTGGTTCGGACATGTAAAGAGATTGGAGCGAAACAGAATGACTTCAAGAGTGTATCAGTCTGTAGTGGAATGAAGGCGGGGTAGGGGTCGGCCTAGGAAAGGTTGGAGGGAGGGGGTAAAGGAGGTTTTGTGTGTGAGGGGCTTGGACGTCCAGCGGGCATGCCTGAACGTGTTTGATAGGAGTGAATGGAGACAAATGGTTTTTAATACTTGACGTGCTGTTGGAGTGTGAGCAAAGTAACATTTATGAAGGGATTCAGAGAAACCAGCAGACCGGACTTGAGTCCTGGAGATGGGAAGTACAGTGTCTGCACTCTGAAGGAGGGGTGTTAATGTTGCAGTTTAAAAACTGTAGTGTAAAGCACCCTTCTGGCAAGACAGCGATGGAGTGAATGATGGTGAAAGTTTTTCTTTCTCGTGCCACCCTGCCTTGGTGTTAATTGGCCAGTGTGTTAATAATATATATATATATATATATATATATATATATATATATATATATATATATATATATATATATATATATATATATATATATATATATATATATATATATATATATATATATATATATATATATATATATATATATATATATATATATATGTATATATATAAGGAATTCGCAAGAGCAGGCGAAATATACACAAACACTGATCTTTGGCAGAAGGAGACTCGAACCTACGAACCTTGGAACATGGTACCCGGTGCTTTACCATCCTCACCACACTGGACAATACCTTGGCTCCCAGCTCACGCTAGACGTTGATCCAATGCAGCCAGCCTTCAGCGTGAGCTGGGCTCCAGGGTATTGGTCCAGTGTGGTGAGAATGGTAAGGCACTGTGTACCTTGTTCCAAGGTTCGTAGGTTCAAGTCTTCTTCGACCAGAGATCAGTGTTTATATATATATATTTATATATATATATATATATATATATATATATATATATATATATATATATATATATATATATATATATATACATACATATCTACTCTTATGTGGATGTCAACCTAACCCGCTTCAAACAGGAATGAAGCGTAGTGTGAAGAGGGACGCTTTATGGCTGCACCTCACACTGAGAAGAAGAAGAAGAAGAAGAAGAAGAAGAAGAAGAAGAAGAAGAGGAATATGAGAAGGAGGATTTAGATAAGGAGGACTAGGAGCCAGAGAAGAGGAGGAAGAAGAGGAGATGGGGGAAGTGTCTCATATATCCAGGGAAGCTCTTCAAACCTCATAAATTCTATACCCATTTGTGGTGAAAGAAGAGAGAAGGAAGAGGAAAGAGTAAATGGGAGGGAATTAAGGAGAGAAGGAAGGAAAGGAACAGAGAAGCTAGGAGAGTAGAGGGAAGGTAGGGAGAGAGAGAGAGAGATAGAGAGAGAAAGAGAGAGATAATTTGTTGATCATGCACACACACACACACACACACACACACACACACACACACACTCACACACACACACACACAAACAAAAACAAGCACACAAACAAACAAGTGATGTATTGGAGGCAGGAACCATACATAGCTTCAAGACGAGGTATGACAAAGCTCAGGGAGCAGAGAGAGAGAGGAACTAGTAGCGATCAGTGAAGAGGCGAGGCCAGGAGCTGAATCTCGACCCCTGCAACCACAAATAGGTGAATATTATATATATATATATATATATATATATATATATATATATAATATATATATATATATATATATATATATATATATATATATATATATATATATATATTATATATATATATATATATATATATATATATATATATGTATATATATATATATAAATATATATACATATATTTATATATATATGTATATATATATATATATATATATATATTATATATATATATATATATATATATATATATATATATATATATATATATATATATATATATATATATATACAAAACAACCACTCTGAAGGAATAGAGATATTCGAAGCGCTTTCATGACTACTCACATTATCAAGGAACCATGATAGTTCCTTGATAATGTGAGTAGTCACGAATTTCTCTGTTCTTTCAGAGTGGTTGTTTTGCATATTCTGAAATCACCTGTTTACTGTGATCTTATTGCATATATATATATATATATATATATATATATATATATATATATATATATATATATATATATAATATATATATATATATATATATATATATATATATATATATATTATATTATATATATATATATATATATATATATATATATATATATATATATATATATAATATATATATATATATATATATATATATATATATCACTACGTTATATAGGTCTCTAAGCAGGCATCAACGAACGTATTTTCTCTTGTATTCCATAACACTGTGTCCAGTCCCTCGTATAGCGTCTCCCTTCCCCTGGCACCCCTGGAACCCCTGGCACCCCTGGCACCCCAAAGACCCCTGGCACCGCTGGCACCCCTTTCTAAGTACGCTGTCATTACTTTACCGTTACCCTAATAGATGTAATCTGTATGATGTTGTAGCTATCAACTTGCCTATATGCCGGAAACTACATTTATTCCCCCCTTGTTAACTCTTACTAACACATTATTACCCATTACCAACACATCCTTTCCCCTCCGTTACCTCTGCTTTACCCACTTGATATCATCAACACACTTGTCGTCATCAACACACTTGTCGTCATCAACACACTTGTCGTCATCAACACACTTGTCGTCATCAACACACTTGTCGTCATCAACACACTTGTCGTCATCAACACACTTGTCGTCATCAACACACTTGTCGTCATCAACACACTTGTCGTCATCAACACACTTGTCGTCATCAACACACTTGTCGTCATCAACACACTTGTCGTCATCAACACACTTGTCGTCATCAACACACTTGTCGTCATCAACACACTTGTCGTCATCAACTCACTTGTCGTCATCAACACACTTGTCGTCATCAACACACTTGTCGTCATCAACACACTTGTTATCAGTGCTATTACTCTCCTCTTCCCACATTCATCCTCTGTCACATCCCAGATACTTTATAAAAGCATGTGTTGTGGTGGGCAATACCTGCCATCCTGTATCCTACATGTGTTGTGATGGGCAATACCTGCCATTCTGTATCCTACATGTGTTGTGGTGGGCAACACCTGCCATCCTGTATCCTACATGTGTTGTGGTGGGTAATACCTGCCATCCTGTATCCTACATGTGTTGTGGTGGGCAGTACCTGCCATCCTGTATCCTACATGTGTTGTGGTGGGCAGTACCTGCCATCCTGTATCCTACATGTGTTGTGGTGGGTAATACCTGCCATCCTGTATCCTACATGTGTTGTGGTGGGCAATACCTGCCATCCTGTATCCTACATGTGTTGTGGTGGGCAATACCTGCCATCCTGTATCCTACATGTGTTGTGGTGGGCAATACTTGCCATCCTGTATCCTACATGTGTTGTGG
>NC_069444.1:19418191-19420691 GCF_026875155.1 Cherax quadricarinatus
TCACCCTGCTGGGTCACTCTGCTGGGTCACCGTGCTGGGTCACCGTGCTGGGTCACTCTGCTGGGTCACCGTGCTGCATCACCGTGCTGGGTCACTGTGCTGGGTCACCGTGCTGGGTCACCGTGCTGGGTCACTCTGCTGAGTCACCCTGCTGAGTCACCCTGCTGGGTCACCCTGCTGGATCACCCTGCTGGGTCACCCTGCTGGGTCACCATGCTGCGTCACTCTGCTGGGTCACTCTGCTGGGTCACTCTGCTGGGTCACTCTGCTGGGTCACTTTGCTGGGTCAACTTGCTGGGTCACTTTGCTGGGTCACCATGCTGGGCCACCCTGCTGGGTCACCCTGCTGGGTCACCATGCTGGGCCACCCTGCTGGGTCACCCTGCTGGGTCAGTCTGATGGGTCACCCTGCTGGGTCACCCTGCTGGGTCACCCTGCTGGGTCACCTTGCTGGGTCACTCTGCTGGGTCACGCTTCTGGGCCACCCTGCTGAGTCACCCTGCTGGGTCACCCTGCTGGATTACCCTCCTGGGTCACCCTGCTAGGTCACCCTGCGTGGTCACCCTGCTCGGTCACTCTGCTGAGTCACCCTGCTGGGTCACCCTGTTGAGTCATCCTGCTGGGTCACCCTGCTGGGGTCACCCTGCTAGGACACCTTCCTTCGTAAACTGGTGAGAGCTTCCGGAATCCCTGTCCTCACGAACCTCCATAATTTCTGTCTTCGAAATATTTCGGAATTCCAGTCATGGAGAACGTCCAAGAATTCCAGTGTTCTGAGAGCGTTGTCAAACTTTTCCCTTTAGATTCATCCAGAGAAAGCATAAAGTATTTTGTTCTCATACTGATGAAAGTATGAGTCTCAGGTCATCATACTATCAAGGGTATGAGTCTCAGGTCCTCATACTGTCAAGGGTATGAGTCTCAGGTCTTCATATTGAAAAGGGCATGAGTCTCAGGTCCTCATACTGTATGAGTCTCAAGTCCTCATACTGAACAGGGTATGAGTCTCAGGTCCTCATACTGACGAGGGTATGAGTCTCAGGTCCTCATACTGACGAAGGGTATGAGTCTCAGGTCCTCATACTGACGAGGGTATGAGTCTCAGGTCCTCATACTGTCAAAGGTATGAGTCTCAGGTCCTCATACTGATGAAGGTATGGCATTTAAGGAGGTTTCAGTGGCAGACAAGGAGGCTTCAGCAGCAGCCACTGAGGCTGCGGTGACGGACAAGAAGACTTCAGTGGCATAGAAGGAGATAAGGAGGCTTCAGTTGAAGACAAGGAGGTTTCAGTGGCAGGCAAGAAGGCTTCAGTGACTTCAAGAAATCAGGAAAACCCTCGTAATAACCGTGCTTCTTATTTCCCTTTAATTCTTCTGCCTTAAAAGACTCAATCCTTCAAGGCAGAAGAATAAAAGGGACAGTACATGTACCATATCTGGAATATTTCACCAGTTTCCCGCAGTTAGCAGAGGTAACACAAGACGACGCATCAGTCCATCCTGAACCACTGTCAAGTCACAGCTTAAGTGGGAGATGAGGAGGTAGAAGTCACCGACTGGCGGAACGTCTCATCAATGAAGGTTCCGAAATGTTGCACAAGTTTATCATTCTTCAATTTGTCGTTTTTTTTTTTTTAATCATTTACATCAGAGATAAAGTACACAGCTTTCTCATCTGCTTCTGAACGAAACGTTGTGTGTATCTCTAACGTTCTTCCGCTTTCTTGACTGCTGTTATCCCCACTTTTCGCCCTTTGTCACAAATTTACGGTCTCAGTACCCGCAGAGGAAGAATAACGCAAAGAAGCCTCGGGTTTCCAACCGTAAAGAAAGCCATGAGAAAAGAGAACCCAGGATGGTTTCTGTGAAGAGACGACACAAATGTTGCGGGTGGAAATATTCTCCCCTGAGTCCGGACACATCACCTATACTCTCATGCATACACACACGGTCCACTCACGCACGAATGCGCACACCACGCACTCACGCACTCGTGAACGCACGGCACAGGAGCACTTAAAGAAACAGGATAATTATTGTCACGAATATATGAGCTAAACCTGCGTGTACCGAGGAAGAGGAGGAAAAAGGAAGAAGAGGAGGAAAAGGAAGAAGAGGAGAAAGAGGTGAATCGGGATTTTTTTTTTTTTTTGTAAGGATTTATGGGTTTTAAAGGTGAAAAGATGTTAATTTTTACAGTAGTTCCTACCGTTAAAAAACAATAATACTCAATGCAAATTAAAAGGAGTTTTTATCTAAAAATGGTCTTTCAGAATATTAATAATAATAGTTATTATTATTGTTATAATATAAATCTTTATTTCTATAAGTACATGATTCAACTTTTACAGACCATAGCTGACATCAATGACGTAATATATAGAGAGCCCATTGCAATGCAGAGTATTTAGGGCAAATTAAGATAATTTTGTCCCAAGGACGCAACCCACATCAATCGGCTAACACCCAGGTACCTACTTACTGCTAGGTGAACAGAGAC
>NC_069444.1:19425691-19428191 GCF_026875155.1 Cherax quadricarinatus
CCCCGTTCCCTCTCAGTCATGAGTCAGGCTCCCCCGCTCCCTTTCAGTCATGAGGCAGGCTCCCCCGCTCCCTCTCAGTCATGAGTCAGGCTGCCCCGTTCCCTCTCAGTCATGAGTCAGGCTGCCCCGTTCCCTCTCAGTCATGAGTCAGGCTCCCCCGCTCCCTTTCAGTCATGAGGCAGGCTCCCCCGCTCCCTCTCAGTCATGAGTCAGGCTCCCCAGCTCCCTCTCAGTCATGAGGCAGGCTCCCCCGCTCCCTCTCAGTCATGAGGCAGGCTCCCCCGCTCCCTCTCAGTCATGAGGCAGGCTATCCCGCTCCCTCTCAGTCATGAGTCAGGCTCCCCCGCTCCCTCTCAGTCATGAGGCAGGCTCCCCCGCTCCCTCTCAGTCATGAGTCAGGCTCCCCCGCTCCCTCTCAGTCATGAGTCAGGCTCCCCCGCTCCCTCTCAGTCATGAGTCAGGCTCCCCCGCTCCCTCTCAGTCATGAGTCAGGCTCCCCCGCTCCCTCTCAGTCATGAGTCAGGCTCCCCCGCTCTCTCTCAGTCATGAGTCAGGCTCCCCCGCTCCCTCTCAGTCATGAGGCAGGCTCCCCGCTCCCTCTCAGTCATGAGTCAGGCTCCCCCGCTCCCTCTCAGTCATGAGGCAGGCTCCCCCGCTCCCTCTCAGTCATGAGTCAGGCTCCCCCGCTCCCTCTCAGTCATGAGGCAGGCTCCCCAGTTTCCTCTCAGTCATGAGGCAGGCTGCCCCGCTCCCTCTCAGTCATGAGGCAGGCTGCCCCGTTCCCTCTCAGTCATGAGGCAGGCTCCCCCGTTCCCTCTCAGTCATGAGGCAGGCTGCCCCGTTCCCTCTCAGTCATGAGGCAGGCTGCCCCGTTCCCTCTCAGTCATGAGCCAGGCTGCCCCGTTCCCTCTCAGTCATGAGGCAGGCTCCCCCGTTCCCTCTCAGTCATGAGGCAGGCTGCCCCGCTCCCTCTCAGTCATGAGGCAGGCTCCCCCGTTCCCTCTCAGTCATGAGGCAGGCTGCCCCGTTCCCTCTCAGTCATGAGTCAGGCTGCCCCGTTCCCTCTCAGTCATGAGTCAGGCTGCCCCGTTCCCTCTCAGTCATGAGTCAGGCTTCCCCGTTCCCTCTCAGTCATGAGTCAGGCTTCCCCGTTCCCTCTCAGTCATGAGGCAGGCTCCCCCGCTCCCTCTCAGTCATGAGGCAGGCTCCCCCGCTCCCTCTCAGTCATGAGGCAGGCTCCCCCGCTCCCTCTCAGTCATGAGGCAGGCTCCCCCGCTCCCTCTCAGTCATGAGGCAGGCTCCCCCGCTCCCTCTCAGTCATGAGGCAGACTGCCCCGTTCCCTCTCAGTCATGAGGCAGGCTCCCCCGTTCCCTCTCAGTCATGAGGCAGGCTCCCCCGCTCCCTCTCAGTCATGAGGCAGGCTCCCCCGCTCCCTCTCAGTCATGAGGCAGGCTCCCCCGCTCCCTCTCAGTCATGAGGCAGGCTCCCCCGCTCCCTCTCAGTCATGAGGCAGACTGCCCCGTTCCCTCTCAGTCATGAGGCAGGCTCCCCCGTTCCCTCTCAGTCATGAGGCAGGCTCCCCCGCTCCCTCTCAGTCATGAGGCAGGCTCCCCCGTTCCCTCTCAGTCATGAGGCAGGTTCCCCCGCTCCCTCTCAGTCATGAGGCAGGCTCCCCCGCTCCCTCTCAGTCATGAGTCAGGCTTCCCCGTTCCCTCTCAGTCATGAGGCAGGTTCCCCCGCTCCCTCTCAGTCATGAGGCAGGCTCCCCCGCTCCCTCTCATCTCCATGGCGTTAATCTTATCTTCGTTAAGTTCCTGCATTCATTTACACAATTTAATCCGAGTTTTACAATCGGAGATTTACGAGGATTACTTGCAGCTGGAAATACAAAGTTTTTTCTTGGGTTTCCATTGTATGCAAGTATCATTAGTCTCCATGATTTATTTATATCATCAATCGTTCATTCATTCATCTGTTCATTCATTCAGCCATTCATTTATTCATTCATTTGTTCATTCGTTGTCAATTCACATATTTATTTGTTCATTCTCTCTCTCTCTCTCTCTCTCTCTCTCTCTCTCTCTCTCTCTCTCTCTCTCTCTCTCTCTCTCTCTCTCTCTCTCTCTCTCTCTCTCTCTCTCTCTCTCTCTCTCTCTCTCTCTCTCTCTCTCTCTCTCTCTCTCTCTCTCTCTCTCTTCTCTCTCTCTCTCTCTCTCTCTCTCTCTCTCTCTCTCTCTCTCTCTCTCTCTCTCTCTCTCTCTCTCTCTCTCTCTCTCTCTCTCTCTCTCTCTCTCTCTCTCTCTCTCTCTCTCTCTCACCACCAGGTTAATTACAGTTTCTCACGCCAGTGTTTGCACATCTCTTCCTTGAGGATGTCTCTATTGGGTTTCCAATCGGGTCTACCACCCTCTCTCTCTCATTACCACTATCCTCGCTACCACTATTCTTCCTACAATTATCTCTTCCACCATAATTATTGTTTCTTCCATCTCTACTGCA
>NC_069444.1:19438191-19445691 GCF_026875155.1 Cherax quadricarinatus
CTGTGATTTTCTCTGTCTAGTCTGATATGAGGTAAGGAATAAGATGGGGGGGGATACTGTGCCTTGAAACAGACTCTTCAATAGGGCCCGCCTCCGTTTTAATCTGTTGACCATACTCTTTGTTTCGATTTGTTAGGAATTTAAAGATCCATTCCCCACTTTCCCATTATTCCTTTAGCACGTATTTTTGGGCTATTACCCCAGACGCATTTGTCAATGTTTTTGCAAAGTCTGTGTTATTCTCTGCATTCTGATTTTTCCAGTGCATCCAACCCCTATCATAGTGATCCAGTAGTTGTGAGAGGCAGGACGCCCTGCCTAAACCCTGTTGCCCTGGATTGTGCAGATTTTGGGGAAATCCAGGTGTTTTGCAATCCTGCTTCTTAGCACTCTTTCAAAGATTTTTTTTTTTTTGGGGACGTCAAGCTATGGTCTATATTTTTAGCTAAGCTTTTGCCCCCTTTATGGATGGGGCTAAAACCGTTTTTTTAAGTGCTGGGGTTTTTTACCCTTTCCAAGCCCCCCCTCCATATTTACTTGGGAAAACCGGGGGGGGTTTCTTGCAGTTTTTAAAAAAACAAGTTCCACGACTGGGCCCCGGGGGTGAGTGCGGGGGCATGCGTCAAGGCTTTTTCAAAAATTATCGGGTTAGGGAAAGTCTAAAAATTGGGCAAAATTATGGAGTTTGAGGCTCATTCATGAGAAATCATTTGGGTCGTCGTCCTCGACCGATTAGTGGTTCCTAAAACAAATCGTACTGGGATTTCAATATTTCACTTTTTTTTCCTTTTTGTCATCTGTTAAGTCCCCCCGTCGAGAAAGGGCCCGTACTAATGTGGTATTTGCCTTGTTTTTTGGCAATGAAAAAAAAATTTTTTTAAATTTTCTTTCAATTTCACTAATAGTTTTAAAGCTCCCCGTCTCTCCGGGTTTCCCTAAGAGTCTTTTAATTAATTCATATTTTCCATTTCCCTGGTCCCCCCTTTTCGTGTACAGATATTTGGCATCCTGGGGCCAGTGACTCTTCGTGTTTCTTAGGGGGACGCTTTCTTCTCCAGTTTACTTGTCTTTTTCCTTCTTAGGGGAATTCCCAGAACATGCTTTCGGCTCCCGGGAAGTGACCCTTTAAGGGCACGGTTTTGATCCAGTCTTTTAAAGACTTTTTCCCAACAGTTCGTTTGGACATGGTTTACCGGGTCCCAGTTGATGTTTTGTTGTTGAAGTTGTATTTTGTGAAGACACCTTCACAGGTACATGCATTCTGCTGATCAGGACCCTATGCATGTATGTCTGGACTTCGATTAGGTGTGATCGGAATTAGTTGTTTTTGATATTCTTGTGTCTCTTATCAGGTCCTCATTATTTGTGAAGATAAGTCAAGTGTGTTTCCTAGTCTTGTTGCTCCACTATCTGCTGGCTTAAGGGTGTTTTTTCGCAGAGACTTAATAGCTCATGTGTGTGTGACCTTTCATCTGCGCTACCTCCGGGGATTGTTTCAGCTATAACATTATTTGCTATATTCTTCCATTTTGTATGCCTTAGGTTGAAATCACCAATCAGTAAGATGTTTGGGGATGGAGCTGGAAGGTTTTCCAAACAGTAATCAATTTTCAGTAGTGTTCCTTGAACTGTTGTGAGGTTGCATCTGGTGGTTATATACAAAACCCCAATGACTAGGTTTTTGGTTCTCGATCTTTATTGATAGAACTTCAACTACCTCATTTGTGGTGTTCAAACAACTCCGTGCAGATGAGGGACTCTTTGAATACAGGCCAACCCCCCTTGTTGCCTGTTCTTTCTGTCGCATCTAAAAAGGTTGTAACCACTTATCCATATTTCACTGTCAGAGTGAACTTTTGTGTGAGTCTCTGTGAAGGCTGCAAACATTGCATTAGACTCCTCTAGAAGTCCACTGATGAAAGGGATTTTTTGTTGGTGGATGGCTTAAGGCCCTGTATATTAGCAAATATGAACGAGGTTGTATTCTGGTTTTGTTGGGGGGATTTTGTTATTGGCATCAGTAGTTGTAATTCTGGTGGGCCATGGGTGGCCACTGGCTGCGCCTCCAGTCCAACAAGGCTCCAAGGTGGTGGACTATTTTTGTTATTTCCTTCCATTTTCTTTTTCCGTTTCCTGCAACTAAAAAATCACCTGGAGTTGGGTTGTCGTAGCTACTATTGTTTGTCTTGTGGGGTCTGTGCCTCCTGGTCCCTTTTAGATGGTATGCAGGGCACTCGATGTTGTAACACTGCTTCTGGAGGACCGAGGAGTGACACATTTTTGGGTGAAAGAAAGTGGTAGTAGTGGTAGTGGTAATAGAGTAGTAGTAGTAGTAGTAGTAATTTTATGCATCTGTTTCTCTTTCAATGAGATGTAATACTCATTCTCCTCGTATTCCAGCAGAGACAGGCGCTTGTGAAGGGTAAGGAGAGAGCCTTCCGCTTTTATATCCTTGCCTCATGAACTAGCTCTCCTTCCAGACAGTAGTAGCAGACAGTCCTCTGCAGAAAGCCTCGAGGTATTCTGCCTTACACATGTACTCCCGTGTACTACCAAGTACTATCATGTACTCCCTCGTAAAATGCAATAATCTCGCCCTAATAAACAGTCTTTATCTTTAGTAAATAGCACTCACACTACTACCAATTATCCTTAATTACTCCACATTACTAATTTTTACAGATTCCCAATTATTCCCATTGAGTGATTACACTTCATAACTAATTATATTTGATACACTATTCTGAAACTAAATCGCAAGATTTAGTTTGACGTTCCTTCATTATCGCTTTTTTATTTCCGTTGCTCGATGCTTCCGTACTACGTACTCTTTTGCCAGTTTCCCGAGTACTTCTGTGGGCAGTTTCTCTTTTGCCAGTTCCCCGAGTACTTCCATAGGACAATCTCTGCAGTTCTAAGCACTTCTTTTGACTGTTCGGATTCGGAGGTCTTTTCTCCTCCCAGCTCTTTTCCTACTTTTCTGGTCATTGCTGATCTTCACCTGTTGTGCCAGCAGTCTGCTTCCGCCTTTATTTGAGTAGTATAGTCCAGTTGCCTTGTTATTTTTTGTTTGCCAGTTATGGATCATAATTTTTCATGTGACACAGTTTCCTGTTGTGTTTTTCGCCTCTCCCCGGTCTTCCTTGATTTTTGCAAAATTCTGCAACATCTCTCTCTCTTCTCTCTCTCTCCAGTAAGTTGCTATGGTAATGTGTTGCATAGTTACCCGACCCTCAAGTATTGTTCTATGTGTGTACATTATCATGTATCTCTTCTTATTTTTTTTTTACACAGGGTTTTAGGAGGTTAGGTTAAGGGTTCCTAACTTTATTTACATGCAATGAGCTGTTACCTACATCAGCTCGTCTTAAAGTTCTCTCTGTCAATCTCTCTCTCTCTCTCTCTCTTTCTCTCCTCCGTTCCAGAAAGCATATTCCTGGTACTCTAAGACGTTACCAGTAGAGTTAATACGAGCAGTAAACGATTCCTGTAATTTTGAGTTAATACGAAGCATAACGATTCCCGTACGTTTCCAGCGGTGTATCTCTCCTCCTTGCTAGGCGCTGTGAGCACAGACTAACATTTCAGACGCGAGAACACAAGTAATTTGGAATGTACACTCACTGGACATTGATGATTTTTGACACCGTTTCGCTGCGTGTAGGCTTCATAAGAAAGCTCTACACGGAGTGAAACGTTATCCTGATAAAAACTTCTTCTGAATCTCTCTATATCTTCATTTCGCCCTGTAACACAAACATCATCTATCCTTGAGTAATTTCCACCTTCAGAATCATCCTTGGGAGACGTCTTCTTGAGGAAAGGATTCCTCGATGCTGCTGAAGGGATTCTCATCCAGACACTGGAGCTGCCTCCATTCCGAGAATCAAACTTAATGACCACCATCTCCACGGGCGCTGCATGACCCCCTCGGCGAGTTTATCGTTTCCCAATAAACAAATAAATGATAATGGTAGTGATAGAGGTTATACTCCCTCCACGCCTCATCTCCACCTTTCAGGGGTAGCAGCAGATGATAGTGAAGATGCTGCCATCTTCAAGTGATAGCTAGTACCATAATTTTTAAAGGGTGGACCGGTAAGCCAGCGGAAGGCCTCGGTCAGATGACCAAAAGCTCCAAAGGCGGGTCATCATCTGACTAAGACCCGCGTCAGGAAACATTTGTCCTGTTTCCTGACGAACCTTACCTAACCTAACCTAACCTATACCATTGAAGTCTTGTTTTTATTCTCTTTCCTCGCGCTCCCTATTACAGCAGATATATATCTAAATATATATATATAATATATATAGTATATATATATATATATACTTGATCTCAGGCGAAGGAGACTCGAACCTACGACCTTAAGGACAAGGTACGCAGTGCATAACCAATCTACCCACACTGGATAATACCTTGGCGTGTGCTTTGCGCTACCCGTTTGATCTCAAGGCAGCCAGCTTTCAGGGGATAAGGCTTTCAGCTTTTCCATCTCGTCCCTTGCATGCTCAGCCTTAATAGAGATTTTAAAACAATGCAAGAATTCGCGAGAAAGGCGAAATATAAACAAACACTGATGCTTCTGGCTGAAAGGAGACATCGACCTAACGAACCTTAGGGACAAGGTACGCAGTGCTTAACCAACTAACCCCACACTGGACAATACCTTGGCGTGTAGCTTGGCGCACACGTTTGATCCAAGGCAGCCACTTTCAGAGAAGGCTTTCAGCTTTTCATCTCGTCCCCTTGCATGCATCACCTTACTAGAGATTTAACAATGCAAGGAATTCGCGAGAGAAGCGAAATATAAACAAACACTGATCTCATGGCTGAAGAGACTCCGAACCTACCGAACCTTAGGACAAGTACGCAGTGCATTACAATCTACCCACACTGACAATAACCTTGGCGTGTAGGCTTGGCGCTACACGTTTGATCCAAGGCCGCCAGCTTATTCAGGAGAAAGGCTAACAGCTTTTCAATCTCGTCCCTGCAAGCATCAGCTTACTAGAGATTTAACAATGCAAGGAATTCCGCGAGAGCAGGCGAAATATAAACAAACACTGATCTTCCTGGCTGAAGGAACACGAACCTACGACCTTAGGACAAGGTACGCAGTGCTTTACTCCAATCTTCCCACACTGGACAATAACTTTGGCGTGTAGCTTGCCTACACGTTGATCCAAGGCAGCCAGCTTTCAGGGAGAAGGCTACCAGCTTTTCATCGCGTCCCCTGCATGCATCAGCCTTACAGAGATTTAACAATCAAGGAATTCCGCGAGAGCATGCGAAAGAGACACAAACATCTAACCTGGCTGATGAGACTCCGAGCCTACGTGCCATAGGACAAGTACGCAGTGCTTTACCAATCTAATCTACCCACACTGGACAATACTGGCGGTAGCTTGCGCACACTTGAAATCCAAGGTATCCAGTTTCAGGGAGAAGGCTTACAGCTTTTTCATCTCGTCCCTTGCATGCATCAGCCTTACTAGAGATTTTAAACAATGCAAGGAATTCGCGACATATAATATGTATATATATATATATATATATATATATATATATATATATATATAATATATATATATAGTAACATATATATATATATATAATATATATAAAAATAATAGTATAATATATATATATATATATATAGATAGATTATATATATACATATATAATATATAATATAAATATATATATATATAATATATATATATAATATATATATATGTTATATATCTATATATATATAATATATATATATATATATATATATATATAATAAATATATGTCGTGCCGAATATTGTAAAACACTGTCAAATAGGCAAGAACTCATTTAAATTAAGTTCTTTCTGAAATTTTCTCCTTATACGTTTAAAGATATTTTTTTTTTTTCATTAATTTAATGTAAAAATTTTTAACTTTGCACCATAAGAATCTTAGAAAATTTACCTAACCTTTATACAGAACAATTTATTTTAGTCAACTAACCCAACTAAAATATTTTAGATTGTTTACAGTATTTTACTACTAAACAAACACAGTGAAATATATTTTTTTTTTTCGTTAGGTTCAGAATGATTTTTGGCGAATTTATTGCATACACATATTTTCGCTGTGTCCTATATGGCAAAGATGAAGCGTTGCTATTTAAGCCAAGATCGAGCAAGTTCTGCCATTCGTCACGACATAATTTATATATATAATAATATATATTATATATATATATATATATATCTATATATATTATATAAATATATAATATATATTATATATATATATAAAAATATATTATAAATATACATATTATATATAGATATATATATATATATATATATAACTATTATATATATAATAATATATATATAATATATATATATAAGGATATATATATATATTACATATATATAAGTATATTAGTGCGTGTGTCTGTGTCTGTGTATAACAAAACACACAACACACACACAACACAACAACAACACACATTTTCGAATTACGACTGACAGGTTTGGGGTTTTGAGAACGGTGGGGGGAAAGTAAATAGTGGGGTGGAGATAATTACAATTTAGGGGGAGCTAATGAGTGATAATAGAGGTGCAGAGAAAAAGAAGTAGAACGGTAAAAATAGTGAGTGAAGCAAAGATGTGAGGATTAGGGGAAGTGTGGTGAGCTTGTGCTCGGAGGATAATTATATGGATAGATATGTATAGATTGAGAAGGGAAAGAGAGGAATAGAGAGACAACTGGAGGAGAGGAGGAGAGAAAAGAAGAAGAATAAAAAGAAGAAAAGCAGAAGAAAAGAAGAAGAAGAAGAAGAAGAAAGAAGAAGAAAGAAGAAGAAGAAAGAAGAAGAAGAAAGAAGAAGAAGAAGAAGAAGAGAAACAAAAGGAAAAGAAGAAGAAGAAAAGAAGAAGAAGAAGAAGAAAAGAAGAAGAAGAAGAAGAAGAAGAAGAAGAAGAAGAAGAAGAAGAAGAAGAAGAAGAAAAGGAAAAAGAATTAGAAGAAGAAGAAGAAGAAGACGGAAAAGAAGAAGAAAGAAGAAGAAGAAAAAAGAAGAGAAGGAAGAAGAGAAGAGGAAAAAGAAGAAGACGAAAAGAAGAAGAAGAAGAAGAAAGAAGAAGAAGAAAGAAGAAGAAGAAGATGAAGAAGAAAAGATGAAAAGAAGAAGAAGAAGAAGAAAAAGAAAAGAAGAAAAGCAGAAGAAGAAGAAGAAGAAGAAGAAGAAGAAGAAGAAGAAGAAGAAAGAAGAAGAAGAAGAAGAAGAAGAAGTGAAGAAGAAGAAAAAATGAAAAGAAGGAAGAAGAAGAAGAAAAGAAAAGAAAAGGAAAAAGAAGAAGAAGAAAAGAAGAAGAAGAAAGAAGAAGAAGAAGATAGAAAAGAAGAGAAGAAGAAGAGAAGAAGAAGATAGAAGAAAAGAAAATAAGAAAAGAAGAAAAGAAGAAGAAGAAAAGAAATGAAGAAGAAGAAAAGAAAAGAAGAAGAAGAAGAA
>NC_069444.1:19450691-19468191 GCF_026875155.1 Cherax quadricarinatus
AGGCCTTCGACACAGTTCCCCTTACAAGAGGTTACTGCAAAAGCTAGCGGATCAGGCACACAAACAGGAAAGGCACTGCAATGGATAAGAGAAACCTTACAGGAGGCAACAACGAGTCATGGTACATGATGAGGTGTCCAAAGTGGTCGCCTGTGACAAGCGGGGGTTCCACAGGGGTCAGTTCCTAGAACCTGTGCTGTTCTTGGTATATGTGAATGACATAACGGAAGGGATAGACTCCAGAAGGTCCTTATTTGCGGACGATGTGAAGTTAATGAGAAGATTCAAATCGATGTGGATCAGGCTGGACAAGCAAAGAGAGACCTGGACAAGGCAACAAGCCTGTCCAGCAACTGGCTCCTTGAGTTTAACCCCGCCAATGCAAAGCCAATGAAGATTGGGGGAAGGGCAAAGAGGAGAACCGCAGACATAAATATAGTATTAGATGGCCAAAGTCTGCAAACCTCTCTCAAGGAAAAAAGATCTGGGGGTGATATAACACCGAGCTTATCTCCTGAGGCGCACAATCATCAAGATAACTGCTGCAGCATACTGGCGCCTGGCAAACCGTAACGGATAGCGTTCCGATACCTCAGTAAGAGTCGTTCAGACTCTGTTACCATTTACTCAGGCCCATACTGGAAGTATGCAGCACCAGTTTGGGAATCCCCCACCTAGTCAAGCACTCAAGAAATTAGAGAAAGTGCAAAGGCTTTGCAACAAGTACTTAATCCCCAGAGCTTACGGGATTGACTACGAAAGAAAGGTTGAGGGAAAATTGGCCTGACGACAACTGGAGGCCAGAGGGTCAGGGATACATGATAAACGACATACAAAATACTGCGCGGAATAGATGGGTGGACAAAGACGGGATGTTCCAGAGATAGGACACAGACACAAAGAGGTCACAAGTTGGAAGTTGAAGACTCAGATGAATCAAAGGATGTTAGGAAGTATTTAATCAGTCATAGAATAGTCAAGCCGTGAATAGCCTAACAGTGAAGTAGTGAGGCGGGAACCCCATACATATTTTAAAGGCGAGTATGATAAGCTCATGGAGCATGGAAGAGAGGACCAGTAGCACTCAGTGAAGGGGCGGGGCCAGGAGCTATGACTCGACCGCCTGCAACCACAAAAAAGGGTTTTTTTTTGGAAAAAAAAGGAACAATAGGTGAGTACACACCCACACCACACATACAACACACACACACACACACACATACACCACATACACATACACGCATACACACACACACACACACACACACACACACACAATACACACACACAACATACAGCACACACACACACATAACACACACACATACATACACACAACAACACACACACACATACATAAACACAAGACAACACATACACACACACACACACACACTACAACACACACATAAACACCTCACACATACACACACAACACACACACACACACACACACACACACACACACACACACACACACACACACATACACACACAAAAACACACAAACAAAAACACCAACAAAAACAAACACAATCCCACACCAGGTCGCTGACTGCCTGGTAGCGCTGTTTTTTCGTTCCACTTTCCACTATTCCCTTCATCTCGCTCGCCCTTCCGTTCCTCTTCCTCACTCTCTTTAGTGCAGTGTTCTTAATTTTCACGCTGTGTTGTACCTATTATTTGCCGTTTTAATTGGAAATAATTACACACACACACACACACACACACACACACACACACACACACAGGGAGAGGTTGAAACAAGTGGGAAAGCTAATTTAGACAGAATTAAATAGGGAGAGAAATAGGGTATGGTGAGAAAGAGAAGAGTGGCGAGGATATTCCGGGAGTCAACGCCCCCGCTACCCGGTCCAAGACCAGTTTACATCCTCTCCTCAAATCATTCACCCAAACCATTCCTTAAGCCAATTTCTAAACCATTTTTCCAAGCCATTTCTTTAAGCTATTTGGTCAAATCATCTCATCTGTATAATTTACCCCCAGCAGCCACCACACATTCCTGACAACAAAACTCCAGTACAAACAGCATAATAAAACTTACATACGAGCTTTAATTTGAAAAGGCTATATTTTCTCCTCCCTGGGAAGGCTGACCATACAATGTAAGGTGGGAGAACCATTGTTGTGTCTCTGTCTCTGTGAGAACAATACATGTCTCTCTCTTTCTCTCTACTCATCTCCTTCACCAGTATTCTATTCAACAACAATCCTTTCCATCCTCCCTCCCTCCCTTCCTGCAAACCGCCTCTCCCT
Organism: Cherax quadricarinatus; assembly: GCF_026875155.1. NCBI lineage: Eukaryota > Metazoa > Arthropoda > Malacostraca > Decapoda > Parastacidae > Cherax > Cherax quadricarinatus. Next base: position 19,452,969 of record NC_069444.1, read on the forward strand.
CTCCACATGCCCTCTCTCCCTCTCAAGCTCCCCTACTCCCTTCATCCTCACACCCTCCCTATCTCCCTCCCTCTTCCATCACCACCACCCCTCTCTCTCCCTTCCCCCCAAAATCCATACATCGACCCAAAACCTCGCTCTGGGGAGCTTTTGTAAGGGAAATATTTACGAATCATTGAAAGCCAGTGCAGGAGTGGCTTTCCCAGTGGTCTGTCTAGTTCTTGTTGTCTCCTTTCCCCTCACCTCTCTCTCTCTCCCTCTCTCTCCTCACCCACCTTCCTTCATCCTCCCTCTACTCTCTTTCCCACGTGCTGGAAGACTTACAATATAATCCCCTCAGCCAACATCACACACGCACACACTTCAGGAGTGGATCGCACAAAGCTTGGTGCTCCGTGGCCTGGTGGCTAAAGCTCTCTCTTCACACGGCGAGGGGTCTGGGTTCGATTCCCAGCGAGAGTAGAAGAAATATTGGGCGTTTTCTTACACCGGTTGTCTATGTTCCCCATCAGTAAAATGGGTACCTGGGAGTTAGTCGACTGGTGTGGGCCGCATCCTGTGACAAAATTGACCTAATTTGCCGAAATGCTCTGCATAACAAGCGGCTTTCTATGTAGTAGTATGTCATTGATGTCAGCTAGGACTGTATACCTTGTACATGTACTTGCAGAAATAAAGAAATTTTTGTATTATTATTATTATTATTATTATTATTATTATTATTATTATTATTATTATTATTATTATTATTCAGCTCAGCTCTACATATTTCATTCCTATGAAACCGAATAATTTGGCTTGTACAGCTTATCGACTACATGACGGGTCCCTAAAGATTTCCCTGACCTTTTCGCCACCAATTAAGAATACATTTACTTCCTAAATTAGGGTTTTTGAAGCTCACGAAAGGAATTTTGTTTTCTCAGTGCTAACTGCTCGGAAGGGACTTTAGATCTTACCACAGAAATGCTGGTGGGAGATTTTTCTGTAAATTGCAGCAACTCTCATCACGGTGAGGGCCATGCTAACCTGCAGGGTACAGTGGTTAGAGCACTGGGAAACTGATTTTAGGACTGGCTTGTCATGGTCGCGTGTTATTTAGGTTTACAGAGTTGTTAAGGATTTAAAAAACCCATTAACATATATACAATGAGAGATAAGCACCTGCGTATATAAAACTTCAAGAACTAACCACCTCAAATTCTGTGTTGTCGCTAAACAATATTGTATACAGGTAGACTGATGGCGTTGCTATCACGTCGCCACTTGGACACACACTCACAAATGTTTTTCTTTGTTATCCTGACATATTGTTGCTTGAATACTATATTAAACCTCTGAACTTTATGAAGTGCATATAAATGTTTAATAAGCTACCTGATTAAGTCTGCAGATTTTATTTCGTCTCTTTGTGTGTACTAGGAGATTTATTTTTGCAGAGGGTAAGGGGAGAGCGGTCGATATTTAGCTTCTAGTTAATGTGTCTTAAACTAATTTGATTTGCATTACTAGTGTTTTACCATACCTACTGGTGAAGCTGAGTATTGAGATTTCCTCGACCACTTCCTCATCCAGTTCAATAACTTTTCTGTTAGTCTAAGACTTAAAAATGTGCTTCAAACATCTTTGAAATTCATGTATGAAGCTCGTCTATGAAGCTCATCTTCGAAGCTCATCTCCGAAGCTTATATACGTTCCCTTGTTTCCTGGTTCTCACAGTCAAAATAATCCAACTATATATTCCATATAAACTCCCATCAATCGTCTGTGGTGTATATTCTTAGCCTATCTCGGTATATAAACACTGAGAAATTGTAAAATTCTTCGTGTATATACAGATTTTTACACCTCTTGGTATAGGCTAGAAAAATGACAGGATGAATAATGAGAACTTTCAAAACTAGGGATGCCAACAAAGCCCATGATGACATTTTTCAGGTCGCTTGTTCTATCTAGGCTGGAATATTGCTGCACACTAACAGCACCTTTCAAGGCAGGTGAAATTGCTGACCTAGAAAATGTACAGAGAACCTTCACGGCGCACATAACGGAGATAAAACACCTCAATTACTGGGAGCGCTTGAAGCTCCTCAACTTGTACTCCCTGGAACGCAGGCGGGATAGATACATGATTATATACACCTGGAAAATCCTAGAGGGATTAGTACCAAACTTGGACACGAAAATCACTCCCTAGAAAAGCAAAAGACACTGCAAGCGAAGCAACATCCCCCCAATGAAAAGCATGGGTGTCACTAGCACGTTAAGAGACAACACAATAAGTGTCAGGGGCCCAAGACTGTTCAACTGCCTCCCAGCATACATAAGGGGGATTACCAATAGATCCCTGGCTGTCTTCAAGCAGGCACTGGACAGGCACCTAAAGTCAGTACCTGACCAGCCGGGCTGTGGTTCGTACGTTGGATTGCGTGCGACCAGCAGTAACAGCCTGGTTGATCAGGCCCTGATCCACCATGAGGCCTGGTCACAGACCGGGCTGCGGGGACGTTGACCCCCGGAACTCTCTCCAGGTAACACACACACACACACACACACACATATATATATATATAAATATATACATAAGCCGATTTAAAATTTATTTTTGCCATAAATCAACGAAAATCGATCTGATCATTACGAAAACAAATATATCACAGATTTAAGGAACAGCAACTAAATTTTAATTAACCTTTAGTATAGAGCAAAATTTAGGTAAAAAAAATTACGTTAGTTCATGTTAGGTTAGGTAAGGTTCCTATGTTAGTTTTGGTCCAAAAATAAAAATCTTTATATTAATGTTAATGAAAAAAAATTAGCTATCAATCTGTAAAAAGAATTTTTGGAAAAATAATTTTTTTTAAAGGAGTTTAGCCTATTTGTGTGTGTGTGTGTGTGTGTGTGTGTGTGTGTGTGTTTGTACTCACCTAGTACTCACCTAGTTGAGGTTGCGGGGGTCGAGTCCGAGCTCCTGGCCCCGCCTCTTCACTGATCGCTACTAGGTCACTCTCCCTGAGCCGTGAGCTTTATCATACCTCTGCTTAAAGCTATGTATGGATCCTGCCTCCACTACATCGCTTCCTAAACTATTCCACTTACTGACTACTCTGTGGCTGAAGAAATACTTCCTAACATCCCTGTGGTTCATCTGTGTCTTCAGCTTCCAACTGTGTCCCCTTGTTACTGTGTCCAATCTCTGGAACATCCTGTCTTTGTCCACCTTGTCAATTCCTCTCAGTATTTTTGTATGTCGTTATCATGTCCCCCCTATCTCTCCTGTCCTCCAGTGTCGTCAGGTTGATTTCCCTTAACCTCTCCTCGTAGGACATACCTCTTAGCTCTGGGACTAGTCTTGTTGCAAACCTTTGCACTTTCTCTAGTTTCTTCACGTGCTTGGCTAGGTGTGGGTTCCAAACTGGTGCCGCATACTCCAATATGGGCCTAACATACACGGTGTACAGGGTCCTGAATGATTCCTTATTAAGATGTCGGAATGCTGTTCTGAGGTTTGCTAGGCGCCCATATGCTGCAGCAGTTATTTGGTTGATGTGCGCTTCAGGAGATGTGCCTGGTGTTATACTCACCCCAAGATCTTTTTCCTTGAGTGAGGTTTGTAGTCTCTGACCTCCTAGACTGTACTCCGTCTGCGGCCTTCTTTGCCCTTCCCCAATCTTCACGACTTTGCACTTGGTGGGATTGAACTCCAGGAGCCAATTGCTGGACCAGGTCTGCAGCCTGTCCAGATCCCTTTGTAGTTCTGCCTGGTCTTCGATCGAGTGTATTCTTCTCATCAACTTCACGTCATCTGCAAACAGGGACACCTCAGAGTCTATTCCTTCCGTCATGTCGTTCACAAATACCAGAAACAGCACTGGTCCTAGGACTGACCCCTGCGGGACCCCGCTGGTCACAGGTGCCCACTCTGACACCTCGCCACGTACCATGACTCGCTGCTGTCTTCCTGACAAGTATTCCCTGATCCATTGTAGTGCCTTCCCTGTTATCCCTGCTTGGTCCTCCAGTTTTTGCACCAATCTCTTGTGTGGAACTGTGTCAAACGCCTTCTTGCAGTCCAAGAAAATGCAATCCACCCACCCCTCTCTCTCTTGTCTTACTGCTGTGTATGTGTGTATGGTGTGTGTGTGTGTGTGTGTGTGTGTGTGTGTGTGTGTGTGTATGTGTGTGTGTGTATGAGGTGGTTTGCAAAATTTCTCCTATATGGTTCTTAAGTCTTATATCCTGATCTGATCATCTACTGGAGGTCTTGACGGCCAAGTCTGTGTATCTCAGCTGAAAATTACGAAAGTCTGATTCGCATACTTCTAGTAGCGGGTTTCCAGAAATGAAGTACCGGTGTGTACGGTTCAGTAGCGAGTTTACTTCAGTGAATTCCACTGGAGACTAAACTATGTCAACTGACTGAGATGTAGCACTGAATTTAAGCATCCAAGCGAACAAAATTATAAATAATTATTAATTAAATTCACTTATAACAGTGCAGCAAAATGTTAAATATGCCATTATGAAATTACTTTTATTGTTATAATTATTATTATTATAATTATTATTATTATTATTATTATTATATTATTATTATTATATTATTATTTATTATTATTATTATTATTATTATTATTATTATTATTATTATTATTATTATTATTATTATTATTATTATTATTATTATTATTATTATTATTATTATTATTATTATTATTATTATTATTATTATTATTATTATTATTTATTATTATTATTATTATTTATTATTATTATTATTATTATTATTATTAAATTATTTTTATTATAATTATTATTACTATTGTTATAATAATTATTATTATTATTATTATTATTATTATTATTATTATTATTATTAGTAGTAGTAGTAGTAGTAGTAGTAGTAGTAGTAGTAGTAGTAGTAGTAGTAGTAGTAGTAGTAGTAGTAGTAGAAGTAGTAGTAGTAGTAGTAGTAGTAACAGTACTAACGCTAGTGCTAATATCAATAAGTATTAATTTAATATTTAACAAAGTTGGAGACTAGAGAAGGAGGTTGAGAGTGAGCGCAGCAGAAAGCTTCTCTCAGCACCTTGCGCTCTACAATAAGAATCATTTATGATGTTAAATATTTTACAGCGAGTGGTAGCGGCTGCGGCTGCGGTCTTGCTTGCTTGCGGGTGGGTAGGCGGACGGTGTTTGTCACGAGGCGGGGGGTAAGATTTATAACCGGTTTATTGCCTATAAATATTGGAGGTTTGGCCTCCTGTGATCTGGAGGTAATACTGCCTTCCCGTGGTCATGAGTTATGACGGTATTTTTCCCGTGGTCATTGCCTGATACATTCAGTAGAACACGGGTTTTAAGTCAGGCACACACACACGCCAACATACACACACACAAACACACACACACACACACACACACACACACACACACACACACACACACACACACACACACACACACACACACACACACAACACACACACACACACACACACACACACACACACACACACACACACACACACACACACACACACACACACACACACACACACACACACACTGCGGCGTCAGTACACAGGCCTGGAAATTAAAGATAGCCTAAAACTCTCTCTCTAATGAATCCCCTGGACTTGTAAAAGAGGCTTCTGGGATGAGAAAACTTGATACTGCGAGGAGGCAAAAGTTGCCACTCAACTTCTCAACTCTGGCAATTTGATAAGGTGGCCGTGTCTACGGACACGCGTGCACGGAAAACTACGCACGCGCCTACACGAGCGCCGCGGACATGCGTACATTAACACCACGCATACGTGTACAAGAACACCACTCACAGTTACAAGAGCATACATGCACGAACGAATTCCTAAGCAATGCTATCTGCACATAATAACTCTCTCTTTTAATGAGATGTCCAAACCATCTCTTATTGAGATTGTTTGGACATGTAGAGAGGATGGAACAAAATAGAATGACTTAGAGAGTATAAATCTGTTTTGGAGGGAAGGTGGGGTAGGGGTCGGCCTAGGAAAGGTTGGAGGGAGGGGTAAAGGAGGATTTGTGTGAAAGGGCTTGGACTTCCAGCAAACATGCGTGAGCATGTTAGATAGAAGTAAATGGAGGCGAATGCATTTTAGGACTTGACGTGCTGTTGGAGTGTAAGCAAGGTAACATTTATGAAGGGGTTCAGGGAAACCGGCAGGCCGGACTTGAGTCCTGGAGATGGGAAGTACAGTGTCTGCACTCTGAAGGAGGAGTGTTAATGTTGAAGTTTCATAACTGTAGTGTAAGCGCGCCTCTGGCAAGACAGTGATGGAGTGAACGATGATGAAAGTTTTTTGTTTATCGGGCCCTCCTGCCTTGGTGGGAGACGGCCAGTGTGTTAATAAAAATAAATATAAAAACAAATAAATAAATAAATACATACACACACACAACACACATACACACACACACACACACACACACACACACACCACACACACACTCACACACAGACACACACACACACACACACACACACACAACCCACAACACACACACACACACACACACACACACACACAACACACAACACACACCACAACACACTCACACACACACACACACACACACACACACACACACACACACACAACACACACAAACAACCCACACACACACACACACAACACACACACACACACACACACACACACACACACACACACACACACACACACACACACACACACACACACACACACAGACACAACACACACACACACACACACACACACACACACACACAACAACACACACGCACACGCACATTGTCTCCTCGCTAGAGATAGCAACAAGCCATTATAACACTAATAATTTTCTAACTCAACAATACATTGAACTTTACAAAAAAATGTAAAGGTGACACATTGTAAGCAAAAGTGAACGTAAAATTTCGCCGAGTCAGTAATAAGGAGTTCTTGCGCCACGGCCGGAAAACCTGAAGCAACCCAGCAGGAAGAAGCAGGTGGTGAAACCCAGCAGGAAGAAGCAGGTGGTGAAACCCAGCAGGAAGAAGCAGGTGGTGAAACCCAGCAGGAAGAAGCAGGTGGTGAAACCCAGCAGGGAGAAGCAGGTGGTGAAACCCAGCAGGGAGAAGCGGGTGGTGAAACCCAGCAGGAAGAAGCAGGTGGTGAAACCCAGCAGGAAGAAGCAGGTGGTGAAACCCAGCAGGAAGAAGCAGGTGGTGAAACCCAGCAGGAAGAAGCAGGTGGTGAAACCCAGCAGGGAGAAGCAGGTGGTGAAACCCAGCAGGGAGAAGCGGGTGGTGAAACCCAGCAGGAAGAAGCAGGTGGTGAAACCCAGCAGGAAGAAGCAGGTGGTGAAACCCAGCAGGAAGAAGCAGGTGGTGAAACCCAGCAGGAGAAGCAGGTGGTGAAACCCAGCGGGGAGAAGCGGGTGGTGAAACCCAGCAGGAAGAAGCAGGTGGTGAAACCCAGCAGGAAGAAGCAGGTGGTGAAACCCAGCAGGGAGAAGCGGGTGGTGAAACCCAGCAGGAGAAGCAGGTGGTGAAACCCAGCAGGAAGAAGCAGGTGGTGAAACCCAGCAGGGAGAAGCGGGTGGTGAAACCCAGCAGGGAGAAGCGGGTGGTGAAACCCAGCAGGGAGAAGCAGGTGGTGAAACCCAGCAGGAAGAAGCAGGTGGTGAAACCCAGCAGGGAGAAGCGGGTGGTGAAACCCAGCAGGAAGAAGCAGGTGGTGAAACCCAGCAGGGAGAAGCGGGTGGTGAAACCCAGCAGGGAGAAGCAGGTGGTGAAACCCAGCAGGGAGAAGCAGGTGGTGAAACCCAGGAGGGAGAGGCAGGTGTTGAAACCCAGCAGGGAGAAGCAGGTGGTGAAACCCAGGAGGGAGAGGCAGGTGGTGAAACCCAGCAGGGAGAAGCAGGTGGTGAAACCCAGCAGGGAGAAGCAGGTGGTGAAACCCAGCAGGGAGAAGCAGGTGGTGAAACCCAGCAGGGAGAAGCAGGTGGTGAAACCCAGCAGGGAGAAGCAGGTGGTGAAACCCAGCAGGGAGAAGCAGGTGGTGAAACCCAGCAGGGAGAAGCAGGTGGTGAAACCCAGCAGGGAGAAGCGGGTGGTGAAACCCAGCAGGAAGAAGCGGGTGGTGAAACCCAGCAGGGAGAAGCAGGTGGTGAAACCCAGCAGGGAGAAGCGGGTGGTGAAACCCAGCGGGAGAAGCGGTGTGTGAAACCCAGCAGGAAGAAGCGGGTGGTGAAACCCAGCAGGGAGAAGCGGGTGGTGAAACCCAGCATGAAGAAGCGGGTGGTGAAACCCAGCAGGGAGGAGCGGGTGGTGAAACCCAGCAGGGAGAAGCAGGTGGTGAAACCCAGCAGGGAGAAGCGGGTGGTGAAACCCAGCAGGGAGAAGCAGGTGGTGAAACCCAGCAGGGAGAAGCGAGTGGTGAAACCCAGCAGGAAGAAGCGGGTGGTGAAACCCAGCAGGGAGAAGCGGGTGGTGAAACCCAGCAGGGAGAAGCAGGTGGTGAAACCCAGCAGGGAGAAGCAGGTGGTGAAACCCAGCAGGGAGAAGCAGGTTGTGAAACCCAGCAGGAAGCAGGTGGTGAAACGTATCAGGAAGAAGCACGTGGTGAAACCCAGCAGGGAGAAGCATGTGGTGAAACCCAGCAGGGTACAGCACGTGGTGAAACCCAGCAGGTGGTGGAACCCAGCAGGCAGTAGCAGGTGGTGGAACCTAGCAGGAAAAAAGCAGGTGAAAGTCGACAACGACGTGGAGGTGAGCAGTTGCGTCGATAATGAAGGAAGAGTGTACACATCACGGGTTCGCAAACTGGAGTGGACGTTCCCCCTGGAGACACACAATGGGGTTTTCATGGGGGTATGCGACTGTTACTTTTTAATGGGGTATGTGCTGCTATTGTCATCATCACTCTTTATTTATCAGTTTATTTCTGTGTCTTATAGCCAAGCAGAAGGATGTTAGATACCGAGCCTACTCTATTTAATGGAGTTTGACAGTGCCTGGTTGAGCAGGCAAGCACCAGACGAGCTTGAATTCAACCAAGGCCGGGCTCTGGGAGCACAAAAACTCTCGGAATTCATCAAAGGTATATCATCCCTTGACAGCCTACAAGGAGAATTTGCAGATTTTGTGAATTATTCAACTGAATGTATTGTTCACGAATCTCCGCCACTGCCTAAATTCTGGTCACAGACGACCCTGGCAGAATATATCCAGCGTGAGGTGTATGACTTTCAGTATAGTATAAACCCTGGTGATAGGTACCGACAAATTGCTCTAGAAATACACGTAAACAAACACTAGGGCATATTTATTAGAAAACGTTTCGGTCCTGGGATCTTGATCGCTTCTGATCAAGGTTCAAGGACTAAAACGTTTTTTAATAAATATATCCTAGTGTTTGCTTATGTATCTTTCTAAACGATAAATCTCAGTGTATATAATATATATTAACAGTTTAATTCATACTTAATAGATTAGTATTCTTGACATGTGGTGAGCAAGTGACATACAGTCGTAATGACCCTCCTGTAATCGATAGGCTTCAAACCCCCTTACACAACCAGCCAGTCAACAGTCACACACCCTTATTACCAGTATAGTTACACCGAAAAAAAACAATATTTCGCACAGTGTGCCTGTGTGAGCATGGATTCTGCTGTTTACAACATGAAGACCAAATTCCGTGCTAGGCTGGCTGTGGAGGGTGACCTCCGGGGGTAACATTCCAAAACTGTATCCAGAGGAGGCCTGGTCACAGACCGGGCCGCGGGGGCGTTGACCCCCGAAACTCTCTCCAGGTAAACTCCAGGTAAGAATTGAAGACTTTGCTGAGTAATCAGTCACATCTATAGCAATGAATTTTCTAGGAGGTAAATCAAGAGGTGACTGAAACAATACAGAAATAACCTGCATATGGGAGACTGAAACTTATGACGACGTTTCGGTCCTACTTGAACCATTAACTAGTCACACAGAAGCACGAAGGGAAGGGAGCCGGAATATATACGAAAGGAAGGCGAGGACGGAAGTAATGTAACGAGAATAGGGAATAGTATAAAGTGGTAGTAGTAGTAGTTGCGGTAGAGGTAGTGCTGATAGTAGTAGTAGAAAAAGTAGTGCAGTAGTGGCAGAGGTTGCATAAATAGTTCATATTTTCCTTTTATGCCATATATAATATATATATATATATATATATATATATATATATATATATATATATATATATATATATATATATATATATATATAATATATATATATATATATATATATATATTATATATATAATATATATATATATATATATATATATATATATATATATATATATATATATATATATATATATATATATATATATATATATATATAATATATATATATATATATATATATATTATATATATATATATATATATATATATATATATAATTATGCATATTTTCATTACATGAAGATATTAATATTTTCCTCAAAGTATTCTTACTGTAATATTGCAAATACTTGCTCAAAGAAACACTTTACGAATGAATACACGAAGCTTTTGTTCCGAAAGTCTATCTTTCACCTGTACCGTTGTATAGCGAAGCTGCACAGCGAAGTTGTATAACATTTTGGAGTATATGCCTTCTGTTTTTATCTCAGATATTACTTGTAAAAATAAATGTCTCTAACATTAACACAAAGAGTTGGTTTCACATTGTGATATGCTAAGAGTATGTTACATTTTATTGGGCATGTGTGCCTCCCGACCAGCGAACCAGGTGGTGCTTAGGGTTTAACGATCAGGGGCCCCTTCGTTATACCAGTACCTTGGTTCAACTAACCACTCGAAAGAAACTCGTCAGTGCTGTGAAGCGATGTGGTACACTCGTGAAACAACTTTGGCAGACTTGCCTTCCCTGCTGGTCGCCAGGGTTCACCGTGTCTTATGCTTGCATTTGCCTCAGTGTACATGGCTGTAAATACTGTACATAGGCTACGTATGTTGTAAATACCAGCTAACTTTTCGTGGTTAGGCGTGCAGGTGTGCAGGCCATATCTACACTTGTGTACTTAATATACATCGATACACAAAGTTGGCTTTCACAGTAACACAAAAAGGTTACTTTCACATCAACACAATGGACCACAAGGGTGATGATAGAAAACGTTCAGGAACACACGATTAAACACAAGGGAGACGGTTATACAGATTTAATTCTCCATTAAGCTGGATCAAATGTCGCACTAACGGAAACGGCGAAGAGATGACTTTATCACAAGCTTTTAATTGAGACAACGTATGGCTCTATGTAGAGCTTCAGAGGACTTGATAAAGCTCTACATAGAGCGAAACGTTGTTCCGTAGTGAAACGTTGCTCTTCAGCCTGTGTTATTTCCTCAGCCACGATTTCACGAAGAGAGTTGCTTAGTCAAAACAGATTTGTGTCGTGGAGTGTTGACGAAATGAGGAAGTGGATGAAGTAACTCCAATTGTTGATGTTAAGACCCTTATTATTGTGAGGGTGAAAGTTTGTGCGTGTGTGTGTGTGAAACAAAGAGAGAGCATTCGACAGCATGTAATTGCTGGGAAAAAAAACCGTTCATGTAAATCAGAGATCGAGGGAGGTGAGGCAGCAGTAGCAGCAGCAAGAGAGAGAGAGAGAGAGAGAGAGAGAGAGAGAGAGAGAGATAACAGAAGAGGGGAATTGGCACAACACACGAGATAAACCACAGCACTGTCAGCAGCAGCAGTCATAACAGAAATCTACACTTAGCCTCTGTAGTTCCCTACAGAAGCGGCTGCACTGACGCTACTGAAGTGCTCTTCATGCCAGGAAAATGGGACTATCCTACATTTCCCTTATCTCAAATCTGATTACCTCCCATCCTCCAAGGCCGTTGCGCATCCCCCATACGGGCTTACAGCCTCCCCGTGAATATCAAATGATAACCATCCTCCCGCAGCTACACCTGTGGCAACCTTAACAAGAATATTGGAGGAAAACGCCTATGTATACACATCCTTGGTACATATGACCTTATTACACACTTCCCTGGAGCTGTGACGTGGTACTGCAGAGAGGTGGTAAATGTTCTCTCACTTCCGGCGTCCTGCACCTACTTCCGCCTATACCACAACGACTTCTTCTACTACTACTACTACTACTACTACTACTACTACTACTACTATATTATATATATATATAATATATAATATATATATATATATATATAATATATATATATATATATATATATATATATGTATATCAATGCACCACGCAGAAACAAGCGGAGGAATATACACAGATCGCTTTCAGCAGGATTCGAACCCACGCATGGAGAGTGGCATAATTCCCCAGGAACACGCCTTAGACTACCAAGCTACAGACGCCTCAAATACTCAGGTAGTCCTATATGTATAAGTGATAATGAGAGAGAGAGAGAGAGAGAGAGAGAGAGAGAGAGAGAGAGAGAGAAGAGAGAGAGAGAGAGAGAGAGAGAGAGAGAGAGAGAGAGAGAGAACAGAGAGAGAGAGAGAGAGAGAGAGAGAGAGAGAGAGAGAGAGAGAGATTGTTTTACCTCATTCTCCTCGACTTCAAGAAAGTTGTCCTGAGTAAATAAATTTATGTTTTTATTGCCATGAGCCTAACTTAATTCTAGCCTCCATAAACCTAACCTAAATCAACTGCACCTAACCTAACTTACTCTAACTAAATTACTTTCGTCCTGCTCCGTGGTGTGTCTCATCGTAGCGAGACATTAGTTCATTTGAGAAACTTTGATGTTCCTCAGACGTCAGTTGAGAATGCGACCCACAACAGTTGGTTGACTCCCAAGAGCTGTTTTCAATGAAGGTGAAGAGGAGCAGTCAGGTGTAAGTGGAGACTTATTTATACGTCTCAACTTGCCCAGACCTAACATACCTTGACCTGCATCTAACCTAACCTAACCTAACCTAACCTAACCTAACCTAACCTAACCTAACCTAACCTAACCTAACCTAACCTAACCTAACCTAACCTAACTAACCTAACCTAAACTACCTTGACCTGCATCTAACCTAACCTAACCTAACCTAACCTAACCTAACCAAAACCTAACCTAACCTAACCTACCTACCTAACCTAACCTAACCTAACTTACCTAACTTAACCTAACCTAACCTAACCTAACCTAACCTAACCTAACCTAACCTAACCTAACAATTAACCTAACCTAACCTAACCTACACTTAACCTAACTTAACCTAACTACTAACTTAACCTAACCTAACCTAACCTAACCTAACCTAACCTAACCTAACTTAACCTAACTTAACCTAACCTAACCTAACCTAACCTAACCTAACCTAACCTAACCTAACTTAACCTAACTTAACCTAACCTAACCTAACCTAACCTAACTTAACCTAACTTAACCTAACTTAACCTAACCTAACCTAACCTAACCTAACCTAACTTAACCTAACTTAACCTAACTTAACCTAACCTAACCTAACCTAACCGAACCTAACCGAACCTAACCTAACCTAACCTAACCTAACCGAACCTAACCTAACCTAACCTAACCTAACCTAACCTAACCTAACTTAACCTAACTTAACCTAACCTAACCTAACCTAACCGAACCTAACCGAACCTAACCTAACCTAACCGAACCTAACCTAACCTAACCTAACCTAACCTAACCTAACCTAACCTAACCTAACCTAACCTAACCTAACCTAACCTAACCTAACCTAACCTAACCTACCTTGACCTGTATCTAACCTAACCTAACCTAACCTAACCTAACCTAACCTAACCTAACCTAACTTAACCTAACTTAACCTAACTTAACCTAACCTAACCTAACCTAACCTAACCTAACTTAACCTAACTTAACCTAACTTAACCTAACCTAACCTAACCTAACCGAACCTAACCGAACCTAACCTAACCTAACCTAACCTAACCGAACCTAACCTAACCTAACCTAACCTAACCTAACTTAACCTAACTTAACCTAACTTAACCTAACCTAACCTAACCTAACCGAACCTAACCGAACCTAACCTAACCTAACCGAACCTAACCTAACCTAACCTAACCTAACCTAACCGAACCTAACCTAACCTAACCTAACCTAACCTAACCTAACCTAACCTAACCGAACCTAACCTAACCTAACCTAACCTAACCTAACCTAACCTAACCTAACTTAACCTAACCTAACCTAACCTAACCTAACCTAACCTAACCTAACCTAACTTAACCTAACCTAACCTAACCTAACCTAACCGAACCTAACCGAACCTAACCTAACCTAACCTAACCTAACCGAACCTAACCTAACCTAACCTAACCTAACTTAACCTAACCTAACCTAACCTAACCTAACCTAACCTAACCTAACCTAACCTAACCTAACCTAACCTAACCTCACCTCACCTAACCTAACCTAACCTAACCTAACCAAACCTAACTTAACCTCACCTCACCTAACCTAACCTAACCTAACCTAACCTAACCTAACCTAACCTAACCTAACCTAACCTAACCGAACCTAACGTAACGTAACCAAACCTAACTTAACCAAACCTAACCTAACAAAACCTAACCTAACCTAACCTCACCTAACCTAACCTAACCTAACCTAACCTAACCTAACCTAACCTAACCTAACCTAACCTAACCTAACCTAACCTAACCTAACCTAACCTAACCGAACTAACGTAACGTAACCAAAACCTAACTTAACCAAACCTAACCTAACAAAACCTAACCTAACCTAACCTCACCTAACCTAACCTAACCTAACCTAACCTAACCTAACCTAACCTAACCTAACCTAACCTAAACTAACCTAGCCTAACCTAGCCTAACTTACCCTAACCTAACCTAACTTACCCTACATCAACTGCACCTAACCTAATCCATCCTAACCTAACCTTAGCTAAAAATCTAGAAACTCAGTCCGTGGCCTTAGGTCACAATTCTCAAAACAAAATTCCAACAAATCTACTGTTCCGTACCGAATTGTTTGCTGAACGCATTAATAACACACAGAAAACAATAGTCAATACTGCCTCAGGAAGAAATATTGCTTTTATTTAAAAAAAAAAAAAGATACACGTTGTGAAACAAGCATTTATTGGTGCAACGTTTCGCATGGAGAAGATAACTCGATAGAGCTCTGTAGGGGAACGAAACATCATTGCAACAAAA
>NC_069444.1:19473191-19475691 GCF_026875155.1 Cherax quadricarinatus
GGTCTGTGTATGGTCTGGTTTGATCTGTGTATGGTCTGGTCTGTATATGGTCTGATCTGATCTGTGTATGGTCTGGTCTGGTCTGCTTTGGTCTGGTCTGTGAGTAGACCTAAAAATCAAGCCCTCCACCCCTTCTTGTCCTCAATGACCCACACGGGTTTAGCACTCGAGCTCAGGAGCTGGAGGGTGTACCCTTCAAGTACACCTACGTAAGTATCATATCACCTCGCTTCCTAGTTTACACTCCAACAGCACGTCAAGCCTATTGTCTCCACATGCTCCTATCTAACACACTCATTCAAACCTGCTGGTTGCTCAAGCCCCAAACACTCTAAAACCTCTAAACCTCCTTTTACCCATCCCTCCATCCTGCTACATCCTATCTCAATGTCCAAACCACTTCAACAGGTCGATGCTCAGCTATCAGAATTATATCTGTGATAACCGCCTCATCGTGTTCTAATTTATGCACTACGAAATCTCTGCATAATATTGCTGTATAGCCCTTGTGGCTTAGCGCTTCTTTTTGATTATAATAATAATAATCTGTATAATATTCACACCAAACATTGCTTTAATATATGACTTGTACACAGCCGCCAGCCCTCCTTGATGCAGTATTTAAATTATTATTATTATTATTATTATTATTATTATTATTATTATTATTATTATTATTATTATTATTATTATTATTATTATTGTTATTATTGTAATTATTATTATTGTAATTATTATTATTATTATTATTTTATTAATGTCATTATTATTATTATTATTATTATTATTATTGTTATTATTATTATTATTATTGTTATTATTATTATTATTATTATTATTAATATTATTATTATTAATATTATTATTATTAATATTATTATTATTAATAGCAGTAGTAGTAGTAGTACTTTCACTATTATATTAAAAGATGCCTAGGTTTATTTTTTTATATTTTTTCTAGTTTAAAACTTGAGGGGGAAACAATGTCTTCCATCTCTGAGGAAGAAAATCTTTTCAACACTGGACGAGGTTACATATTAGCGATCCTGTACCTGACCTGCCATCATGGTGCTTCTGTCCAGCCTGCCATCATGGTGCTTCTGTCTAGCCTGCCATCATGGTGCTTCTGTCCAGCCTGCCATTATGGTGCTTCTGTCCAGCCTGCCATCATGGTGCTTCTGTCCAGCCTGCCATCATGGTGCTTCTGCCTGGCCTGCCATTATGGTGCTTCTGTCTAGCCTGCCATCATGGTGCTTCTGCCTGGCCTGCCATTATGGTGCTTCTGTCTAGCCTGCCATCATGGTGCTTCTGCCTGGCCTGCTATTATGGTGCTTCTGTCTAGCCTGCCATCATGGTGCTTCTGCCTGGCCTGCTATTATGGTGCTTCTGTCTAGCCTGCCATCATGGTGCTTCTGCCTGGCCTGCTATTATGGTGCTTCTGTCTAGCCTGCCATCATGGTGCTTCTGCCTAGCCTGCCATCATGGTGCTTCTGCCTGGCCTGCCATTATGGTGCTTCTGTCTAGCCTGCCATCATGGTGCTTCTGCCTGGCCTGCTATTATGGTGCTTCTGTCTAGCCTGCCATCATGGTGCTTCTGCCTGGCCTGCCATTATGGTGCTTCTGTCTAGCCTGCCATCATGGTGCTTCTGCCTAGCCTGCCATC
This sequence comes from Cherax quadricarinatus, assembly GCF_026875155.1. Taxonomy (NCBI): domain Eukaryota; kingdom Metazoa; phylum Arthropoda; class Malacostraca; order Decapoda; family Parastacidae; genus Cherax; species Cherax quadricarinatus. The sequence goes on from NC_069444.1 coordinate 19,474,855, forward strand.
ATGGTGCTTCTGCCTGGCCTGCCATCATGGTGCTTCTGCCTAGCCTGCCATCATGGTGCTTCTGCCTAGCCTGCCATCATGGTGCTTCTGTCTAGCTTGCCATCATGGTAGGCAGGTAAGAAACAGATAGGGTTCATCTGGGACACTTGATGTTTTACTCTATAAGCTGAACTATGTAATTTTAATATGGGATATTTTTTTGCAGCTGCTGCCTTGGCTTTCTCTCCCGTAAGGGATTATCTCAGTGTGAAGATTTGGAACAGGTCACTCCAGTTCTGCCCCACGAAGTGTGTCTGTAAGCAAACTGGACAGGTGGAGAAGGAGGTGGAAATTGCTTCCACTCCCATCCTCCTACTAACTCCTCCAATCCCCCCTCCCCCACATCCTCTTCCCTTCCCCATCTTCCACCCCCTTCCTCCACTAATACGTCAGATTACATTCCTTCTCCAAGCACTCGTTATCTTCACCAACCGCACGCACGTGTGCATGTGTGTGTGTGTGTGTGTGTGTGTGTGTGTGTGTACTCACCTATTTGTACTTACCTATTTGTGGTTGCAGGGGTCGATTCACAGCTCCTGGCCCCGCCTCTTCGCTGATTGCTACTAGGTCCTCTCTCTCCCTGCCCCATGAGCTCTATCATACCTCGCCTTAAAACTATGTATGGTTCCCGCCTCCACTACGTCACTTTCTAGGCTATTCCACGGCCTGACTACTCTATGACTGAAGAAATACTTCCTAACATCCCTTTGATTCATCTGAGTCTTCAACTTCCAATTGTGACCTCTTGTGTCTGTGTCCCTTCTCTGGAACATCCCGTCTTTGTCCACCTCGTCTATT
>NC_069444.1:19480691-19500691 GCF_026875155.1 Cherax quadricarinatus
AGACACTATTTACCTCCCCCATTCCCCAGACACATTTACCTCCCCATTCCCCAGACCTATTTACCTCCCCATTCCCCAGACACTATTTACCTCCCCATTCCCCAGACACTATTTACCATCCCCATTCCCCAGACACTATTTACCTCCCCCATTCCCCAGGCACTATTACCTCCCCATTCCCCAGACACTATTTACCTCCCCATTCCCCAGACACTATTTACATCCCCATTCCCCAGACACTATTTACCTCCCCCATTCCCCAGGCACTATTTACCTCCCCATTCCCCAGACACTATTTACCTCCCCATTCCCCAGACACTATTTACGTCCCCATTCCCCAGACGCTATTCATCCCCCCATTCCCCAGACACTGTTTACCTCCCCATTCCCCAGACACTATTTACCTCCCCATTCCCCAGACACTATTTACCTCCCCATTCCCCAGACACTATTTACCTCCCCATCCCCAGACACTATTTACCTCCCCATTCCCCAGACACTATTTACCTCCCCATTCCCCAGACGCTATTTATCCCCCCATTCCCCAGACACTATTTATCCCCCCATTCCCCAGCGCTATTTATCCCCATCCCAGACACTATTTATCCCCCATTCACCAGACACTATTTACCTCCCCATTCCCCAGGCACTATTTATCTCCCCCATTCCCCAGACGTTGTATGAGAACCTCTACGAGTTACACATTTCCTCGTTTAAAAATAATTATTATAATTATTATTATTATTATTATTATTATTATTATTATTATTATTATTATTATATTCAGAGTTTAGAAGGTTGAGGATGGTTTACCATCTCAATATAATAATTACACTGAGGTCAGCCAGTCCAGTTCTCTTCGACTTGGGAACATGATAAGTGTCATACTATACCGTCCAGTTAGTATCATTATCTCGAAACGTTTCGCCTACACGGTAGGCTTCTTCAGTCGAACACCATTTCTACTCCCTCCTCTCTATTCGACTGGAAAAACCTTCTGTGTAGGCGAAACGTTTCGTAGTAAATATACCTAACTTCTGCCCATATACCTCACTTATCAACTTCACGACGTCTCCTTACCCCTTTACCTTCGATAATTTCCTAGAGTGCTTTCTTCTCCTGGAGCCCGGCCGTAGGTCAGGCTCGTCTGGTGCTTTGCCTGGTCAGACAGGCTGTTGCTCCTTCCTCTGTCTCTCCCTCATAGCCCATTGTCGTTACTTAATCGCGTATAATACCGACGAGTTGATAAATTAGACACAAATGCAACACTTGGGTATCTTTATTGAGGAAACGTTTCGCCACACAGTGGCTTCATCAGTCCATACCAAGGAGAACAGAAGGATTTTGAGGTAATCAGTCCCTCAGCCTGGACTGATTACATCGACTCTAGGTTGCTGGACAGATTACCTCAAGCTTCTTCTGATCTTCGCAATTCTTCTTTATTTAGGACTGATGAAGCCGCTGTGTGGAGAAACGTCCCCTCAATAAGACACCCAAGAGTTTCACATGTGTTTCATATATGAAATTCAGAGGCGACTATAATACTGCAGACAAAGGCAATGGATAGCTAGTTTTGAGGTTTAACTGGAGTCTACCTGGAGTCTACCTGGAGTCTACCTGGAGTCTACCTGGAGTCTACCTGGAGTCTACCTGGAGTCTACCTGGAGTCTACCTGAAAGGTGTTTCGAGGGTCAACGCCCCCCCTTCCCTAGCCATAACCAGGTCTCCCGGTACATCATGGCCTGATCAACCAGGCTGTTACTGCTAGTGGCCGCATGCAACCCAGCGTACGAACCACAGCCTGCCTGGTGAGGTACTAATTTTACCAAACTATCCAGTTCCCTCTTGAAGACAGCCAGGTATCTACTGGATCCCTTAAGTATGATAGGAGGCTGTTGAACAGTCTTGGGCCCCTGACACTTAATGAGCTTCCCCATAACGTCCCTCAGCCTTAAAATCATCAACTCTTCAAGACTGAGGGACTGAATACCCCAAAACTAATTAAACACGTCTTCCACCATCTACTGTCGTCTCTGTAGTCGACTGAAGGAGCCTGGGCGAAACGTTCCGCAAGCAAAGATACTACACATATCTTTCATTCATCATTCACAATCTTACTGATCTGTTCTTGCTCATAGCTAAAGAATCTTGCTGGCCCATGCGGGTTCGACGCACGCCATGACTCTTGCATTTTAACTTAAAATTACAAAAAATCCCCAAAACTTTACTTTTCCTTTATTCTGTAAAGTGATCTGAGATAACCCGTTTTTATTTCACTAATTAGACATGTGCTTTCTTTATTAGACATGTACTTTCTTTATTAGACATGTACTTTCTTTATTAGACATGTGCTTTCTTCATTAGACATGTGCTTTCTTTATTAGACATGTGCTTTCTTTATTAGACATGTGCTTTCTTTATTAGACATGTACTTTCTTTATTAGACATGTGCTTTCTTCATTAGACATGTGCTTTCTTTATTAGACATGTGCTTTCTTTATTAGACATGTGCTTTCTTCATTAGACATGTACTTTCTTTATTAGACATGTGCTTTCTTTATTAGACATGTGCTTTCTTCATTAGACATGTACTTTCTTTATTAGACATGTGCTTTCTTTATTAGACATGTACTTTCTTTATTAGACATGTACTTTCTTTATTAGACATGTGCTTTATTAGACATGTGCTTTCTTCAGTAGACATGTGCTTTCTTTATTAGACATGTACTTTCTTTATTAGACATGTACTTTCTTCATTAGACATGTACTTTCTTTATTAGACATGTACTTTCTTTATTAGACATGTACTTTCTTCATTAGACATGTGCTTTCTTTATTAGACATGTGCTTTCTTTATTAGACATGTACTTTCTTCATTAGACATGTACTTTCTTCATTAGACATGTACTTTCTTTATTAGACACGTGTTTTCTTTATTAGACACGTGCTTTCTTTATTAGGTTCCTGCTCTCTTTATTAGACATTTGCTTTCTTTATTATGTGTCTACTCTCTTTATTAGACATGTACTTTCTTTATTAGCCATGTGATTTCTTTATTAAACATCTGCTTTCTTTATTAGACATCTACTTTCTTCATTATACGTCTATTTTCTTTATTAGACATCTACTTTCTTCATTATACGTCTATTTTCTTTATTAGACGTCTACTTTCTGTTTTCTTCTTTACTTTAAATTGGGAAAAAACATTATTTTATTATATATGCACCACAGTGGGACTTTATTATACAAAGTAGAACTTTATCAGAACCAACTGGGCTTTATTACCAATAGAAAAGGGATTTGTTTCCCACAGTTGGGCTTTATTATTAGCAATGGTGCTTTATTTCCCACAGTGGGGCTTTATTATTAGCAATGGTGCTTTATTTCCCACAGTGGGGCTTTATTATTTGCAATGGTGCTTTATTTTCCACAGTGGGACTTTATTATTAACAATGGTGCTTTATTTCCCACTGTGGGACTTTATTATTACCATTGGTGCTTTATTTCCCACAGTGGGACTTTATTATTAACAATGGTGCTTTATTTTTCACAGTGCGACTTTATTAGGTGTTTGATAATGCCACACTGTGTGCGAAACCTCTCAAAGTTAAGATTTTTTTGTGTGTATCTCGCGAGGTGTATGTGTCACGCAGGAGCCGTGACTCGACCTCTGCAAAATCAAATAGGTGAGTGCAGGTGTTATTTTTTCACCCCTTCCCCCCAACCACCCATCATTCCACACCCCTACACCCCACACCCCCACACCCCCACACCCTACACCCCCACACCCTCACACCCCCACATCCTTCCCTCGACACAGCAGTGACACACCAACAGCCATAGTCGTGTGGAACAGATTTATTTACACGGAAATGTTCAGAGCTGCACTGTAATGTTTGTGGCACTGTACTGCCATGCCAACAGTGCCTCTCTACACTGCTGTCTTTATTGTTCTTACACTGTCTCACTGTTCAGGTATATGTCATTACACTGTCTATACTTAATCAGTACGTTATTATTGCTATATATATATATATATATATATATATATATATATATATATATATATATATATATATATATATATATCACCTACCTGATCAATCCCTAGGCATTTTAAAGCCCTATTGAATTATCCTTTTCCATAACTCCATCACTAACATTATTCCTTGGATTTTCAAATCGACAAAAGCCACCTGGTGGGGGTGTACGCCCCCTTACACATACATACACACACACACGGACACACGCCCCCCCGACGCAAGGCTCCGCGCACGTCCACTCGTCACCACTGCCAAGACAACACTGGCTGGTGGTGCCTCAGTATGGTGCCCCGCCCCCTTTATCACCAGCCTCTCTCAGTCGCCAGAGGTGATAATGATGATGGCTCCCTTTATGGGGAAGGAGGGAGGGCCTTGATATCGCCAAAGGTGCCTTAATGATAGTGAAGGGCTGGGGTACCCTTCACAAGGGATACCTTAGTGGTAGTGAAGGGCTGTGACGCCCTTCATAGGGAGGTATCATGACGGTACTAAAGAGATGTGGCACTCTTAATAGAGGTGCCTTGATGTTGAAGATCCATGGCACCCTTCAGGGGAGGTAGTGTTATCACACTACTAGGTAGAATTCCTAGCGCTTTCGTGAGTTCTCACATTATCAAGGAGCTATAAAAACAAAACATCAACTGGAAGACATATAAGGGCAAGACTACACCTCACAGTCGCGTCACAACACCCGACTCTGTGAAACACAACTGATACTTCACCCAAGCATTAAAATTTTTTATTTGTCTAACGTATCATTAAATTCTTCCCAAATTTAATTAATTATAAATTAATCCAATTTATATAAACCAAAAAAAAATATTCATACTATTTTCAAAACTGAATTTATATGAAACATGATTCTATTATATTCCTGTCGACCATGGACTTGCATGATACAATTTTCTCGGCCTTTTGAAAATCAATTGGATGGTTAAAATCTCTCACATGAATAAACAAAGCATTAGAATCTTGTCCAACTCAAATGTTGTATTTATGTTAATTTAATCTTTGTTCAAGACTTTTACCAATTTAACCCTAATAAAATATTTTTAGGTCAGTAAGGTTGGTTGTCCCTTTTTGAATTATAAAAAGTATTTCTGACAATTTTAAAAGATTTATCAATTAAGTTTCTTGGGTATTTTAGATCATTAGCTATTTCAAATTTTTTTTTAGATTTCTTCACCTATTAATTCTAGACTACAAATACGCAAAGCTCCCAAAAACATTGATAAGAAAACCGACAGTTTAACACTATCTTGACGTGAAGAATAATAGTGTACATAGGAACAGTTATTTGTAGGTTTTCTGTAAATTTTAAAATAAATAATTGTTACCCTTAATAATTAAAACATCTAGGATAGGAAATGGGTTATTTTCTTCGAACTCAACAGTAAAATTTATAGAATGAGTTAAACTATTTAATTTAATGAGGAGATGGTTCATATTTAGCTTTTTAGGCATAAGACACAAAAATCATCAACACATCTATACCACTTAGCTCTATTACTAAGCATTGTGTTAAGCAATCTTGTTTCAGAAAATTCCATGCATAAATTACTAAGAACAGGTGACAGGATTTCCCATTGCCATACCAAACTTCTGGGTGTAAAACTCGTCCTTAAACACAAATTTTGCATCAACAGTACAAAGTTTAATAAGTTTAATGATTTTAGGAGCTGGCAATGGTAAATCGTAATTAACAAGTTCTTCAGGTAAGAAACTTAATAAATCATCAACAGGAACTTTTATAAACAGGGAAGTAACATCAAAACTAAACATTTTAAAATCATTTAAGTCATTCAAGGTACTTAATTCATCCACTAAATTTATGTTGTTTTTAACATTAAGTTAGATTTTTTTCCAAACAATTGGTCTCAAAATATGAACAAGCCATTTAGATAATTTATAGGAAACTGAGCCTACGGCGCTAACAATTGGTCTAACTGGATTACCTGGTTCGTGGATTTTTATTAATCTGTACATTTAGGGTAAAGATGGATTAGTGGAATTAATTTTTTTAATTAATTCATCTTTGCCTTTGAGTAGACTCTTTATAGTTTTATTAAAATTACTGTTAGCATATTCTAAGGGTTTATTTCTAAGTTTAGAATAAATTTCAGTATCATCTAAGAGATTATTCATTTTATTTTGGTAATTAGTTTCTTTCAAAATTATTATTAGATTTATTTTATCTGCTATAGTAAGATGCAAATTTTTATTACTAATAAGTGTATTATAAGACTTAAATAATCTTTAAAGACAATTAGGAATATTTTGTTTAAACACAGAGCTATAAACCGCCCCTTTACCTATATTAATTTCATCAGTTGATAAATCAGAGAATTATTCTAAGTTACAAAAGGCTTGTGCAATTTCATTATTATTAACTTTTTGAAGTTGCAAAACTTAGACCAAAACTTAGAGCAGCGGTTGTATTTTTGTCTAATATTTCATCTGATAAGTTAATTACAAAATTGTTATTATCATACTTTGTCCAATCACTGTTTTCAGTTAAACTGTCAAATTTTCCTTGTAGTTTGTTCCTCGGCTCATTACAAATTCTTTTGAGTTTATTATAGCAATGATCTAACAAACTAATTTTTCCATTCTTAAGAAATGGCCTGATTAAAGGAATATTTTTTGTTTCTCAATATTTTGAATGCTTCCTTCTTTTCCATGATCGACAGGAATTTAATAGAATCGTGTTTCGTAAAACGCAGATTGGAAAAATTATGAATATTTCTTTTGGTTTACATAAATTGGATTCATTTATAATTAGAAAAATTTGGGAGGAATTTAATGATACATTAGACAAGTAAAAAATCTTAATACTTGGGTAGAGTATCAGTTGTGTTTCACAGAGTCGGGTGTTGTGATGTGACTGTGAGGTGTAGTCTTGTCCTTACATGCCTTCCTGTTGATGTTTTGTTTTTATAGTTCCCTGATGATGTAAGAAGTCACGAAAGCGCTTGGAATTATTCTGCATATTGTTATATGCAGAACAATATATATATATATATATATATATATATATATATATATATATATATATATATATATATATATATTATATATATATATATATATTTTATATATATATGTGTGTGTGTGTGTGTGTGTGTGTGTGTGTGTGTGTGTGAGTGTGTGTGTGTGTGCGTACTCACTTAGTTGAGGTTGCAGTGGTACGAGTCCTAGCTCCTGGCCCTCTGTGTGTGTGTGTGTATAAACAGATAGATATACAGAGAACATACAAGTACACAAGAACAGAGAACACAAGGCAACGCAGCTGACTGAAAAGGAACACTAACTGTCCTCTCTGGTAACATCTCAGAGTTGGCAAGATTTTTTATCACACAGCTTTGACCACTGGAGCTGAACCAGTGGTCGTGGGTGACAACACTACCACCACTGGCTACGTGGATAACAACACTGCCAGCACTGGTCACAACGGGTGACAGCACTTCCACCGCTAGACAAGTGGGTGACAACACTGCCACCACTGGACAATTGGGTGACAACCACTGCCACCGCTGGCTACGTGGATAACATCACTGCCAGCACTGGACAATTGGGTGACAACACTGCCACCACTAGACAAGTGGGTGACAACACTTCCACCACTGGACAAGTGGGTGATAACACTGCCACCACTGGACAATTGGGTGACAACCGCTGCCACCGCTGGCTACGTGGATAACATCACTGGAAGCACTGGATAATTGGGTGACAAGACTGCCACCACTAGACAAGTGGGCGACAACACTGCTACCACTGGACAATTGGGTGACAACACTGCCACCACTAGACAAGTGGGTGACAACACTGCCACCACTGGACAATTGGGTGAAAACACTGCCACCACTAGGCAAGTGGGTGACAACACTGCCACCACTATACAAGTGGGTGAAAACACTGCCACCACTGGAAAAGTGGGTGACAACACTGCAGCCACTATACAGGTGGGTGACAACACTGCTACAACTGGACAATTAGGTGACAACACTGCAACCACTATACAAGTGGGCGACAACACTGCCACCATTGGACAAGTGGCGACAACACTGCCACCATTGGACAAGTGGGTGACAGCACTGCCACCACTGAACAAGTTGGTGACAACACTGCCACCACAGGACAAGTGGGTGACAGCACTGCCGCCACTGGACAGGTGGGTGACAACACTGCCACCACTGGACAAGTGGGTGACAGCACTACCGCCACTGGATAGGTGGGTGACAACACCGCCGCCACTGGACAAGTGAGTGACAATACTGGCACCACTGGACAAGTGGGTGATAACACTGCAACCACTGGACAAGTGGGTGATAACACTGCCACCACTGGACAAGCGGGTGACAACACTGCCTCCACTGGACAAGTGGGTGACAACACTGTCTTCACTGGACAAGTGGGTGACAACACTGCCACCACTGGACAAGTGGGTGAGAACATTGCCACCACTGGACAATTGGGTGGCAACACTGCCACCACGGGACAAGTGGGTGACAACTCTACCGCCATTGGACAAGTGGGTGACAACACTGCCACCACTAGACAAGTGGGTGACAGCACTGCCACCACTGAACAAGTGGGTGACGACACTGCCACCACTGGACAAGTGGGTGACAACACTGCCGCCACTGGACAGGTGGGTGACAACACTGCCACCACTCGACAAATGGGTGACAACACTGCCACCACTGGACAAGTGGGTGACAACACTGCCGCCACTGGACAGGTGGGTGACAACAAAACCACCACTGGACAAGTGGGTGACAACATTGCCACCACTGGGCAAGTGGGTGACAACACTGCCACCACTGGACAAGTGGGTGGCAACACTGCCACCACTGGACAAGTGGGTGACAACACTACTGCCACTGGACAAGTGGGTGACAACACTGCCAACACTTGACAAGTGGGTGACAACACTGCCGCCACTGGACAAGTGGGTGACAACACTGCTACCACTGGACAAGTGGGTGACAACACTGCCACCACTGGACAAGTGGGTGACAACACTGCCGCCACTGGACAAGTGGGTGACAACACTGTTACCACTGGACAAGTGGGTGACAACACTGCCACCACTGGACAAGTGGGTGACAACACTGCCACCACTGGACAAGTGGGTGACAACACTGCCACCACTGGACAAGTGGGTGACAACACTGCTACCACTGGACAAGTGGGTGACAACACTGCCGCCACTGGACAAGTGGGTGACAACACTGCCACCATTGGACAAGTGGATGACAACACTGCCGCCGCTGGACAAGTGGGTGATAACACTGCCGCCACTGGACAAGTGGGTGACAACACTGCCACCATTGGACAAGTGGATGACAACACTGCTACCACTGGACAAGTGGGTGACAACACTGCCGCCACTGGACAAGTGGATGACAACACTGCCGCCGCTGGACAAGTGGGTGATAACACTGCCACCACTGGACAAGTGGGTGACAGCACTGCTACCACTGGACAAGTGGGTGACAACACTGCCACCACTGGACAAGTGGGTGACAACACTGCCACCATTGGACAAGTGGGTGACAACACTGCCGCCACCGGACAAGTGGGTGACAACACTGCCGCCACTGGACAAGTGGGTGACAACACTGCCACCACTGGACAAGTGGGTGACAACACTGCTACCACTGGACAAGTGGGTGACAACACTGCCGCCACTGGACAAGTGGGTGACAACACTGCCACCACTGGACAAGTGGGTGACAACACTGCCACCACTGGACAAGTGGGTGACAACACTGCCACCACTGGACAAGTGGGTGACAACACTGCTACCACTGGACAAGTGGGTGACAACACTGCCGCCACTGGACAAGTGGGTGACAACACTGCTACCACTGGACAAGTGGGTGACAACACTGCCACCACTGTACAAGTGGGTGACAACACTGCTACCACTGGACAAGTGGGTGACAACACTGCCGCCATTGGACAAGTGGGTGACAACACTGCTACCACTGGACAAGTGGGTGACAACACTGCCGCCACTGGACAAGTGGGTGACAACACTGCTACCACTGGACAAGTGGGTGAAAACACTGCCACCACTGGACAAGTGGGTGACAGCACTGCCACCACTGGACAAGTGGGTGACAACACTGCTACCACTGGACAAGTGGGTGACAACACTGCCGCCACTGGACAAGTGGGTGACAACACTGCCACCACTGGACAAGTGGGTGACAACACTGCTACCACTGGACACATATACACAGCGAGTTTTATAATAATACTAAAAAAACAACAACAACAATAATAATAATAATAATAATAATAATAATAATAATAATAATAATAATAATAATAATAATAATAATAATAACAATAATAATAATAACTTTATTACTATCAATACATCCTTCTACATTGCTAGACAGATGACACAGACATACCCAGAGGCACACACACATACAGAGGCACAGACACATACAGGTACACAGACACATACAGAGGCACAGACACATACAGAGACACAGACATACAGCGACACATACACATACAGAGACACAGACACATACAGAGACACAGACATATACAGAGACACAGGCATACAGAGACACAGACATACAGAGACACAGACCTACAGAGACACAGACCTGCAGAGACACAGAGACTTACAGAGACACAGACACATACAGAGAAAGACATACAGAGACACAGATATACAGAGACACAGACATACACAGAGGCACAGACACATACAGAGACACATCAGGAGGAAGACAACAGTCAAAGACCAGGTGATCAGATTGAGGACAGAAGGTGGAGAACTCACAAGAAATGATCAGGAGGTATGTGAGGAGCTGAACAGGAGATTTAAAGAAGTTTTTACAGTAGAGACAGGAAGGGCTGTGGGAAGACAGCACAGAAGGGAACATCAAGAGGGAATATACCAACAAGTGTTGGATGACATACGAACAACCGAGGAGGAGGTGAAGAAGCTGCTAAGTGACCTTGATACCTCAAAGGCGATGGGACCGGACAACATCTCCCCATGGGTCCTTAGAGAAGGAGCAGAGATGCTGTGCGTGCCTCTAACCACAATCTTCAACACATCCCTTGAAACTGGGCAACTACCTGAGAAATGGAAGACAGCAAATGTAGTCCCCATATTTAAGAAAGGAAACAGAAACGAGGCATTAAACTACAGACCTGTGTCTCTGACATGTATTGTGTGCAAAGTCATGGAGAAGATTATCAGGAGAGTGGTCGAACACCTAGAACGGAACAAGATTATAAATGAAAACCAGCATGGGTTCATGAAAGGCAAATCTTGTATCACAAACCTTCTGGAGTTTTATGACAAGGTAACAGAAGTAAGACACGAGAGAGAGGGGTGGGTTGATTGCGTTTTCCTAGACTGCAGGAAGGCCTTTGACACAGTTCCCCACAAGAGATTAGTGCAGAAGCTGGAGGATCAGGCGCATGTAACAGGGAGGGCACTGCAATGGATCAGGGAATATCTGACAGGGAGGCAGCAACGAGTCATGGTACGTGAAGAGGTTTCACAGTGGGCGCCTGTGACGAGCGGGGTCCCACAGGGGTCAGTTCTAGGACCAGTGCTATTTTTGATATATGCGAACGACATGATGGAAGGAATAGACTCTGAAGTGTCCCTATTCGCAGATGATGTGAAGTTGATGAGAAGAATTAAATCGGACGAGGATGAGGCAGGACTGCAAAGAGACCTGGACAGGCTGGACATGTGGTCCAGAAACTGGCTTCTCGAATTCAATCCTGCCAAATGTAAAGTCATGAAGATTGGGGAGGGGCAAAGAAGACCGCAGACAGAGTATAGGCTAGGTGGACAAAGACTACAGACCTCACTCAGGGAGAAATACTCGGGGTGACCATAGCACCGAGCACGTCACCGGAGGCACACATCAACCAAATAACTGCTGCAGCATACGGCGCCTGGCAAACCTGAGAATAGCGTTCCGATACCTTAATAAGGAATCGTTCAAGACACTGTACACTGTGTATGTTAGGCCCATACTGGAGTATGCAGCACCAGTCTGGAACCCACACCTGGTCAAGAACGTCAAGAAGTTAGAGAAAGTACAAAGGTTTGCAACAAGGCTAGGAAAGGTTGAGGGAAATCGGACTGACGACACTGGAGGACAGAAGGGTCAGGGGAGACATGATAACGACATACAAGATACTGCGGGGAATAGACAAGGTGGACAGAGACAGGATGTTCCAGAGAGGGGACACAGGGACAAGGGGTCACAACTGGAAGCTGAAGACTCAGACGAGTCACAGGGACGTTAGGAAGTATTTCTTCAGTCATAGTGTCGTCAAGAAGTGGAATAGCCTAGCAAGTGAAGTAGTGGAGGCAGGACCCATACATAGTTTTAAGAAGAGGTATGATAAAGCTCAGGAAGCAGAGAGAGAGAGAGGATCTAGTGGCAATCAGTGAAGAGGCGGGGCCAGGAGCTGAGTCTCGACCCCTGCAACCACAATTAGGTGAGTACAATTAGGTGAGTACACACACAGAGGCACAGACACATAGAGAGGCACAGACACATACAGAGGCACAGACACATACAGAGGCACAGACACATACAGAGGCACAGACACACACAGAGGCACAGACACATACAGAGGCACAGACATACAGAGGCACAGACACATGCAGAGACACACACACATACAGAGGCACAGACACACACAGAGACACAGACACATACAGAGGCACAGACATACAGAGGCACAGACACATACAGAGGCACAGACACATACAGAGGCACAGACACATACAGAGGCACAGACATACAGAGGCACAGACACATAAAGAGGCACAGACATACAGAGGCACAGACACATACAAATGCACAGACATACAGAGGCACAGACACATTCAGAGGCACAGACATACAGAGACACATACACATACAGAGACACAGACACATACAGAGACACAGACATACAGAGTCACAGACATACAGACACAGACCTACAGAGACACAGACACTTACAGAGACACAGACACAAACAGAGACACAGACATACAGAGACACAGATATACAGAGACACAGACATACAGACACACAGACATACAGAGACACAGACCTACAGAGACACAGACCTACAGAGACACAGACACAGAGACACAGACACATACAGTTACAGACATACAGAGACACAGAAATACAGAGACACAGACACATACTGAGACACAGACCTACAGAGACACAGACACATACAGAGACGCATACATACAGAGACAGAGACCTACAGAGACACAGACACATACAGAGACACAGACACATACAGAGACACAGCCACATACAGAGACACAGCCACATACAGAGACACATCACATACACATACAGAGACACAGACATACAGAGACACAGACATATACAGAGACACAAACCTACAAAGACACAGACGCATACAAAGACACAGACACATACAGAGACGCAGACATACAGAGGCACAGACCTATAGAGACACAGCCACATACAGAGACACATCACATACACATACAGAGACACAGACATACACAGATATATACCGAGACACAGACACATACATAGACACAGACACATAGAGAGACACAAACACACAGACGTACTGAGACACAGACGCATACAGAAACACAGACATACAGAGACACAGACGCATAGAGAGACACAGACACATACATAGACGCAGATATACAGAGACACAGACCTACAAAGACACAGCCACATTCAGAGACACATCACATACAGAGACACAGACACACAGATATACAGAGACACAGATCTACAGAGACACAGACACTTACAGAGACACAGACCCAAACAGAGACACAGACATACAGAGACACAGACATACAGAGACACAGATATACAGAGACACAGACATACTGAGACACAGACATACAGAGACACAGACCAACAGAGACACAGACGCTTGCAGAGACGTAGACACAACGGAGACACGACATATACAGGACCAGACATAAGAGACACAGATATACAGAGACACAGGCATACAGAGACACAGACATACACTGACACACATATAGAGACACAGACATACAGAGACACAGACATATACAGAGACACAGACATAGAGACACAGACATATAGAGACACAGATCTACAGAGGCACAGACCTACAGAGACAGAGACACAGACACAGAAACGCAGACACATACAGAGACACAGATACACACACAGACACAGAAATACAGAGACACAGACATATACAGAGACACAGACACACACAGAGACACAGAAATACAGAGACACAGACACATACAGGGACAAAGACATACAGAGACATAGACATATACAGAGACACAAACCTACAGAGACACAGAAGCATACAGAGACACAGACACATACAGAGCCGCAGATATACAGAGACACAGACCTACAGAGACACAGCCATATACAGAGACACATCACAGACACATACATAGACACATACGGAGACACAGACACATACAGAGACACAGACACATACAGAGACACAAACACGCAGACATACTGAGACACAGACCTACAGAGACACAGACACATACAGAGACACAGACACATACAGTGACACAGACTTACAGAGACACAGACATACAGAGACACAGTTACATTCAGTAAAAATATAAGAGATATAGAAGAGTTCCCAGGGGGAAAATGAGAATGAGAAAACAAATGAATAAAAAGAGAGAAGGAGAGGGAAAAGAGTTAGTGAAAACAATGACTGTAAAAGTTAGTTAAAATAAGAGGAGAGGAAAGCAGAGAAGCGAGAGGAATATTGATGTAGAGGAAGAGAAGGGAAGAGACGAGTGAGAATGATAGCCAGGGAGTGAGAGAGAGAGAGGAGAGAGAGAGAGAGAGAGAGAGAGAGAGAGAGAGAGAGAGAGAGAGGGGAGAGAGAGAGAGAAGAGAGGAGAGAGGGAGAGAGAGAGAGAGAGAGAGAGAGAGAGAAAGAGAGAGAGTGAGAGAAAGAGAGAGAGAGAGAGAGAGAGAGAGAGAGAGAGAGAGAGAGAGAGAGAGAGAGAGAGAGAGAGAGAGAGAGAGAGAGAGGAGAGAGAGAGAGAGAGAGAAAGAGAGAGACAGAGACAGAGATTTCATATGAGCTGATGTAGATAGCAGCTCATAGCTTGTAAATAAAGTAAGGAACTTTTACCTAGCTTTGTAAAACCCTGTGTGCAAAAAAAAAGAGAAATAGAGAAAGAAAGAGAGAAAGTAATGACGTTCTTGATCAGAATTTTTATCACTGGAGTTACCGTTTACTGGTATTTATGGTGTTATGAGACTCCGCATCGCCGGCCATTGACTTTATCACCACTCATAAGTATTAATATTGTCCCGGGTGGGCGAAACGTCTTCTCAATAAAATCCCATCAACAGCATACAGTAACCCGGGAAGAACTAAAAGCCATAAATGAAATCGAAAGAAACCCAAAGTATTTCTTCTCCTATGCCAAATCAAAATCGAGAACAACGTCCAGTATTGGGCCCCTACTTAAACAAGATGGGTCCTACACAGATGACAGCAAGGAAATGAGTGAGCTACTCAAGTCCCAATATGACTCAGTTTTTAGCAAGCCGCTAACCAGACTGAGAGTCGAAGATCAAAATGAATTTTTTATGAGAGAGCCACAAAATTTGGTTAACACAAGCCTATCCGATGTTATCCTGACGCCAAATGACTTCGAACAGGCGATAAATGACATGCCCATGCACTCTGCCCCAGGGCCAGACTCATGGAACTCCGTGTTCATCAAGAACTGCAAGAAGACCCTATCACGAGCCTTTTCCATCCTATGGAGAGGGAGCATGGACACGGGGGTCGTCCCACAGTTACTAAAAACAACAGACATAGCCCCACTCCAGAAAGGGGGCAGTAAAGCAACAGCAAAGAACTACAGACCGATAACACTAACATCCCATATCATAAAAATCTTTGAAAGGGTCCTAAGAAGCAAGATCACCACCCATCTAGAAACCCATCAGTTACACAACCCAGGGCAACATGGGTTTAGAACAGGTCGCTCCTGTCTGTCTCAACTATTGGATCACTACGACAAGGTCCTAAATGCACTAGAAGATAAAAAGAATGCAGATGTAATATATACAGACTTTGCAAAAGCCTTCGACAAGTGTGACCATGGCGTAATAGCGCACAAAAGGCGTGCTAAAGGGATAACAGGAAAAGTCGGTAGATGGATCTATAATTTCCTCACTAAAAGAAGAACACAGAGAGTAGTCGTCAACAGAGTAAAGTCCGAGGCAGCTACGGTGAAAAGCTCTGTTCCACAAGGCACATCTTGTTCCTCATCCTCATATCCGACATAGAAAAGGATGTCAGCCACAGCACCGTGTCTTCCTTTGCAGATGACACCCGAATCTGCATGACAGTGTCTTCCATTGCAGACACTGCAAGGCTCCAGGTGGACATCAACCGAATCTTTCAGTGGGCTGCAGAAAACAATATGAAGTTCAACGATGAGAAATTTCAATTACTCAGATATGGTAAACATGAGGAAATTAAATCTTCATCAGAGTACAAAACAAATTCTGGCCACAAAATAGAGCGAAACACCAACGTCAAAGACCTGGGAGTGATCATGTCGGAGGATCTCACCTTCAAGGACTATAACATTGTATCAATCGCATCTGCTAGGAAAATGACAGGATGGATAATGAGAACCTTCAAAACTAGGGAGGCCAAGCCCATGATGACACTCTTCAGGTCACTTGTTCTATCTAGGCTGGAATATTGCTGCACACTAACAGCTCCTTTCAAGGCAGGTGAAATTGCTGACCTAGAAAATGTACAGAGAACCTTCACGGCGCGCATAACGGAGATAAAACACCTCAATTACTGGGAGCGCTTGAGGTTCCTGAACCTGTACTCCCTGGAACGCAGGCGGGAGAGATACATGATTATATACACCTGGAAAATCCTAGAGGGACTAGTGTCAGGGGCCCGAGACTGTTCAACTGCCTCCCAGCACACATAAGGGGGATTACCAACAGACCCCTGGCAGTCTTCAAGCTGGCACTGGACAAGCACCTAAAGTCGGTTCCTGACCAGCCGGGCTGTGGCTCGTACGTTGGTTTGCGTGCAGCCAGCAGCAACAGCCTGGTTGATCAGGCTCTGATCCACCAGGAGGCCTGGTCACAGACCGGGCCGCGGGGGCGTTGACCCCCGGAACTCTCTCCAGGTAAACTCCAGATAAACACAGATGCTCAGAGAACTGACCAGGGTGCCGGGAGTACAATGAGAATAAACACAGTAAGTGTCAGGGGTCCAAGACTGTTCATCAGCCTCCCTTCATATATAATTACCAATACACCCTTAGCTGTCTACAAAAGGAAATTAGACAGATATTAAGCCAGTGACTGACTAGCAGGGGCTGTCGTTTGTACGTTGTATTGCCTGGTTGATCAGGCGCTGATGAACCGTGAGGCCTGGTCACGGACGAGGCCTCGGGGGCGTTGACCCCTGGGACACCCTCCGGGTAGCATGTAAGGCAGACATTTGCCAAAAAAATGATTGTATAAGGGTCAAGAAATAGGCCAGAGGTCAAAGACACGAGAGTAAGTAGCTTACACGAATAAATTTAGAGAAGCAGTCTCCGTGCACATACTTAAGATAAGGTATGACATGACCCATAACAGCTCTTAACTTATAAATAAAGTTAGGAACCTTAACCTAACCCTGTAAATCCCGGTGTAAAAAAAAAAAAGAAAATAATGAAACCAGGTCGTATGTAGTTATGTGACTCGACCCCCGCCACCCTAACAAGTGCATGTAGGTGAACACAAAACGTAATTGCAAAGGATATTACAAACATTGACCTGCGTGCACATGCAATGCCTTCATCAATCTCAACACAACCAGGTTGATTGATGTCCCACCCAGGCAAGTTTATTTTGGATTGCTATTATTATTATTATTATTATTATTATTATTATAGTAGTAGTAGTAGTAGTAGTAGTAGTAGTAAAATTATTATTACAATAAATATTATAACAAACATTATTGTTATTCTTATTGTTATTATTAGTATTATAATTATTATTATAATAATATTTATTATTACATGTGTTATTATTATTATTATTATTATTATTATTATTACATTGCAGAGAGAGAGAGAGAGAGAGAGAGAGAGAGAGAGAGAGAGAGAGAGAGAGAGAGAGAGAGAGAGAGAGAGGAAGAGAGAGATGAGAAGAGAGAGAGAGAGAGAGAGAGAGAGAGAGAGAGAGAGAGAGAGAGAGAGAGAGAGATGAGAGAGAGAGAGAGGAGAGAGAGAGAGAGGAGAGAGAGAGAGAGAGAGAGAGAGAGAGAGAGAGAAGGGGCACACTGCCAACAACTGCCTGCGAGATACCAGGTGCAATTACTGCTACAAGAAAGGACATCATGAGGACCAGTGTTGGAAGAAAAAGGAACGTGACAGACAGGACCTCCTGTTTAGAGACCTGTTCTCAGAACAAACCAGCAGGATCTCTGAATTGGTGAACACTCTCACACGTCACCCACTCAGCTACTCCTGTCTCAGCCCAGCAGGTGGCATTGTGCCTTATACAAGACCACAGACCTACATCCCTGCAGCTGCCTCAGTACCCTACCTCTCTCAAGGGCAGGCACCTTATATGCCTTACACACCCACCACCTCAAGCTGACCACATCATGAGGAGCCAGTCTATCAGCATCCTGTCGGCCAATATTAGAAGTTTCTTGGAGAGTTGGAGAGCTCACACATAGTTTTGTTAACACTCGACGTCCCGACATGATAGCTGTTATTGAAACATTTTTGGACGACAGGACTCCAGAAAATTTTGCAAGAATTGCTGGCTACACCTCATGGATGAGAAGAGACAGGCAAGGGCAAGGAGGAGGCGTTGCTGTGTGCTTCTCTAAAAGTGTTCATGCCCAGCACATTGATGTTGCAACCCCTACACATCTTGAAATGATGTTCTTCAAGCTCTGTATAAACACTAGTGCCTCTGTACTAGCATGTGCAATGTACAGACCTCAGTGGCAACATGCAGACCCCATCAACTTCCTAATGGAAAATATGGACCCCCTTCTGCTACAACACAACTGTCAACATATCATAATTGTTGGTGACCTCAACCAACACCTCATACAGAGGGAGTTTGATGACCTTCTTGCAGTATTTGACATGAGAAACTTTGTTGATTTCGCTACTCACATCTCTGGCTCCTCCCTTGACCCAGTAGTGAGTGATCTGGCAGAAGGTATAGTCACTTGTCAACCCCTCAGCTACGTTGGATCATCTGACCACAAGGCTGTTTTTAGGACACTTAAGATCCCAACAGAACGAGGTGAGGAGTCCACACGCACAACCTGGCTATGGGAAAGAGGTAATTGGCCAGCCCTTTGCTCTGAGATCGCCACCACCGATTGGAATGCTCTTCTCCAAGGGGATGTTGACAGCCAAATGAAAGCCTTCACTGGACACATCCTTAATCTACAACATGAACTCATTCCTCACCGGCAATATGTGACGAAGCCTACAGATCAGCCTTGGTTTGGCTTTCGTTGTAGAGAGGCTGCTACTGCTAAGTACAAAGCATGGCGAAGGTATAAGAGACATCCTACCACCTATAACAGGAACTTGCACAGGCAAGCCTGTAGGCATATGGGTGACGTTCAAAAGTGGGCCATTGCGAAATGGGAGGACACAAAAAGAAAGCTAGCATCAGGTAGGGTAGGCTCCAAAACCTGGTGGTCCCTGGTCAAGGACAGACAAAGTTATCTGCCTGATGAACTCATTCCACCTCTAAATCGACAGGATGGGACCACCTCTACTAGTTGTCAAGAGAAGGCGGACCTCTTTGCCGAACACTTTGCTACCAAAATGCAAGTTCCTGATCCAGCAAGGGACCCTCCTTGGCTAGCTGCAAGAACTGTGTCAAAACTGTCAGTGGTGACAATAAGGCAGGA
>NC_069444.1:19505691-19523191 GCF_026875155.1 Cherax quadricarinatus
GATGTGCTCCTCAGATGTGCTCGATATTATATTCACTCCAAGATCTTTTTCCTTGAGTGAGGTTTGCAGTCTTTGGCCACCTAGACTATGCTCTGTTTGCGGTCTTCTTTGCCTTTCCCCGATCTTCATGACTTAACATTTGGCGGGGTTAAATTCAAGGAGCCAGCTGCTGGACCAGGCTTATAGCCTGTCCAGGTCTCTTTGTAGTCCTGCCTGATCCTCATCCGATTTAATTCTCTTCATTAACTTCACATCATCTGCAAACAAGGACACTTCTGAGTCTATCCCTTCCGTTATGTCATGCACACTAAAAACAGCACAGGTCCTAGGACTGACCCCTGTCGAACCCCGCTCGTCACAGGCGCCCACTCTGACACCTCGTCACGTACCATGACTCGTTGTTGCCTCCCTGTCAAATATCTTCTGATCCATTGCAGTGCCTTTCCTGTTATGTGTGCCTGATCCTCTAGCTTTTGCATTAACCTCTTATGGGGAACTGTGTGGAAGGCCTTCTAGCAGTCCAAGAAAATGCAGTCTATCCACCCTTTTCTCTCGTGTCTTACTTCCGTCACCTTGTCATAAAACTCCAGTAGGTTTGTGACACAGGATTTTCCTTACCTGAAACCGTGCTTGTTGTCGTTTATACGCTTGTATCTTTCTAGGTACTTCACTACTCTTCTCCTGATGATCTTCTCCATGACTTTACATACTATACACGTCAGTGACACAGGTCTGTAGTTTAATGCCCTGTGTCTGTCTTCTTTCTTAAAAATTGGGACTACCTTTACCATCTTCCATACCTCAGGTAGCCGCCCAGTTTCAATGAACGTGTTGAAGATTTTTGTGACATACACAGCATCTCTGCTCCCTCTCCAAGGACCCACGGACAGATGTTGCCCGGCCCCACAGCCTTTGAGGTGTCAAGTTCACATAGCAGCTTCTTCACCTCCTCCTCGGTTGTGTGTATTTCATTCAGCATTTGTTGGTGTATCCCTTGTTGGTATACCTCCCAATTCTGACTTCCTGCAGTCATTCCTGTCTCCACTGTAAATAATTCTTTAAATCTCATATTGAGCTCCTCACATACTTCTTGGTCATTTCTTGTGAACTTCCCAGCTTCCTTCCTCAGTCTGATTACCTGGTCCTTGACTGTTGTTTTCCTCCTGATGTAGCTATACAGCAGCTTTGGGTCAGACATGACTTTCGATGCTATGTCATTTTCGTATTGTGTTTGAGCTTCCCTTCTTATCTGTGTATATTCTTTTCTGGCTCTTCGGCTCATCTCTCTATTTTCCTGGGTCCTTTGTCTTCTGTATTTTTTCCATTCTCTAGTGCACTTAATTTTTGCCTCCCTGCACTTTTGGGTGAACCAAGAACTCGTTCTGTTCTTCCCATTATTTCTGTTTCCCTTGGGAACAAACCTCTCCTCTGTCTACTTGCATTTTGTTGTCACTTAATCCATCATTTCTTTTACTGGTTTTCCTGCCAATTCTCTTTCCCACTGAACGTCTTGCAGGAAGTTCCTCATGCCTGGGTAGTCCCCCTTTTTGTAGTTTGGCTTCTCCTGTCCTATTCTTGTTACCCTCTCCACTTGTAGCTCAACTATGAGTTCAAAGCACAGAACCACATGATCACTAGCTCCAAGGGTACTTTCATACGTGATATCCTCGATGTCCAAACTGCTCAAGGTGAATACTAGGTCCGGTCTTGCTGGATCATCCTCACCTCTCTCTCTCTCTCTGGTAGTGTTTCTAGCATGTTGATGCATGAGGTTTTCCAGTACCACATCCATTATCTTGGCTCTCAATGTTTCAGGACCCCCATGGGGCTCCAGGTTTTCCCAGTCAATTTCCTTGTGATTGAAATATCCCATAACTAGTAACTTTGCTCTACCCATGTGAGCTCTTCTGGCCACCTCAGCTAGTGTGTCTACCATTACTCTGTTGCTCTCTTCATATTCTTCTATTGGCCTCCTGCACTTCTGTGGCAGGTTGTACATCACTGCTATTACCACCTTATGGTTCCAAGACTGGATTGTTCCTACTATGTAGTCCCTTTAGCCCATTCCATCCATTTTTTCCCATTTCCTCAAATCCCCAATGGGTTTTAATGAGCAGTGCACCTTCTTCACCCCTCTGCTCCCTTTATCTTTCCTGAGGATTTGATATCCAGATGGAAAGATTGCATCTTTTACCATCCTGGTGAGTTTTGTTTCTGTGAGTGCTATTATGTCTGGGGATATCTCCTTGATTCTTTCATGTCACTCCTCACATTTATTTTTTTCCATCTGCATTTGTATACCAAACCCTCAACTTCTTTTCTAAAACTGTGGTCTGGTGGGTACGTTGGGGTTGGGGAAGCAGTAGACCTGATGAGGAACTATGGGTGGTTGCTGTGAAGGTGGAGTTTGTAATGAGGTGGGTTGGGGCATTGGGTATGACATGTGTGTTTCGGGTTAGAATGTTTAGTTGCACTGGGGCTGTCCTGGTTGGGGGGCTACTGTAGGTGGTTGTGAGGAAGGTTGTATTTGATCTTCCTCCTGCATCTGGGTTCTCCTGTCCATCTCCATCATTGCCTCTCTTTCCTCCTTTCATCTTTGTACCCTCTCTTTCAGTTTCTGCCTTTCTTTTCATGTTCTGTCACAGTCGAGATACACCCTCCTGTATGCCGACATATCCCTTAGTTGCACTTTCTCCTGCAGGATCCTGTTTCAAGCCGATTCTGTCTTGAAAATCACTTTGATTGGCTGGATTCTTCCACTTGCAACCCTCTCCACTGTTCTCATAAAATTTGCCATCTGGGCCATGTCATCTTCTCCTATTGCTTTCATGATGCTTCCAATTGCTTTTTTTCTCCCTTTTTCTTCTTGCTTTGTAAGTTTCCCCTTCAATTTCCTGGAGCCCATAAACAAAGACTGATCTCTCCTTTTCATTCTCCTGGTTCGATTTAGTTGCCTCCACTTCAGGTTTCCATACATCAGTCTCTTCACTCTCTGTTGTCCCTGGGCCCAGTGGTCTGTCATTTTCCTTTCTCCAGTTTTCCTGGGCACCAATGTTGTGTGATAGGGCCTTTACAAATAGCTAAGGTCTTTCATTTTCTACAGTCCCCTCGATTGCTCCTGACTAGCTTGTGCTACTAGGTCTGATGCCTTGCTCCTTCCTTAAGTGGAAGTGACCTGACTAGGTGGGTCATTGAGCTAATCCGGGGGGCACATGGACCTGCTTCACATGGGTCAGTAGGCCTGTTGCAGTGTTCCTTCTTTCTTATGTTCTTATGTGATGCTTTTTCTCTCTCGGGCTCCAAAATGGTCTGATAGGGCCTCTGCAAACATTTTCACTTCTTCGTTCCCTACAGGCCCCTCGCTTTTGGCTGAGGTAGCAGTTTCTGATGTCATGCCCACATTGTTCTTCAGTTCTTTATGCTCTTTCAGATTTTTCAGTTCCTCTTCTAATCTCTGTATCTTAGCCTCTGCTGCTGTGACTTGCATCTCCCACTTCCTACTCTCTGCAGGTATCCTCTCCTCATTTTCTTTTTGCTTCCTTCCCCACTCATGCTCCCTTTTCACTAGCTCTGCTACTCAATCTTCCTTCCCAAACTCATCCTCCTGCTCCTGCTCCGTCCTACTCTCTGACAACCCATGTGTGTGTGTGTGTGTGTGTGTGTGTGAGTGTGTGTGTGTGTGTGTGTTGGGTGTGTAAATTGCCTTTGTTAGTTATGTAAATACAAATTCCCCTTTATTTTACAGGTATTTAACACTAGTCTCTGGAAGTGACGAAGACGTACTTTCAGATTGTGTAAATAGAATTGTCTTGTCAATACGTTTTTCTTATTATTTTTTTTAAGAGTTGTGGGTATTTATAGACGGTCTCTTGATATGACTGAACAGTTTCACGTCGGACGGAGATGACGCGTGGTACTAAGACTGAGTGGTACTAGTTAGTGTGGTACTAGTTAGTGTGGTACTAGTTAGTGTGGTACTAGTTAGTGTGATACTAGTGTGGTAACAGTGTGGTACTAGTTAGTGTAGTAATAGTGTTGTATTAGTTAGTGTGGTAATAGTGTGGCACTAGTTAGTGTGATACTAGTTAGTGTGGTACTAGTTAGTGTGATACTAGTTAGCGTGGTAATAGTGTGGTACTAGTTAGTGTAGTAATAGTGTGGTACTAGTTAGTGCGATACTAGTTAGTGTGGTACTAGTTAGTGTGATACTAGTTAGTATGATAATAGTTAGAGTGGTATTAGTGTGGCAATAGTGTGGTACTAGTTAGTTTGGTACTAGTTAATGTGGTACTAGTTAGTGTGATACTAGTTAGTGTGGTAATAGTTAGTGTTGTACTAGTTAGTGTGATACTAGTTAGTATGGTAATAGAGTGGTACTAGTTAGTGTGGTACTAATTACTGTGATGCTAGTTAGTGTGGTACTAGTTATTGTGATACTAGTTAGTGTGGTACTAGTTAGTGTGGTAACAGTGTGGTAATAGTGAGGTAATAGTGTGGTAATAGTTAGTGTGGTAATAGTTAGTGTGGTTATAGTTAGTGTGGTAATAGTTAGAGTGGTACTAGTTAGTGTGGTAATAGTTAGTGAGGTAATAGTGTGGTAATAGTTAGTGTGGTTCTAGTTAGTGTGGTAATAGAGTGGTACTAGTTAGTGTGGTAATAGAGTGGTACTAGTTAGTATGGTACTAGTTAGAGTGGTACTAGTTAGAGTGGTACTAGTTAGAGTGGTACTAGTGAGTGTGGTACTAGTAGGAGGTACTAGGAACCACGTTACTGAAGACTCTAACAAGAGAAACAACTTTCATTTGTTTTCATATATGTACTTGCCGGCTGTTGACAGTTTCAGAAAACCATCTACAGTTTCGTCTCAGTATTTTGGGTTAGTTGATTTCAAAAGTAAAAGCATGAGATGAGTTTTTGAAAGTGACATGAGAGCAAAATGTGATTTTGTGGGTTAATTGTGAGTTGTTTCAGCTGCGGTAATGTTACTTTGTGGGTTAGTTGTGAGTTGTTGCAGCAGCGGTATTGTGACTCTGTGGGTTAATTGTGAGTTGTTTCAGCTGCGGTATTGTTACTTTGTGGGTTAGTTGTGAGTTGTTTCAGCAGCGGTATTGTGACTTTGTGGGTTAATTTTGAGTTGTTTCAGCAGCGGTATTGTGACTTTGTGGGTTAGTTGTGAGTTGTTTCAGCAGCGGTATTGTGACTCTGTGGGTTAATTGTGAGTTGTTTCAGCTGCGGTATTGTTACTTTGTGAGTTAATTGTGAGTTGTTTCACCAGCGGCATTGTGACTCTGTGGGTTAATTGTGAGTTGTTTCAGCAGCGGCATTGTGACTTTGTGGGTTAATTGTGAGTTGTTTCAGCTGCGGTATTGTGACTCTGTGGGTTATTTGTGAGTTGTTTCAGCAGCGGTATTGTGACTTTGTGGGTTAATTGTGAGTTGTTTCAGCAGCGGCATTGTGACTCTGTGGGTTAATTGTGAGTTGTTTCAGCAGCGGCATTGTGACTTTGTGGGTTAATTGTGAGTTGTTTCAGCAGCGGTATTGTGACTCTGTGGGTTAATTGTGAGTTGTTTCAGCTGCGGTATTGTGACTTTGGGGGTTTAAATTTTGTGAGTTGTTTCAGCAGCGGTATTGTGACTCTGTGGGTTAATTGTGAGTTGTTTCAGCTGCGGTATTGTGACTCTGTGGGTTAATTGAGAGATGTTTCAGCTGCGGTATTGTGACTCTGTGGGTTAATTGTGAGTTGTTTCAGCTGTGGTATTGTGACTTTGTGGGTTAATTGTGAGTTGTTTCAGCTGCGGTATTGTGACTCTGTGGGTTAATTGAGAGATGTTTCAGCTGCGGTATTGTGACTCTGTGGGTTAATTGTGAGTTGTTTCAGCTGCGGTATTGTGACTTTGTGGGTTAATTGTGAGTTGTTTCAGCTGCGGTATTGTGACTCTGTTGGTTAATTGAGAGTTGTTTCAGCAGCGGTATTGTGACTTTGTGGGTTAATTGTGAGTTGTTTCAGCTGCGGTATTGTGACTTTGTGGGTTAATTGTGAGTTGTTTCAGCTGCGGTATTGTGACTTTGTGGGTTAATTGTGAATTGTTTCAGCTGCGGTATTGTGACTCTGTGGGTTAATTGTGAGTCTTTTCAGCTGCGGTATTGTGACTTTGTGGGTTAATTGTGAGTTGTTTCAGCTGCGGTATTGTGACTCTGTGGGTTAATTGTGAGTTGTTTCAGCAGCGGTATTGTGACTCTGTGGGTTAATTGTGAGTTGTTTAAGCTGCGGTATTGTGACTCTGTGGGCTAATTGTGAGTTGTTTCAGCTGCGGTATTGTGACTTTGTGGGTTAATTGTGAGTTGTTTCAGCTGCGGTATTGTGACTTTGTGGGTTAATTGTGAGTTGTTTCAGCTGCGGTATTGTGACTTTGTGGGTTAATTGTGAGTTGTTTCAGCTGCGGTACTGTGACTTTGTGGGATAATTGTGAGTTGTTTCAGCTGCGGTATTGTGACTTTGTGGGTTAATTGTGAGTTGTTTCAGCTGCGGTATTGTGACTTTGTGGGTTAATTGTGAGTTGTTTCAGCTGCGGTATTGTGACTTTGTGGGTTAATTGTGAGTTGTTTCAGCTGCGGTATTGTGACTTTGTGGGATAATTGTGAGTTGTTTCAGCTGCGGTATTGTGACTCTGTAGGTTAATTGTGAGTTGTTTCAGCTGCGGTATTGTGACTCTGTGGGTTAATTGTGAGTTGTTTCAGCAGCCGTATTGTGACTCTGTGGGTTAATTGTGAGTTGTTTCAGCTGCGGTATTGTGACTCTGTGGGTTAATTGTGAGTTGTTTCAGCTGCGGTATTGTGACTCTGTGGATTAATTGTGAGTTGTTTCAGCTGCGGTATTGTGACTCTGTGGGTTAATTGTGAGTTGTTTCAGCTGCGGTATTGTGACTCTGTAGGTTAATTGTGAGTTGTTTCAGCTGCGGTATTGTGACTCTGTGGGTTAATTGTGAGTTGTTTCAGCAGCCGTATTGTGACTCTGTGGGTTAATTGTGAGTTGTTTCAGCTGCGGTATTGTGACTCTGTGGGTTAATTGTGAGTTGTTTCAGCTGCGGTATTGTGACTCTGTGGGTTAATTGTGAGTTGTTTCAGCTGCGGTATTGTCACTCTGTGGGTTAATTGTGAGTTGTTTCAGCTGGGGTTTATTGTGACTCTGTGGGTTAATTGTGAGTTGTGTCAGCAGCGGTATTGTGACTCTGTGGGTTAATTGTGAGTTGTTTCAGCTGCGGTATTGTGACTCTGTGAGTTAATTGTGAGTTGTTTCAGCAGCGGTATTGTGACTCTGTGGGTTAATTGTGAGTTGTTTCAGCTGCGGTATTGTGACTCTGTGGGTTAATTGTGAGTTGTTTCAGCTGCGGTATTGTGACTCTGTGGGTTAATTGTGAGTTGTTTCAGCAGCGGTATTGTGACTCTGTGGGTTAATTGTGAGTTGTTTCAGCTGCGGTATTGTGACTCTGTGGGTTAATTGTGAGTTGTTTCAGCTGCGGTATTGTGACTCTGTTGGTTAATTGTAAAGTTGTTTTCAGCTGCGGTATTGTGACTCTGTGGGTTAATTGTGAGTTGTTTCAGCTGCGGTATTGTGACTCTGTGGGTTAATTGTGAGTTGTTTCAGCAGCGGTATTGTGACTCTGTGGGTTAATTGTGAGTTGTTTCAGCTGCGGTATTGTGACTCTGTGGGTTAATTGTGAGTTGTTTCAGCTGCGGTATTGTGACTCTGTGGGTTAATTGTGAGTTGTTTCAGCAGCGGTATTGTGACTCTGTGGGTTAATTGTGAGTTGTTTCAGCAGCGGTATTGTGACTCTGTGGGTTAGTTGTGAGTTGTTTCAGCTGTGGTATTGTGACTCTGTGGGTTAATTGTGAGTTGTTTAAAGCTGCGGTATTGTGACTCTGTGGGTTAATTGTGAGTTGTTTCAGCTGTGGTATTGTGACTCTGTGGGTTAATTGTGAGTTGTTTCAGCTGTGGTATTGTGACTGTGGGTTAATTGTGAGTTGTTTCAGCAGCGGTATTGTGACTCTGGGGGTTTTAATTGTGAGTTGTTTCAGCTGCGGTATTGTGACTCTGTGGGTTAATTGTGAGTTGTTTCAGCTGCGGTAATGTGACTCTGTGGGTTAATTGTGAGTTGTTTCAGCTGTGGTATTGTGACTCTGTGGGTTAATTGTGAGTTGTTTCAGCAGCGGTATTGTGACTCTGTGGGTTAATTGTGAGTTGTTTCAGCTGCGGTATTGTGACTCTGTGGGTTAATTGTGAGTTGTTTCAGCTGGGGTTTATTGTGACTCTGTGGGTTAATTGTGAGTTGTTTCAGCTGCTGTATTGTGACTCTGTGGGTTAATTGTGAGTTGTTTCAGCTGCGGTATTGTGACTCTGTGGGTTAATTGTGAGTTGTTTCAGCTGCGGTATTGTGACTCTGTGAGTTAATTGAGAGTTGTTTCAGCTGCGGTATTGTGA
This sequence comes from Cherax quadricarinatus, assembly GCF_026875155.1. NCBI lineage: Eukaryota > Metazoa > Arthropoda > Malacostraca > Decapoda > Parastacidae > Cherax > Cherax quadricarinatus. Next base: position 19,514,171 of record NC_069444.1, read on the forward strand.
CTCTGTGGGTTAATTGTGAGTTGTTTCAGCTGCGGTATTGTGACTCTGTGGGTTAATTGTGAGTTGTTTCAGCTGCGGTATTGTGACTTTGTGGGTTAATTGTGAGTTGTTTCTGCTGCGGTATTGTGACTCTGTGGGTTAATTGTGAGTTGTTTCAGCAGCGGTATTGTGACTTTGTGGGTTAATTGTGAGTTGTTTCAGCTGCGGTATTGTGACTCTGTGAGTTAATTGTGAGTTGTTTCAGCAGCGGTATTGTGACTCTGTGGGTTAATTGTGAGTTGTTTCAGCTGTGGTATTGTGACTCTGTGGGTTAATTGTGAGTTGTTTCAGCTGTGGTATTGTGACTCTGTGGGTTAATTGTTATAACGGGGCTGTTTGGTAGCTGTAGAGCGGGTAGTTAAATGATATACGTCTTCGGAGGCTTCTTAGTTTATTGTTAAGTGGTGGTGGGTTACACAGGCTTGTGTGTTTGTGCCCATGGCCCGGGCAGGGCCATGCCCACGAGAGAGAGCTGGGAGTACTTGTGTGTTGATGCCAGGCCGCTGTGTGAGTGAGAGCGAGGCAAGTCTGGGCATACTGAAGTGGCAAGGCCTATAGATGGCAGCACTTGAGTGGCGCGAAATATGAACTAAGCTGGCAGACAGCATGGGCTGTCTGTGCGGGACAGTACAGGCTGTCTACATACGCTCGGCCACCTACCGCGCGTCGTCCCGACGCGACAATACTGGTAGTAAGAGAAACTCGGTCTCTCTCTCGTAGGAACAGGGCACAGAACACACAATAAAAACATATATATACATATGGACATGGAAAAAAAAACTTCCTACAGGGAGGGAAGAAAAAAACATGTGGGGTGTGCTAAACATCGTGGTCAAAGGCAGTGAGCATCGAAGTGTATCACTGCACGCCTTCCTGCGTCTGGACAGATACTGCAACACGGGAGACATCGCTGCGGCTGAGCTGTGACGTAACAGGGTACGGTCTCCTTGGAACGGTGAAAGCAGACATCGTAGGAGTCGCTGCAGGTTTTCACTCAACCTGGGGGACGACATGCTGGTGCCCTCGAGTGAGGGCGTCGACAAAACTCGGCAACTGGGCAGGACTTCTGGCAAGCGACTCAGGAGGACACTTCTCGACTGGTACTGTCGCTGGGCTATCACTGCCGGCGAGCGTGGAGCGAGTTGTGGAGCGAGTCGTGGCAGAGACGACTGGGCGAAACATCTGGGAGTCGTAACATCATACACCAGACTGCAGTGAGAGAGCTAGCAGTCAAAGTGACATCTTCTTTGTGCAGGCTGCTCACTGAAGCTTGTGACACGAGGCTGACACAGCGCCTGCCGACAGGGCTGGCTGCGGCTTGACGAGTATCATCTCTCGACAGTGGAGTTATAGCAGAGGGTAGTCTAAGCGTCCCCAGACTTGTTTCTCTACATATAACTGCACTCTGAAGGTCTGGAGGTGAAGTGAAACAAATCTCGATGGGAATCGTAGCAGGTACGATTCTGCAGAACAACACGAGCGACGAGCATAAAAGCTTTCTGTACAAGGGGGCTCATACGCTCAGGGCTGAGAAATCAGCTGTCAAACACTGGTCAAGCGGGTGACTTAGTGGTACAACTCAAGGGTCTGACCACAGACCTCACTGGACACACGGAAAACTTACAAACACACCGCTGTACATACGGTACAACATGGCTTAACTAGCAAATGATGCTTTTCTGCGCATAAAACTGACTAAGACATACTAAAATGTGAGAACACTGACAGAGGAATTAATTAACACACGACATATATCTTCTCTCAATCTTCTCGACAATACTGAAATAATTACTAGAACACTCGATGGTGACATCATGTGATGTCAGGCGTGATGTCGCAAGGTGACGTCAGCAGCACTGACGTCAACAGACATCTCGAGGTGACGTCAGGCAGACATCGTGACGTCATGAAGTCGGGCAGCATCGTGGGTGACGTCAGCAGACATCTCGAGGTGACGTCAGGCAGACATCGTGAGGTGACGTCAGCAGACATCTCGAGGTGACGTCAGGCAGACATCGTGACGTCATGAAGTCGGGCAGCATCGTGGGTGGCGTCGATGTGATGCGGGCAGCAGACCACAGCATGAGGCCTTGGGACATCTGGTAACTCACGTGGCTTTGTAGGTCTACGTGACATCGCCCACACCCACGTGACGTCGTAATCCACGTAGCTTCGAGTGGCCTCGGGCACTCGGATACACAGCACTGGCAATGAATTCATACGAAAAACAGCAGAAAACACAGCAGAGGGAGTGGGCAGTGGTGAGTGGTGTATGGTAGGCTAGGAGCGTGGGTGAGTGTATGGCAGGGCGAGCATCTAGCCATTCCTCCTCCTCCACCCACAAACACGTGGAGAAGCTCACACTGGACGCAGAAATCACCACAAAACTCACCTCTGGCTTGCTGAAACGGCTGTGCTGAGCTGAACAACAACAGCAACATACAAGTGACGCTGAACACGTGACTTGAGAAACAGCGTGGGACACTGTAGCGTGGGGTCACTGGGACGCCACTTACAATTCTCGGAGAATTTCGGCAAATTTCGGCTGGATCCTGCTTGTACCTGTGTCTGGATGCTCAAACGTGCAGACACGACATCAGGATAACTCGTTGAGAGACGGATGCTTCTTGTGTAGGGTGATGAAGTGAAGATGACTTCATACCTCTTCCTCCTTCTCTCCAGGCAAACACAACGCTGCGACCACCGCTGGTACCAATATAAATGGGGTTGTTTGGTAGTCTGTAGAGCGGTGTTAATGATAAACTTCTTCGGAGGCTTCTTAGTTTATTGTTAAGTGGTGGTGGGTTACACAGGCTTGTGTGTTTGTGCCCATGGCCCGGGCAGGGCCATGCCCACGAGAGAGAGCTGGGAGTACTTGTGTGTTGATGCCAGGCCGCTGTGTGAGTGAGAGCGAGGCAAGTCTGGGCATACTGAAGTGGCAAGGCCTATAGATGGCAGCACTTGAGTGGCGCGAAATATGAACTAAGCTGGCAGACAGCATGGGCTGTCTGTGCAGACAGTACAGGCTGTCTACATTGTGAGTTGTTTCAGCCGTGGTATTGTGACTCTGTGGGTTAATTGTGAGTTGTTTCAGCAGCGGTATTGTGACTCTGTGGGTTAATTGTGAGTTGTTTCAGCAGCGGTATTGTGACTCTGTGGGTTAATTGTGAGTTGTTTCATCAGCGATATTGTGACTCTGTGGGTTAATTGTGAGTTGTTTCATCAGCGATATTGTGACTCTGTGGGTTAATTGTGAGTTGTTTCAGCAGCGGTACTGTGACTTTGTGGGTTAATTGTGAGTTGTTTCAGCTGCGGTATTGTGACTCTGTGGGTTAATTGTGAGTTGTTTTTAGCTGCGGTATTGTGACTCTGTGGGTTAATTGTGAGTTGTTTCAGCAGCGGTATTGTGACTCTGTGGGTTAATTGTGAGTTGTTTCAGCAGCGGTATTGTGACTCTGTGGGTTAATTGTGAGTTGTTTCAGCTGTGGTATTGTGACTCTGTGGGTTAATTGTGAGTTGTTTAAAGCTGCGGTATTGGGGACTCTGTGGGTTAATTGTGAGTTGTTTCAGCTGTGGTATTGTGACTCTGGGGGGTTAATTGTGAGTTTGTTTCAGCTGTGGTATTGTGACTGGGGTTAATTGTGAGTTGTTTCAGCAGCGGTATTGTGACTCTGTGGGTTTAATTGTGAGTTGTTTTCAGCTGCGGTATTGTGACTCTGTGGGTTATTTGGGGATTGTTTCAGCTGCGGTATTGTGACTCTGTGGTTTTTAAAATTGTGAGTTTGTTTCAGCTGTGTATTGTGACTCTGTGGGTTAATTGTGAGTTTTTTTCAGCAGCGTATTGTGACTCTGTGGTTAATTGTGAGTTGTTTCAGCTGCGGTTTTGTGACTCTGTGGGTTAATTGTGAGTTGTTTCAGCTGCGGTATTGTGACTCTGTGGGTTAAATTGTGAGTTTTTCAGCTGCTGTATTGTGACACTGTGGGTTAATTGTGATTGTTTCAGCGGCGGTATTGTGACTCTGGGGGTTAATTGGAGTTTGTTTCAGCTGCGGTATTGTGACTCTGGGGGGTTAATTGAGAGTTGTTTCAGCTGCGGTATTGTGACTCTGTGGTTAATTGTGATTTTGTTTCAGCTGCGGTATTGGGGACTCTGTGGTTAATTGGGGAGTTTTTCAGCTGCGGTATTGTGACTTTGTGGGTTAATTGTGAGTTGTTTCTGCTGCGGTATTGTGACTCTGTGGGTTAATTGTGAGTTGTTTCAGCAGCGGTATTGTGACTTTGTGGGTTAATTGTGAGTTGTTTCAGCTGCGGTATTGTGACTCTGTGGGTTAATTGTGAGTTTTTTCAGCTGTGGTATTGTGACTTTGTGGGTTAATTGTGAGTTGTTTCAGCTGTGGTATTGTGACTCTGTGGGTTAATTGTGAGTTGTTATCAGCTGTGGTATGTGACTCTGTGGGTTAATTGTGATTTTTCAGCTGCGGTATTGTGACTCTGTGGGTTAATTGTGAGTTGTTTCAGCTGCGGTATTGTGACTTTGTGGGTTAATTGTGAGTTGTTTCAGCTGTGGTATTGTGACTTTGTGGGTTAATTGTGAGTTGTTTCAGCTGTGGTATTGTGACTCTGTGGGTTAATTGTGAGTTGTTTCAGCTGTGGTATTGTGACTTTGTGGGTTAATTGTGAGTTGTTTCAGCTGTGGTATTGTGACTCTGTGGGTTAATTGTGAGTTGTTTCAGCTGTGGTATTGTGACTTTGTGGGTTAATTGTGAGTTGTTTCAGCTGTGGTATTGTGACTCTGTGGGTTAATTGTGAGTTGTTTCAGCTGTGGTATTGTGACTCTGTGGGTTAATTGTGAGTTGTTTCAGCTGTGTATTGTGACTCTGTGGGTAATTGTGAGTGTTTCAGCTGTGGTATTGTGACTTTGTGGGTTAATTGTGAGTTGTTTCAGCTGTGGTATTGTGACTTTGTGGGTTAATTGTGAGTTGTTTCAGCTGTGGTATCGCAGTTTTCCTTAACACATCCATTTTTTTTTATTAATTGAAAAATATCTTTGTTGAAAAAATGAGCTCTCCCCATTTCCCCTCCTCGTCTCCCCTCCCCCTCTCCCCTCCACCTCTACATTCCACAATTACCATCCTCATCTCCCCCTCCATCTCTCCTCCCCACCTCTCCCCTCCCCATCGTTCACTTTTCCCCTTCCTCTTTCCATCCCTTCCCCTAACACTAACACCCCTAGGGGTTCAAAAGGGTGATAACCCATAGTAAACGAGCTCTCTTTATCCTTAATGGTCAGGGACGTCCGATTATCCTTCCTTCCTCCCTTTACACAGTAAGTGGGTGACCCATTATTCAGTAAATGGGTCTCCTTTTACAAAGTCGACCTCCCTTTGCGAAGGGTGCCTCTCCCTTTACACAGTAAGTTTCCCTTTACACAGTAAGTCTCCCTTTACACAATAAGTCTCCCTTTACACAGAAAGTGAGTCTCCATTTACACAGTGAGTCTCCCTTTACACAGTAAGTGAGTCTCCCTTTACACAGAAAGTGAATCTCCATTTACACAGTGAGTCTCCCTTTACATAGCAAGTGGGTCCCTCTCTTCCCCTTCCTTCCCTTCCTTTCATCACATATAAGCTCCTCTTCTCACTGTTACGACTGTTTCCTTTCTCCCTTAACGGTGGATATTTTCAACTTTTCCAATCTCTCCCTAAGTCGTTCCTGTCCTTCACCCTTGGTCTCTCTCTCTCTCTCTCTCTCTCTCTCTCTCTCTCTCTCTCTCTCTCTCTCTCTCCTCTCTCTCTCTCTCTCTCTCTCTCTCTCTCTCTCTCTCTCTCTCTCTCTCTCTCTCTCCTCTCTCTCTCTCTCCCCTCCTTACCTCTCTTCTCATATCTGGGATCCTTCTCTCCTTTCTCATTATTAGAATCTCCTCCCCGTTTCTTTATAGGTAAATTCTCCTTTCCTCCTCCTGTTCCTTCCACCACTGTTGGATTTATCCTTCACAATTATTATTAAATTCATAGAGAGGCACTAAATTCGTAGGGGTTTATACATTTCAGGTTTAGTCGATGTCTGGTGCAACAAACATATCTGTTAAGAATTAGACACATGTGCAACATCTGGGTATCTTTATTTGTTGACGTCCTCCACTGGCTTTATTGTATTCGTGTACAAGCATATCTGTGTTCACATACCTGTGCGGACGTATTACCATCCGTCTCACTAATAAATTCTTTATTATAGGACTGCGAGGGAGAGTGCAAACGCCTTCAGTATCCTCATGGATTTTTTGTTTTGTCTTCGATAGCGTGGTGGTGATGGCGAATTCTGTTTTGCTCTTGACACCGGTGGCAGCGGTGGTGTAGCTGGCTTTCTTAAGTAACTTAGAATTGTTCTTAGGTCCCGAGGAATTAGGGAAGATATAAAAGAAGAAAAAACAGCTACTGTTGGTATAGTCTCTTGGAAGGTTAATTATTCTCTTTGGCAGGCAATTGTAAACAGTAGAAGATCTCACTGGTTTTTGGACGATCGTCTTTCAGGGAATGTGGGCTACGGATTCTGTAATCTCTTAGAAATAAACTCAACGGAAGGCTTCTCTTGGTTCTAGTGAAGTGGCAAGACCAGAAATAAATGGGATAATTCTGTTCGGTGGATTTAAGATACACACTGAACTGAAGGGAGAGGCTGGTAGTGTTTTTATGTGTAAGAGCGTCAAGGAAAGCCAGAGTATTGTTGTCTTTCCCTTCAATGGTGATGTGACTGGAAGACTCGGGAGTGTTGAGATCGTCTCTCTCAGTCGGAAGAGATCAAGTGTTTTGGGTATAGTGATGAGGATCTCACTGACGTACCTCATTCTGGATTCCCGGCAGGTATGATGTCACAAGAGTCTCTTGGCCTCAAGGAACTCCAGGTAAAAATTCGCGAAGGCTTTGCTGCATGGGGATCCCACGGTCACCCCCTGCTGAGGGAGAAACAGTTGTGTACTGCGCACATCTCGATAAGGTCAACGATATCCCTGTGGGATACAGACTAGTCCCTATCGTCCGAGACCTTGTTACTGGCGTTGGCAGTATCCCGGTCCGCTGGGACGATGGTGAACAAGGAAACATCCAAAACAGGTGACATTTCTTGCTCAGTGTGACAGTGTCCCTCATCCTGGACGGGAGATTGCCAGCGTGTCGGAGGTGTGAACTACTGATAGTGTCAGGCAAATTGGAAAGGGATTTTGCCAGAACGCGGGAGAATTTATGAGGAGCGCTGCCTATATGTGAGGTAATATATCTGAGAGGTACACGAGGCTTGTGGGTTTTACGAAAAACCGTGCATACTTTCACCTCCCGGTTGGTTGGCAGCAGGTATGTAAGTTTACATCCACGGGTTCAAATAACTGAAAAAGACCTTCATAACAGTTTGGGTTGCCTGTGTGTTCAGTCTCCTGGTAGACATCACGAAGAGGATTTAGGCAAAATTTATACCCATTTGATTTTGCGATTTAAGAGAATCTCTTTGTTATGCTTGGTGTGCCGAGTGTGCTAGATGTTCTGGGTGCGGGAGACATTCTCTTTTATTGCACCCTGGTAAGGGATGAGAACCAACGGGGCACTTGTGAGGGTCATTAAACATGCACATGTGATGATAGCTGCAGTGAGATTTAATAATGGAACCTCCTGCCTTTGTTGTATGCAAATGAATTAAGTTCTCTCTGTTACATGTCTCTTGTTTCCACTCATGAATGATGTAAATTCCTTTGTATTAAAGTAAGATTATTCCCAGTGCAGATGCAGAAGGTTCTTTGATTTCCATTGAATGTCGTTCCTATTAATTTTGATAAAATACAGAACTCTATGTGGTACTTGGCTCACAATGAAAAAGACTCGGGTTGGAGTACCGGGCAGGGTGAGATGCGTATATACATAGTCTAATCTTCTTACACCTGCTGCCCATTTTCATCTAGTAATAAATAGGTACCTGAGAGCTAATCGACTCTTATGTGCCGCATCTTGGGAAAGAGGACCTAAAATGAGCCCTAATGGAAATGATCCATACTGCTCTCCTACCTTGAGTTATCTTCAGCTATAACCCTCAAAAGGATAATATCAAGAAAATACGTGTTCTTGTTATCTTCAGAGAATCACCAAGTTCAGAAGAACTTTTAAATACCTGTCCTTTTCCCATACACTTATTCCCTTCGGTGAGAAAAGAGCCATTATTCACTAATGTGCAAAGATGATGGAGCCAGTATATATAGGACAGGGACGGGACGCAGAGAGGAAGAAAGATGTGGAGAAGTTGTGGTAGAGGTAATGCTGGTAGTAGTAGTAGTAGTAGTAGTAGTAGTAGTAGTAGTAGTATAGTAGTAGTGGGTAGCAGAAAGTAGTAGAGTAGTAGTAGTAGTAGTAGTAGAGTAGTAGTAAGTAGTAGAGTAGTAGTAGTAGCAGTAGTAGGTAGTAGTAGTAGTAGTAGAGTAGAGTAGTAGCAGAGTAGTAGTAGGTAGTAGTAGTAGAAAGTAGTAGTAGCAGCATAGTATAGTAGTAGTAGTAGTAGTAGTAGTAGTATAGCAGTAGTAGTAGTAGCAGTATAGTAGTAGTAGTAGTAGAGTAGTATTAGCAGTATAGTAGTAGCAGTAGTAGTAGTAGTAGTGTAGTATAGCAGTAGTAGTAGTGTATAGTAGTAGTAGTAGTAGCAGTAGTAGTAGTAGCAGTAGTAGTAGTAGTAGTAGTAGTAGTAGCAGTAGTAAGTAGCAGTAGTAGTAGTAGTAGTAGTAGAGTGTAGTACAGTAGTAGTAGTAGTATAGTAGTAGTAGCAGTAGTAGTAGTGTATAGTAGTAGTAGTAGTAGAAATAGTAGTAGTAGTAGTATAGAGTAGTAGTAGTAGAAATAGTAGTAGTAGTAGTAGTAGTAAGTAGATTAGTAGTAGTAGTAGTATAGCAGTAGTAGTATAGTAGTAGTAGTGTAGCAGTAGTAGTAGTTAGTAGTAGTAGTAGCAGTAGTA
>NC_069444.1:19528191-19560691 GCF_026875155.1 Cherax quadricarinatus
TTGGTTGGTTGGTTGGTTGGTTGGTTTTTGGGGTGGTGGTTGGTTGGGGGTTTGGGTTGGTTGGTGGTTGGTTTGGTTGGTTGGATGGTTGGTTGGTTGATGGTTGGTTGGTTGGTTGGTTGGTTGGTTGGTTGGTTGTTTGGTTGGATTGGTTGGTTGGTTGGTTTTTTTGGGGTGTTTGTTGGTATTGGTTGGTTTGGTTGGTTGGTTGGTTGGATGAGGTTGGTTGGTTGGTTGGTTGGATGGTTGGTTGTTGCTTGTTTGTTGGTGTTGGTTGGTTGGTTGTTGTTGTGTTTGGTTTGGATGGGTTGGTTGGTTGGTTTGGATGGTTGGTTGGTTGGTTGGTTGGATGGTTGGTTGGTTGTTGGTTGGATGGTTGGTTGTTGGATGGTTGGTTGGTTGATGGTTGGTTTTGGTTGGTTGGTTGGTTGGTTGGTTGGTTGGTTGGTTGTTTGGTTTGGTTGGATGGTTTGGTTGGATGGTTGGTTGGTTGGATGGTTGGTTGGTTGTTTGGTTGTTGGTTGGATGTTGGTAGGTAGGTTGGTTGGATGGGTTGGTTGAGGTTGTTGGGTTGGTGGTTGGTTGATGGTTTGGTTGGTTGGTTGGTTGGTTGGTTGGTTGGAGGTAGGGTTGGTTGGATGGGTTGGTTGGTTGGTGGTTGGTTGGTTGGTTGGCTGACTGGCCTGGTTTGGTTGGTTGATGCTGGTTGGTTGGATGGTTGGTTGGTTGGGTTGGTTGTTGGTTGGTTTTGGTTGGTTGTTGGATGGTTGGTTGGTTGGTTGGTTGGTTGTTGGTTGGTTTGTTTGGATGGTTGTTGGTTGTTGGTTGGTTTGGATGGTTTGGTTGGTTGGTTGTTGGTTTTTTTTTTTTTTTTTTTTTTTTTTTTTTGATGGTTGGTTGGTTGGTTGGTTGGTTGGTTGGTTTGTTGGTTGGTTGGTTGTTGGATGTTTGGATGGTTTGTTGGTTGGTTGGTAGGTGGTTGGTTGATTGGTTTGGTTGGATGGTTGGTTGGTTGGTTGTTGTTGGTTGGTTGTTGGAAATGGTTTTTGGTTGGTTGGATGGTTGGTTGTTGGATGGTTTGGTTGGTTGGTTGGTTTGTTGTTTGGTTGGTTGGTTGGTTGGTTGGTTGTTGGTAAGGTAGTTTTGGTTGGATGGGTTGGTTGGATTGATGTTTTTGTTGGTTGGTTGGATGGTTGTTGGTTTGGATGTTGTTGGTTGGGTGGTTGGTTTGGTTGGTTGGTTGGTTGGTAGGTAGGTTGGTTGGATGTTGGTTGGTTAGTTGGTTTGGTTGTTTTGGTTAGATGGTTGGGTTGGTTGGATGGTTTGTTGGTTGGTTGGTTGGAATGTTTGGTTAGTTGGTTGGTTGGGTTGGTTGGTTGGAATGGTGTGGTTGGTTTGGTTGGTTTGTTGGGATGGTTGGTTAGTTGGTTGGTTGGATGGTGGTTGGTTGGTTCGTTGGTTGTTGGTTGGTTGGTAGTAGGTTGTGGATGGTTGGTTGTTGGTTGTTGGTTGGTTGGTTAGATGGTTGGTTGGTTGGATGGTTGGTTGACATGGAATGGATGTTGGTTTGTTGGATGGTTGGTTGGTTGGTTGGTTGGTTGGTTGGTTGGATGGTTGTTGGTTTGTTGGTTTGGTTGGTTAGGTTGGTAGGTAGGTTTGGTTGATGTTGGTTGTTGGTTGGTTGGTTGGTTGTTGGATGGTTGGTTTGGTTGGGTTGGTTGGTTGGTAGGTAGGTTTGGTTGGATGGTTGGTTGTTGGTTGTTGGTTGGTTGGTTGGTTGGATGGTTGGTTGGTGGTTGTTGGATGGCTGGTTGGTTGTTGGTTGGTTTGGTTGGTGTTGGGTTGGTTGGTTTGTTAGGTTTGTTGGATGGTTGGTTGGTTGGTGGTGGTTGGTTGTTGGTTGGTTGATGTTGGTTGGTTGGTTGGTTGGTTGGTTGGTTGGATGGTTGGTTGGTTGGATGGTGTTGGATGGTTGGTTGGTTGGTTGGTTGATTGTTGGTTGGTTGGTTTGTTGGTGTGGTTGGTTGTTGGATTGTTGTTGGTATTGTTATTATTGTATTAATTTTTTTTTGTGTTGGTTTTAAATGTTTTTTAATAATATTGTTTGAATTTTTGTTTTTTTTGTTGTTGTTTTTTGTTTGTTGTTAAATTTTGGTTAAGGTTTTAAATTAGTTTTGTTTTTTATTTTTTTAATAATTTTTTTTTTTTTTAATTGTTGGTTTATATTTTAATTATTTTTAGTTTTTTTTTTTAATGTTTTTTTTTAATGTTTTGTTTTTTTTTATTTTTTTATTTTTTTTTTTTTTTTTTTTTTAATTTTTTTTGTTTTTTTTTTTTTTTTTTTTAATTTTTTTTTGATTTTTTTTTTTTTTTTTTTTTTTTTTGTTATTTTTTGTTAATTTTTTTTTTTATTTTTTTTTTTAAGGGTTTTTTATTTTTTTAATTTTTTTTTTTTTTTTTTTTTTTTTTTTTTATTTTTTAATTTTTTTATTTTTGTTAATTTTGTTTAATTTTAAAAATTATTGAAAATTTTTTTTTTTTTGTTTTATTTTTTTTTTTTTTTAAATTTATTTTTTTTTTTTTCTATAATTTTTTTTAAAATTTTTTTTTTTTTTTTTTTTTTTTAAATGTTTTTTTTTTTTTTTAATTTTTTTTTGGGATTTTATTTTTTAATATTTTTAAATTTAATTAATTTTTTTTTTAAAAAATTTTTTTATTTTTTTATTTTTTAATTTTGTTTTTAATTTTTTTTTTAATTATTTTTATTTTAATGTTTTTTTAATGGTTTTTTTTTTGTTTTTTTTTTTTTGATGATTTTTTAAATTTTGTTAATTTTATTTTGTTTTTTTTTTTAATTTATTTTAATTTGTTTTAATTTGTTTTATTTTTTATTTTGTTATTTTTTATTTTATGTATGTTTTATTGATTTTTTATTTAATTTTTTTTTAAGAGGTTAATTTTTTTTTATATGTTTTTTTTTTGTTTTTGGGTTAAATTTTTTTTTTAAATTTGTTTTATTTTTTTTTAAAATTAAATTTTATTTTTTTTAATTTTTTTTTTTTATTTTTGGGTTTTTTGGAATTTGTTTTATTTTTTTTTTTTTTTTTTTTAATGTTTTTTTTAGTGGTTTTTTTTAAAATATATTAATAATTAATAATTGAATTTGGGGAAATTTAAAAATTAAAATTTAAGTAATTTTAAATTTTGGGAATAAGGTTGTTTAAATTTTTGAATTATTTTTAAAAGGGTTAGAACCGTGCCTAATTAATGGGGAAAATTTAAATTAAAAAATTTTTCCCCATTCTATGTAATAAAAAGCCCAACCCCCATTTCATTCCCGTAGTAGACACATACCAACATTTACAACTTTATAAATAAAAAACATTGATGTAGGGTGGCCAAAAGAAAGTTAGCCCACTTATACCCGAACATTCACTCCAAAAAAAGGGCAACGGTAGGGCCGTTTAATCATCGACCCCACCATTAAAACTCAATCCCTTAAAACAGTAAGATACTTAATTATAAAAAAGTAATACACTCAGGTATAAAACCAAGATTTTCACACGGTTTAAATATCCTTTTAAGGCTTTAAATAATTAAATCTACCAAAATATATCCTTTTTTTTTATTATTTTACGAATTTATTAATATATAATATAATATATATATATATATTATATATAATATATATATATTATATAATATATATATATATATATATATATAATATATATATATATATATATATATTTTTATTTTATATATATATATATATATATTTTAAAATATATATATATAATATATATATATATATATATATATATTTTAAGTGGGTTTGGTAGTCAGCAACCGCCCAGGAGGACTACCGTCCACCAAAGTGAGTGTAAAACAAAAGCCTGTAATTGTTTTACATGAGGTAGGATTGCTGGTGTCCTTTTTTTCTGTCTCATAAACATGCAAGATTTCAGGTATGTCTTGCTACTTCTACTTACACTTAGCTCACACTACACATACATGTACAAGAAATATATATATATAAATATATATATATATATATATATATATATATATACACCCGTTTGGGTTTTCTTCTGTTTTTTCCTAGTTCTTGTTCTTGTTTATTTCCTCTTACCTCCATGGGGAAGTGGAACAGAATTCTTCCCCCGTAAGCCATGGTGTTGTAAGAGGCGACTAAAATGCCGGGAGCAAGGGGCTAGTAACCCCTTCTCCTGTATATGTTACTAAATGTAAAAGGGGAAACTTTCGTTTTTCCTTTTGGCCACCCCGCCTCGGTGGGATACGGCGGTGTGTTGAAAGAAAGAATTATATATATATATATATATAATATATATATATATAATATATATATATATATATATAAATAATATAATATATAATATATATATATATTATATATATATATATATATACATATATAATATATACAGATAGATAGAAATATTATTGTGACCACGAACGAGTGGTATTGATCAATAACAACACTGCACTAGCCAAGGACTCGAACCCATGCTGCTTTGGCCTGCCTCATGGTGGGCGAAGACGCATGACGCCCTAATCCACTGGACCATGCATCCTTAAGAGTAGGGCATCCAGCGGAACTGGATGTTGTACTCGCTACCCAAGGACACACGGTGGTGTGGATGGCTCCAGGCTAATTTCATTCTAGTCCCTGGTTGGTGGACTAGAATGAAATTAGCCTAGAGTCATCCACACCATCGTGTGTCCTTGGGTAGCGAGTACAACATCCAGTTCCGCTGGATGCCCTACTCTTAAGGATAGCATGGTCCAGTGGATTAGGGCGTCATGCGTCTTCGCCCACCATGAGGCAGGCCAAAGCAGCATGGGTTCGAGTCCTTGGCTAGTGCAGTGTTGTTATTGATATATATATATATATATATATATATATATATACGTCAGAATTATTTATCTAATAATTTCAGTGTCATTTTCAATGTGTTTTGGCCGTATTTTTATTGAAAACAGCAGAAGTGTGTGTATGTATGTGTGTACTCACCTAATTATACTCACCTAATTTTGGTTGCAGCTGTCGATTTATAGCTCATGCTCCCCGCCTCTTTACTGGTGTGTATGTGCGTGTGTGCGTTTAACACGCCTACCGTCTTCCTTGGAGAGAGGGATGGCCCGAAAAAAAAGGAAAAACATTTACCATTATTCTTTCAACAACTGTCTTGTCAGAAGTGCACGGGCCCTTTATCTGTAATTTCCCTTCAAATTTAATTCCCTCGGGATTTTTTCTTATTACAGTTTTCTCTCAAAAATCTAAGAGTGAGATACACGGACGGGAAAAACATTCTCTCTGTCGTTTGACTGAACGCTGTTCCGGCAACCCACCGCGCGCCAGGGGAAAAATTTTTTTTTTTTAAATGTCTGTAAAGGTCAGATAAAACGATAGGTTCGCTAGTTCAAACCTGTTTTTTACGATCTTTGATAATGGGCCGCCAGACTGACGTAGCGACCTTTAACGCAATTTCTCGTACAATGAGGTAATCTGACGTAGTCCGACGTAGTCTAACGTAATTTGTCAACGAATGAGACAGTCTGACCCAGTGTGACGCAGTCTAATGCAATCTCTCGAAGACGGAGATAGTCTGACGAAGCCTGATCTAATCTGACACAGGAATCATTGTTTACATGATCAAGAACGGTCTCTAAGAAACTATTAAACTCAACCTTCAAAACGATTCAGCATCAGCAGTTGGTCTTTCTTCATATGGGTACAGAAGCCACCCAAAACTCTCCTGTTCTCGTCTATTACATTTAATAATTTAGCGGTGCATCAGCCACACGGACATGTTTGTTCCAAGATATTAATTATTATTTACTAAATACTAAAGAGGTATAATGAAGCAGTTGAATTTTTTTTTCAGAAAAAAATGCGAATCTTGAAGACTGAATGAAAGCTAATGCAAATTAATAATTTGGTCCATCACTTGGATGCTCCTCAAGATAGAGTTGAAACCTGAGTAGAATTAACAAATTCACGGCTGGGGAATTGGGTCACTTGACCTGACCTTAATACCATACAAGAGCTTCTGAAGGTGCACCCCTGGGGTCCATTGATTCTTCCGTGGTGGGGAGGATTTCCTGGTGAAAACATCGAGAGCCTTTCCTTCCTTCCTTCCTTCCTTCCTTTCTTCCTTCCTTTTCCCTAGCAACAAGGCACCGGCCTAAGCACAGGTTATTATTATTATTATTAAAGATTTGCCGGTATTCTCCCGGCCCGGGCCTTTTCCAAGTGGTGGCCCGGCCTTGGCTCCCTCTTTAGGGAGTGTCTGAGACCTAAGTCTCCCATGGGAGGAGGCACAAGTACCTCCTCATCTTTGGGAACAACTGTCCCCAGGCCTAGCCACAAGCTAGGCCTCTCTGGTCTGCCATCCCCGCCCCAAAGGAGCAAATGGGAATGACAATCTTATGAGCTAAAAGCTCGGACTCAGGCACCTACCCTACCCTAGAAGGGTTAGGCATGGTGTCGATCCTAAGCACAGGTTCCTCCCTAGGTCTATCTGAAGATTCACGTTTTCTATCAAGGTTGAAACGAACACAGAAAACGGGAGCTTCGTTTTCTGTGCTGCTTTGTGGGTCGATGGAGAATGTTACTGTAAAATCACCCCTACATGCAGTCTACTGGTGCCATATATATGTGTATGTATATATATATGTGTGTATGTATACATATATATATATGTATATATATATATATATATATATATATATATTATATATATATATATATATATATATATATATATATATATATATATATATATGTCGTGCCGAATATGTAAAACTGGTCAATTAGCAAGAACTCATTTAAAATTAAGTCCTTTCTAAAAATTTCTCTTAAACGTTTAAAGATATATTTTTTTATTAATGTTAATGTAAAAAATTTTAATTTTGCACCCAAAGAATCTTAGAAAACTTACCTAATCCAACTAAATATATTTTAGATTTGTTTACAGTAATTTAATACTAAACAAACACAGTGAAATATATTTTTTTCGTTAGGTTCAGAATGATTTTGGCGAAATTATTGCATACACAAATTTTCGCTTGTCCTATATGGCAAGATGAACGTTGCTATTTAAGCCAAGATCGCAAGTTCTGCCTATTCGGCACGACATATATATATATATATATATATATATATATATATATATGTCGTGCCGAATATGTAAAACTGGTCAATTAGCAAGAACTCATTTAAAATTAGGTCCTTTCTAAAATTTTCTCTTATACGTTTAAAGATATATTTTTTTCATTAATGTTGATGTGAAAATTTTTAATTTTGCACCAAAAGGAACTTAGAAAACTTACCTAACCTTATTATAACAAGAGCAATTTATTTTAGCCTAACCCAACTAAATATATTTTAGATTTGTTTACAGTAATTTAATACTAAACAAACACAGTGAAATATATTTTTTTCGTTAGGTTCAGAATGATTTTGGCGAAATTATTGCATACACAAATTTTCACTTGTCCTATATGGCAAGATGAGCGTTGCTATTTAAGCCAAGATCGCAAGTTCTGCCTATTCGGCACGACATATATATATATATATATATTATATATATATATATATTATATATATATATATATATATGTATATATATATATATATATATATATATATATATATATATATATATATATATATATATATATATATATATATTATGTATATATATACATACACACACACATTATATATATATATATATATATATATATATATATATATATATTATATATATATATATATATATATATATATATATATATAACAGCAGAACATATACACCGAGAAGTGTATGGCTCTCAGTGTGTATACACAGAGAGTTAACTCTAATCCCTGCATCAGGGATACAAGTATTCTTAACTGGTGTTGAAGAGGTTCCGTTCAGCCTTAATGAGCCTCGTGCAGTCGCTAGGTTTCAAAACCATTAAGAAACCAGTAATAATATTGCCGAAGTAAACAAGTTTAGCTTTGTTTAAGCAAACATTTCAGAGTGTTGAACATCAAGTGTAATACACTATCACACATCCAGTGTAACAACACTGTCACACATCAAGTGTAACAACACTGTCACACAACCAGTGTAACAACACTGTCACACATCAAGTGTAACAACACTGTCACACATCAAGTGTAACAACACTGTCACACATCAAGTGTAACAACACTGTCACACATCAAGTGTAACAACACTGTCACACATCAAGTGTAACAACACTGTCACACATCAAGTGTAACAAACACGTGTCCACACATCAAGTGTAACAACACTGTCACACATCAAGTGTAACAACACTGTCACACATCAAGTGTAACAACACTGTCACACATCCAAGTGTAACAACACTGTCACACATCAAGTGTAACAACACTGTTCACACATCCCAAATGTAATACACTGTCACACATCAAGTGTAACAACACTGTCACATATCCAGTGTAGCAACACTGTCACACATCCAGTGTAATACACTGTCACACATCAAGTGTAACAACACTGTCACATATCCAGTGTAGCAACACTGTCACACATCCAGTGTAATACACTGTCACACATCAAGTGTAACAACACTGTCACACATCCAGTGTAACAACACTGTCACACATCAGTGTAATACACTGTCACACATCAAGTGTAAACAACAACTGTCACACTGTACCATAAGTGTAAAACAACACAGTGTACACACACTGTCCATGTGTAACCTTAACACTGTCACACATCAAGTGTAACAACACTCATACATCCAGTGTAATACACTGTCACACATCAAGTGTAACAACACTGTCACACATCCAGTGTAACAACACTGTCACATATCCAGTGTAACAACACTGTCACACATCCAGTGTAATACACTGTCACATATCAAGTGTAACAACACAGTCACACATCAAGTGTAACAACACTCATACATCCAGTGTAATACACTGTCACATATCAAGTGTAACAACACTGTCACACATCCAGTGTAACAACACTCATACATCCAGTGTAATACACTGTCACACATCAAGTGTAACAACACTATCACACATCCAGTGTAACAACACTGTCACACATCCAGTGTAACAACACTGTCACATATCCAGTGTAATACACTGTCACATATCCAGTGTAGCAACACTGTCACACATCCAGTGTAACAACACTCACATATCCAGTGTAATACACTGTCACATATCCAGTGTAACAACACTGTCACACATCCAGTGTAACAATGTCACACATCCAATGTAACAACACTGTCACATATCCAGTGTAATACACTGTCACATATCCAGTGTAACAACACTGTCACACATCAAGTGTAACAACACTGTCAAACATCAAGTGTAACAACACTGTCACATATCCAGTGTAACAACACTGTCACACATCAAGTGTAACAACACTGTCAAACATCAAGTGTAACAACACTGTCAAACATCCAGTGTAACAACACTGTCACACATCAAGTGTAACAACACTGTCACACATCAAGTGTAACAACACTGTCAAACATCCAGTGTAACAACACTGTCAAACATCCAGTGTAACAACACTGTCAAACATCCAGTGTAACAACACTGTCACACATCCAGTGTAACAACACTATCACACATCAAGTGTAACAACACTGTCAAACATCAAGTGTAACAACACTGTCACACATCAAGTGTAACAACACTGTCAAACATTAAATGTAACAGCACTGTCAAACATCCAGTGTAACAACACTGTCACACATCAAGTGTAACAACACTGTCACACATCCAGTGTAACAACACTATCACACATCAAGTGTAACAACACTGTCAAACATCCAGTGTAACAACACTGTCACACATCAAGTGTAACAACACTGTCAAAACATAAATGTAACAGCACTGTCAAACATCAAGTGTAACAACACTGTCACACATCAAGTGTAACAACACTGTCACACATCCAGTGTAACAACACTATCACACATCAAGTGTAACAACACTGTCACACATCCAGTGTAACAACACTGTCACACATCCAGTGTAACAACACTATCACACATCAAGTGTAACAACACTGTCACACATCAGTGTAACAACACTATCACACATCAAGTGTAACAACACTGTCAAACATCCAGTGTAACAACACTATCACACATCAAGTGTAACAACACTGTCACACATCCAGTGTAACAACACTATCACACATCAAGTGTAACAACACTGTCACACATCCAGTGAACAACACTATCACACATCAAGTGTAACAACACTGTCACACATCCAGTGTAACAACACTATCACACATCAAGTGTAACAACACTGTCACACATCCAGTGTAACAACACTGTCACACATCAAGTGTAACAACACTGTCACACATCAAGTGTAACAACACTGTCAACATCAAGTGTAACAACACTGTCACAACATCCAGTGTAACAACACTGTCACACATCAAGTGTAACAACACTGTCACACATCCAGTGTAACAACACTATCACACATCAAGTGTAACAACACTGTCAACATCAGTGTACAACACTGTCACACATCAGTGTAACAACACTGTCAACATCAAGTGTAACAACACTGTCACACATCAAGTGTAACAACACTGTCACACATCCAGTGTAACAACACTGTCACACATCAAGTGTAACAACACTGTCAAACATCAAGTGTAACAACACTATCACACATCAAGTGTAACAACACTGTCACACATCAAGTGTAACAACACTGTCACACTCAGTGTAACAACACTGTCAACATCAAGTGTAACAACACTGTCACACATCAAGTGTAACAACACTGTCACACATCAAGTGTAACAACACTGTCACACATCAAGTGTAACAACACTGTCAAAATCAAGTGTAACAACACTGTCACAACATCAAGTGTAACAACACTGTCACACATCAATGTAACAACACTATCACACATCAGTTAACAACACTGTTCAAACATCACGTGTAACAATCACTGTCAACCATTTAGTGTAACAACACTGTCACACATCAGTGTAACAACATTCAACATCAAGTGTAACAACACTGTCACACATAAGTGTAACAACACTGTCACACATCAAGTGTAACAACACTGTCACACATCAAGTGTAACAACACTGTCACATTAACTTTACTTCTAAATCATACTGTAACAACAGTAGAATTCATGTAATGTCACTTCTAATGTCCAGATCTATTATACATCAGTAACAACACTGTCTAAATTCTGTAACTATATACTTGCACAATAGTGTATTCCCTGTATTTCATGTACTAATGGGTCATCTTGACGTCGTACGTTTTAAGGACATGGTGATTATCACACAATAGATATATATTAGTTCGTCTTTACTGCACATTCAACAGACAGACTTGAACAAGACGAAAACTCTATGTGAAGTATTCTCTCTGATATTAATTAGGAAAGTAATACTTTTGTACGTTATGCAGTGAGAGATAGAACAGAGTGGGAATTTACATGTGCACTTACTGGCCTTAAGCTAGGCAGGAATACCTGCTGCCACTTGAAGGTAGAGTCTACTAGGTATTGCTGGCAGCACCTAAGCAAGTCAGTAGGACCCTTGCAGGGGGATGACCCTGCACCTAAGCTAGGGGTAGGAGATCATAGGCCTGAGGTGGGAGTAACCCTGATTAGGGGTGGATGCGGAGTCTGGAGGTGAAGGAGCCTGACTTAAGCAGTAGGAGGCTTAGCAGTCCTGGAGGTGGAACGTCATTGTCATTCGAAGCTGGTTGGAGATGCTAGAAGTCTGGAGGTGGAGAATGTACAGCCACTTAAGCAGGGATTGGAGAAGTAACAGGTCCCTGGAGGTGGGAAGCACAGTGCCTGCACTTTG
This sequence comes from Cherax quadricarinatus, assembly GCF_026875155.1. Taxonomy (NCBI): domain Eukaryota; kingdom Metazoa; phylum Arthropoda; class Malacostraca; order Decapoda; family Parastacidae; genus Cherax; species Cherax quadricarinatus. Next base: position 19,540,092 of record NC_069444.1, read on the forward strand.
AAGCAAGGGTGGAGATGCTAGAGTCCTGGAGGAGGAAAGTACACTGTCTGCACTCTGAAGCAGGGGTGGAGATGCTAGAGTCCTGGAGGTGGGAAGTACACTGCCTGCACTCTGAAGCAGGGGTGGAGATGCTAGAGTCCTGTAGGTGGGAAGTACACTGTCTGCACTCTGAAATGCTAGAGTCCTGGAGGTGGGAAATACACTGCCTGCACTCAGAAGCAGGGATCGAGATGCTAGAGTCCTGGAGGTGGGAAGTACACTGCTTGCACTCTGAAGCAGGGGTGGAGATGCTAGAGTCCTGGAGGTGGGAAGTACACTGCCTGCACTCTGCAGCTGGGGTGGAGATGCTGGAGTCTGGAGGTGGGAAGTACACTGCCTGCACTCTGAAGCAGGGGTGGAGATGCTAGAGTCCTGGAGGTGGGAAGTACACTGCCTGCATTCTGCAGCTGGGGTGGAGATGCTAGAGTCTGGAGGTGGGAAGTACACTGCCTGCACTCTGAAGCAGGGGTGGAGATGCTAGAGTCCCGGAGGTGGGAAGTACACTGCCTGCACTCCGAAACAGGAGTAGAGATGCTAGAGTCCTGGAGGTGGGAAGTACACTGCCTGCACTCTGAAGCAGGGGTGGAGATGCTAGAGTTCTGGAGGTGGGAAATACACTGCCTGCACTCTGAAGCAGGGGTGGAGATGCTAGAGTCCTGGAGGTGGGAAGTGCACTGCCTGCACTCTGAAACAGGAGTAGAGATGCTAGAATCCTGGAGGTGGGAAGTACACTGCCTGCACTCTGAAGCAGGGGTGGAGATGCTAGAGTTCTGGAGGTGGGAAGTACACTGCCTGCACTCTGAAGCAGGGGTGGAGATGCTAGAGTTCTGGAGGTGGGAAATACACTACCTGCACTCTGAAGCAGGGGTGGAGATGCTAGAGTCCTGGAGGTGGGAAATACACTGCCTGCACTCTGAAGCAGGGGTGGAGATGTTAGAGTCCTGGAGGTGGGAAGTACACTGCCTGCACTCTGAAGCAGGGATGGAGATGCTAGAGTCCTGGAAGTGGGAAGTACACTGCCTGCACTCTGAAGCAGGGGTGGAGATGCTAGAGTCCTGGAGGTGGGAAGTACACTGCCTGCACTCTGAAGCAGGGGTGGAGATGCTAGAATCCTGGAGGTGGGAAGTACACTGCCTGCACTCTGAAACAGGAGTAGAGATTCTAGAATCCTGGAGGTGGAAAGTACACTGCCTGCACTCTGAAGCAGGGGTGGAGATGCTAGAATCCTGGAGGTGGGAAGTACACTGCCTGCACTCTGAAGCAGGGATGGAGATGCTAGAGTCCTGGAAGTGGGAAGTACACTGCCTGCACTCTGAAGCAGGGGTGGAGATGCTAGAGTCCTGGAGGTGGGAAGTACACTGCCTGCACTCTGAAACAGGAGTAGAGATTCTAGAATCCTGGAGGTGGAAAGTACACTGCCTGCACTCTGAAGCAGGGGTGGAGATACTAGAGTCCTAGAGGTGGGAAGCACGCTGCCTGCACTCTGAAGCAGGGGTCGATATACTAGAGTCCTAGAGGTGGGAAGCACGCTGCCTGCACTCTGAAGCAAGGGTCGAGATACTAGAGTCCTAGAGGTGGGAAGCACGCTGCCTGCACTCTGAAGCAAGGGTCGAGATACTAGAGTTCTGGAGGTGGGAAGCACGCTGCCTGCACTCTGAAGCAGGGGTGGAGATGCTAGAGTCCTGGAGGTGGGAAATACACTGCCTGCACTCTGAAGCAGGGGTGGAGATGCTAGAGTCCTGGAGGTGGGAAGTACACTGCCTGCACTCTGAAGCAGGGATGGAGATGCTAGAGTCCTGGAGGTGGGAAGTACACTGCCTGCACTCTAAAGCAGGGGTGGAGATGTTAGAGTCCTGGAGGTGGGAAGTACACTGCCTGCACTCTGAAGCAGGGATGGAGATGCTAGAGTCCTGGAGGTGGGAAGTACACTGCCTGCACTCTGAAGCAGGGGTGGAGATGCTAGAATCCTGGAGGTGGGAAGTACACTGCCTGCACTCTGAAACAGGAGTAGAGATTCTAGAATCCTGGAGGTGGAAAGTACACTGCCTGCACTCTGAAGCAGGGGTGGAGATGCTAGAATCCTGGAGGTGGGAAGTACACTGCCTGCACTCTGAAACAGGAGTAGAGATGCTAGAATCCTGGAGGTGGGAAGTACACTGCCTGCACTCTGAAGCAGGGGTGGAGATACTAGAGTCCTAGAGGTGGAAAGCACGCTGCCTGCACTCTGAAGCAAGGGTGGAGATACTAGAGTTCTGGAGGTGGGAAGCACGCTGCCTGCACTCTGAAGCAGGGGTCGATATACTAGAGTCCTGGAGGTGGGAAGCACGCTGCCTGCACTCTGAAGCAGGGGTGGAGATGCTAGAGTCCTGGAGGTGGGAAGTACACTGCCTGCACTCTGAAGCAGGGGTGGAGATGCTAGAGTCCTGGAGGTGGGAAGTACACTGCCTGCACTCTGAAGCAGGGGTGGAGATACTAGAGTCCTGGAGGTGGGAAGTACACTGCCTTCACTCTGAAGCAGGGGTGGAGATACTAGAGTCCTGGAGGTGGGAAATACACTGCCTGCAGTCTGAAGGAAGGCTGGAGATACTGAAATTCAGAGTCATTTAAACTGTTATATCTACGCACTTCTGGCAAGAAAGCTATTGCGTGAATGATGGCAAATATGTTTCCTTTTGTGAGTTAACTAACTTGGTGTAAGACGGCCGCTGCTGTAATAATAATAGTGTTAATGGTTGTAGTAGTAGTTGTAGTAGTAGTAGTTGTTGTACTTATAGTAGTAGCAGTCGTAGTAGTAGTGAAAACTCACACCCCCTCTCTCTGAACACTATCCCCCAACTCCCATCTACCCTTCTACTCCCCCAACATTTCTACAGCACCACTACAGTACCATCACAGAACTACAGCACCTCCACAGCACCCAGCCACTCATACACGCTGCCAAGGCTGCAAGAATCACTCTAAATCATCACCTTTAAAACAGAAGTTTGACCTTGCATGCCTCTGTGACTTGGCACTATTTTGCCCCCGGGTGCAGTTGGCACTATTTTGCCCCCGGGCGCAGTTGGCACTGTTTTGCCCCGGGCTCAATTGGCACTGCAGGGGAAAGGAAGAGGGGAAGGGGAGGGGAGCTGGGAGTCAACACAAGGTGATAACAGGCGAATTGGCTGGTTGATATTGGGTGAACAATACTGGGATTAATAAAGAGCCGAGAGTGTAAGAGATTATCAGACTGCCAGAGTATTGTATGTTCTGCCGTTCATAACTTATTGCTGTTCGTGGTGTTATTAGTGGTGGTTATGGTGGTAGTAGTGGTGGTGGTGGTGATGGTGGTGGTGGTGGTACACCGACACTGCTAGCATCACCATCACTGCCACTTACACTCCCTCTTCCCGTATATATTACAGTCAGGCCGGACGTAAATTCTCTTATTGTCTCGGTGTTCACAGCGTCATGGGAACTGATACCGTGCACATCATAATTTATTTACAGTCTAATAGTCATTATTGTTTTTTTTTTACAAAGGGAGCTTTCCTCTTCGTGTATATCTTGCAATCTTTAAGAAGTCTTGCTTAAGCAACTTTCCTCATTCAATAACAATGTCTCTGTTGACTTGTGATATTATGTACTGTTATTTGTTCTTCTTGCATTATCCTTATTATTACACCATAATATTTTATTACCGGGGTTAATTTCGTGTCTTCTTTTGTATAAACTAACAGGAAATAATTGTTGAGTAAAAAAAATCGAGCGTATTTCTTTCTCATTATCAGTAAGCTGTCCAGAGTTAGTTTAAAGCTGTCCAGAGTTAGTTTAAAGCTGTCCAGAGTTAGTTTATAGTGGATAAAAGTTTTCTCTAATCTTCATACGTGAGGGAAACTTCTTCTGGATTGGTATTTGATTCCATTACAACTTGAATTTCATAGCCCCGTTTTGCTCGCCATGTTTCTTTCTCTACCTTCCTCATAATAAAAGTATATTGGTTCCATTGGTGATCCTCGCTTTTAATGCGCCTATAAATTCCTTGCTTTTTATACCTCCAACCCTCCCCAAAAAATGTTTCAATAACATCCTTATCAATTTCCAATCAGTTATGTTTGATGTAATTTCTCCAGGGGGGGAAATTTGTTCTCTGTGCAGCTTGCATATTATTTAGAAATAAGTCATATCGGCTCTTTACATCGTTATTTCCGACAACGCTAGACAGGTGTTCTCTGAGTCCTTGGTAATCGGCAGGACGAAACAGTTGGGACCTTTATATTGGACGGATGAAGCCATTGTGTTGCGAAACGTTTCCTCAATAAATATACCCAAGTGTTGTACATGTGTCTAATTTATCAACTCGTCGGTTCTCTGAACCGACGAGTTCCTCTCTGAACGAGAGGAAGTAACCTGCTTGATTTGGCTCTGAGAAACAAGGATACCCTTGAGGAACTAGACACATGTACACCATCTGGGTATCTTTATTTGTAGACTTCTCGCATCCAGTGGCTTTATCAATACAAATTCAAGGACATAATGCGAAGACTGTTGAACCGTATACAAAACACGAGCTGTTGATAAACACAGTAGTCTTGACTACGTCCTGCCCTCGTCTTTTGTATATAGTTCCAGTTTTTTCCATTATATCCTTGAATTTGTATTGATGAAGCCACTGGATGCGAGAAGTCTACAAATAAAGATACCCAGATGGTGTACATGTGTCTAGTTCCTCAAGGGTATCCTTGTTTCTCAGAGCCAAATCAAGCAGGTTACTTCCTCTCGTTGGTGATGCAAATTCTCTTAGTAAAAACAACAATTCTGGATCACCTCGAGGAAGTTATCTGTGTCTAAAGCTCCAGAAAATGAATTCCAATTATTTTAACTAAAATTTTTGCATATTCTTTAAGACTGGCATAAAGACAGTATAATGCGATTCTTTGCAGGCAATATTTCGCTCAAACACTGCGGCTTTATCAATACCCAAATAAAGCCCACCGTGGGGGCGAAACGTTGTCAACAAAGGATCGCCTTCTACTGCCTTCGTGGCTATCCATCGTGTCGATATTTTAAACCATATCTTCTCCATTACCCTATCTTGCACCGCTAGCAGTTCCGTCCCGCAGTAGTGTCTCTAGGATGCTTTCTGTCTTCGAGGGTCGATACTAAACGCCTAAGATTAGATTTTCATTTCCTTCAGAAAATTACCACCACACAGAGTCAGTGTCGGTTCCTGGAGTCTTTAAATCATTTCGGATGCAGCGGTTTAGGTTTTCTCTGACATATGGCACTGCTCCTCCTCTCCCCCCTCCTTCAGTCTTGTTTCTTCTAGAAGGAACAAGTTAAATCCTTGTATGTGGCACTGGGGACGCATATCTCTATTCCTCAAATTAAATTACGTCTTGGCTATTGCTGTTATATCTATATCGCCCGCATATGTAATTAATCTTATGTAGCGCTACGATAATATAATAATAATAATATTAATAATAATAATAATAATAATAATAATAATAATAATATAATAATAAACTTTATTTCTACACGTAGATGTACAAGGTATACAGGCCTAGCTGACATCAAAGACAAACTATATAGAAAGTCCCTTGTTATGCAAAACATTTCGGGCAAACTAGGTCAGTTTTGTCCCCAAGATGAGACACATACTAGTCGACTAACTCTCAGGTACCTATTGTACTGCTAGGTGAACAGGGACAGCAGGTATTTTAAGCAAACACGTCCTAATGTTTACACATTTACCGGGGATCGAACCAGTGTGTGAGCTGAATGCGCTAGCAATCGAGATACGGGACGCTACAATAATCCCTAAGAATTTCTTTTCTTCTCTGCCTTATCTCCAGTCATCACTGATGATAAATTAAACACTTGTGTAATATCTGGGTATCTTTATTCTGGACACATTTCGACAGCCAGTGGCTGGATGTAGATTATTATTATAATCAAAAAGAAGGCTGGATGTAGAGAAAGGTGGAAGATGAGAGGTTCATCTCTGTTATTCATTGTGTTTTCATCATTTCCCAACTCAAAATTTTCCTGACAGGGTTCAAAATTCTTAGTATTTTTTATTTTACCGTTTACAGCTGCACAGTGACTTATATTGTCAACTTTCCCTTCACGTTAATTTCACAGTGTCTGGGCCCGTGTGCCCCATCCTCACTTTTTAGAATATTGTAGCTTCCCTGAGCAGTGTTATGAAGCAGCTCACTCCCCACTGCCACGTTACTTCCACCAGTGTTATGAAGCAGCACACTCCCCACTGCCACGTTACTTCCACCAGTGTTATGAAGCAGCACACTCCCCACTGCCACGTTACTTCCACCAGTGTTATGAAGCAGCACACTCCCCACTGCCACGTTACTTCCACCAGTGTTATGAAGCAGCACACTCCCCACTGCCACGTTACTTCCACCAGTGTTATGAAGCAGCTCACTCCCCACTGCCACGTTACTTCCACCAGTGTTATGAAGCAGCACACTCCCCACTGCCACGTTACTTCCACCCTTCACCAGCAGCTCGGAAAATACTCTTCTCCAGGCTGAGAGACTGACCACCTCAAAACTACGTCCCCTTAAGGAAGGTTCCTTGACGCTGGTGTGGGGCTCTTGATCTTGGGAATTGGATCTGTGCTCCAGTTCCCTGATTTAAACCTGAATACCTTCCACATCACCCCCATAGGCGCTGTATAATCCTACGGGTTTAATAATTAAAATACATCTTCAAGGTTGATGGACTGATTACATCGTCTTCACATCTCTACTGCTTCTGCTGCCTTCTCTGTACTCCGCTGAAGAATCCTACTGTGCAGGCGAAACGTTTCGGAATAAAGTTACCTAACTGTGGCACATGTATCATGCCATCAGATCAGAAAACTTGAATATCCAGACTCCTTCACTTAAAAAGATATAGACTAAAGTCAACCCAAATTTCCATGAAATAACGCCACCAGTCTCCCCCAAAAATATCAAAGACACATTAATCATTTTTTTACATCACTAAAGGCTCCCCAACAATGAAAATAAGAAAAGGCATTTTATATCCATTTATAATTTCGTACATATATCGTCATAGTTCATCTGAAGATGTGAGTTTAAACACACGAAAGCTTTCGTGTATTTCAGTTCCATTATTTATTCCCTGATGCCATTTTTTTTTGTCTTACAAATAGTTTTTTTTGGTTAATGTGGGTTTAAAGCCTATCGACTACACGAGGGTTATTAAGGCTGCTTGTAAACTGCTCACTTACAACCTCTAAAGAGGTTGTAAGTGAGATCTCACTGTATATAAACTGAGATATATACACTTCTCGGTGTGAATACAATGAGGGATATATACTTCTCGGTGTGCATACACTGAGAGATATACACTTCTCGGTGTGCATACACTGAGAGATATACACTTCTCGGTGTGTATACAATGAGGGATATATACTTCTCGGTGTGCATACACTGAGAGATATACACTTCTCGGTGTGCATACACTGAGAGATATACACTTCTCGGTGTGTATACAATGAGGGATATATACTTCTCGGTGTGCATACACTGAGAGATATACACTTCTCGGTGTGCATACACTGAGAGATATACACTTCTCGGTGTGTATACAATGAGGGATATATACTTCTCGGTGTGCATACACTGAGAGATATACACTTCTCGGTGTGCATACACTGAGAGATATACACTTCTCGGTGTGCATACACTGAGAGATATACACTTCTCGGTGTGCATACACTGAGAGATATACACTTCTCGGTGTATACACTTCTTGGAGTATACACATTGAGAGACATAAACTTCTCAGTGTATTTACACCGAGAGATATACACTCCTCGGTGTTATATATTCTTGCTTTCAAATATTCTTCTCAATCAAGTCATCGTATCAGTTGAAGTTCACGTGTAACGTACGGGAATCTTCATTATATAGACGTTTCGCCCAACAGTGCCGTTATCAGTGCACTACAGAAACAAAAACAGAGGATAATTATATAACTAACTTTTAAAGGGGAGGAAGATGGAGAGGTAAGCCAACGGAAGGCCTAGGTCAGATGGCCAAAACCTCCAGTGACGCGTCATCATGTGATCAAAGATCCTCCTCAGGAAACACTTGTCCTGTTTTCTGACCAATATTACCTAACCTAACCTAACCTAACCTAACCTAACCTAACCTAACCTAAATTAACCTAACCAAACCTAAAATAACCTAACCTAACTTAACCTAATCTAACCTAACCTAACCTAACCTAACCTAACCTAACCTAACCTAACCTAACCTAACCTAACCTAACCTAACTTAGCCTAACCTAACCTAACCTAACCTAACCTAACCTAACCTAACCTAACCTAACCTAATCTAACCTAACCTAACCTAACCTAACCTAACCTAACCTAACCTAACCTAAATTAACCTAACCAAACCTAAAATAACCTAACCTAACTTAACCTAATCTAACCTAACCTAACCTAACCTAACCTAACCTAACCTAACCTAACTTAGCCTAACCTAACCTAACCTAACCTAACCTAACCTAATCTAACCTAACCTAATCTAACCTAACCTAACCCAACCTAACCTAGCCTAACCTAACCTAACCTAACCAAACCTAACCTAACTTAACCTAATCTAACCTAACCAAACCTAACCTAACCTAACCTAACCTAACCTAACTTAGCCTAACCTAACCTAACCTAACCTAACCTAACCTAACCTAACCTAACCTAACCTAACCTAACCAAACCTAACCTAACCTAACCTAACTTAACCTAATCTAACCTAACCTAACCTAACCTAACCTAACCTAACCTAACCTAACCTAACCTAACCTAACTTAGCCTAACCTAATCTAACCTAACCTAACCTAACCTTACATAACATAACCTAACTTAGCCTAAACCTAACCTAACCTAACCTAACCTAACCTAACCTAACCTAACCTAACCTAACTTAACCTAATCTAACCTAACCTAACCTAACCTAACCTAACCTAACCTAACCTAACCTAACCTAACTTAGCCTAACCTAATCTAACCTAACCTAACCTAACCTTACATAACATAACCTAATTTAGCCTAACCTAACCTAACCTAACCTAACCTAACCTAACCTAACCTAACCTAACCTAACCTAACCTAACTTAGCCTAACCTAACCTAACCTAACCTAACCTAACCTAACCTAACCTAACCTAACCTAACCTAACCTAACCTAATCTAACCTAGGTAATCATATATTCTTAGTGTTATTCATTTACTCAGTCTAGTGTTATTCAGTTATTCAGCCTAGCATTATTTAGTTATTCGGCCTAATGTTATTCGGTTATACAGCCTAGTGTTATCCAATTATTCAGCCTAGTGTTATTTAGTTATTCAGCCTAGTGTTATTCAGTTATTCAGCCTAACTTTATTTAATTATTGAGCCTAGTGTTATCCGGTTATACAGCCTAGTGTTATCCAATTATTCAGCCTAGTATTATTTGGTTATTCAGCCTAGTGTTATTCATTTATTCAGCCTAGTGTTATTCATTTATTCAGCCTAGTGTTATTCAGTTATTCAGCCTAGTGTTATTCAGTTATTCAGCCTAGCTTTATTTAGTTTTTAGGCCTAGTGTTATTCGGTTATGCGGCCTAGTGTTATTCAATTATTCAGCCTAGTGTTACTTAGTTATTCAGCCTAGTGTTATTTAGTTATTTAGCCTAGTGTTATTCAGCTATTCAGCCTAGTTTTATTCAGCTATTCAGCCAAGTGTTATTTAGTTATACAGCCTAGTGTTATTCAGTTATTCAGCCAAGTTTTATTTAGTTATTCAGCCTAGTGTTGCTCAATTATACAGCCTGGTGTTTTTCAGTTATTCAGCCTAGTGCTATTCATTTATTCAGCCTAGTGTTATTCATTTATTCAGCCTAGTGTTTTTCAGTTATTCAGCCTAGCTTTATTTAGTTATTTAGCCTAGTGTTTTTCAGTTATCCAGCCTAGTTTTATTTAGTTATTCGGCCTAGTGTTATTCGGTTATACAACCTAATGTTATTCAGTCATTCAGCCTAGTGTTTTTCAGTTATCCAGCCTAGTTTTATTTAGTTATTCGGCCTAGTGTTATTCGGTTATACAGTCTAGTGTTATCCAATTATTCAACCTAGTGTTATTTATTCAGCCTAGTGTCATTTAGTTATTCAGCCTAGTGTTATTCAGCTATTCAGCTCAGTGTTATTCAGCTATTCAGGGTAGTGTTATTCAGTAATTCAGCTTAGTGTTATTCAGTTATTCAGCCTAGTTTTTTTTAGTTATTCAGCCTAGTGTTATTCAGTTATTCAGCCTAGTGTTATTTAGTTATTCGGCCTAGTGTTATTCAGCCTAGTGTTATTGATTCAGCCTAGTGTTATTTAGTTATTCAGCCTAGTGTTATTCAGCCTAGTGTTATTTAGTTATTCAGCCTAGTGTTATTGATTCAGCCTAGTGTTATTTAGTTATTCAGCCTAGTGTTATTTAGTTATTCAACCTAGTGTTATTTAGTTATTCAGCCTAGTGTTATTCAGTTATTCAGCCTAGTGTTATTTAGTTATTCAGCCTAGTGTTATTCAGCCCAGTGTTATTGATTCAGCCTAGTGTTATTTAGTTATTCAGCCTAGTGTTATTTAGTTATTCAGCCTAGTGTTATTCAGTTATTCAGCCTAGTGTTATTTAGTTATTCAGCCTAGTGTTATTTAGTTATTCATCCTAGTGTTATTCAGCCTAGTGTTATTTAGTTATTCAGCCTAGTGTTATTTAGTTATTCAGCCTAGTGTTATTTAGTTATTCAGCCTAGTTTTATTTAGTTATTCAGCCTAGTGTTATTTAGTTATTCAGCCTAGTGTTATTTAGTTATTCAGCCTAGTGTTATTTAGTTATTCAGCCTAGTGTTATTTAGTTATTCAGCCTAGTGTTATTTAGTTATTCAGCCTAGTGTTATTCAATTATTTAGCCTAGTGTTATTTAGTTATTCAGCCTAGTGTTATTTAGTTATTCAGCCTAGTGTTATTTAGTTATTCAGCCTAGTGTTATTTAGTTATTCAGCCTAGTGTTATTTAGTTATTCAGCCTAGTGTTATTTAGTTATTCAGCCTAGTGTTATTTAGTTATTCAGCCTAGTGTTATTTAGTTATTCAGCCTAGTGTTATTTAGTTATTCAGCCTAGTGTTATTTAGTTATTCAGCCTAGTGTTATTTAGTTATTCAGCCTAGTGTTATTTAGTTATTCAGCCTAGTGTTATTTAGTTATTCAGCCTAGTGTTATTTAGTTATTCAGCCTAGTGTTATTTAGTTATTCAGCCTAGTGTTATTCAATTACTCAGCCTAGTGTTATTTAGTTATTCAGCCTAGTGTTATTTAGTTATTCAGCCTAGTGTAATTTAGTTATTCAGCCTAGTGTTATTCAGTTATTCAGCCTAGTGTTATTTAGTTATTCGGCTTAGTGTTATTCAGCCTAGTGTTATTGATTCAGCCTAGTGTTATTTAGTTATTCAGCCTAGTGTTTTTTAGTTTTTCAGCCTAGTGTTATTCAGCCTAGTGTTATTTAGTTATTCAGCCTAATGTTATTTAGTTATTCAGCCTAGTGTTATTTAGTTATTCAGCCTGGTGTTATTTAGTTATTCAGCCTAGTGTTATTTAGTTATTCAGCTAGTGTTATTTAGTTATTCAGCCTAGTGTTATTTAGTTATTCAGCCTAGTGTTATTTAGTTATTCAGCCTAGTGTTATTTAGTTATTCAGCCTAGTGTTATTTAGTTATTCAGCCTAGTGTTATTCAATTATTCAGCCTAGTGTTATTTAGTTATTCAGCCTAGTGTTATTTAGTTATTCAGCCTAGTGTTATTTAGTTATTCAGTCTAGTGTTATTTAGTTATTCAGCCTAGTGTTATTCAATTATTCAGCCTAGTGTTATTTAGTTATTCAGCCTAGTGTTATTTAGTTATTCAGCCTAGTGTTATTTAGTTATTCAGCCTAGTGTTATTTAGTTATTCAGCCCAGTGTTATTTAGTTATTCAGCCTAGTGTTATTTAGTTATTCAGCCTGTGTTTTTAGTTATTCAGCCTAGTGTTATTTAGTTATTCAGCCTAGTGTTATTTAGTTATTCAGCCTAGTGTTATTTAGTTATTCAGCCTAGTGTTATTTAGTTATTCAGCCTAGTGTTATTCAATTATTCAGCCTAGTGTTATTTAGTTATTGAGCCTAGTGTTATTTAGTTATTCAGCCTAGTGTTATTTAGTTATTCAGCCTAGTGTTATTCAATTACTCAGCCTAGTGTTATTTAGTTATTCAGCCTAGTGTTATTTAGTTATTCAGCCTAGTGTAATTTAGTTATTCAGCCTAGTGTTATTCAGTTATTCAGCCTAGTGTTATTTAGTTATTCGGCTTAGTGTTATTCAGCCTAGTGTTATTGATTCAGCCTAGTGTTATTTAGTTATTCAGCCTAGTGTTTTTTAGTTTTTCAGCCTAGTGTTATTCAGCCTAGTGTTATTTAGTTATTCAGCCTATGTTATTTAGTTATTCAGCCTAGTGTTATTTAGTTATTCAGCCTGGTGTTATTCAGTTATTCAGCCTAGTGTTATTTAGTTATTCAGCCTAGTGTTATTTAGTTATTCAGCCTAGTGTTATTTAGTTATATTCAGCCTAGTGTTATTTAGTTATTCAGCCTAGTGTTATTTAGTTATTCAGCCTAGTGTTATTTAGTTATTCAGCCTAGTGTTATTCAATTATTCAGCCTAGTGTTATTTAGTTATTCAGCCTAGTGTTATTTAGTTATTCAGCCTAGTGTTATTTAGTTATTCAGCCTAGTGTTATTTAGTTATTCAGCCTAGTGTTATTCAATTATTCAGCCTAGTGTTATTTAGTTATTCAGCCTAGTGTTATTTAGTTATTCAGCCTAGCGTTATTTAGTTATTCAGCCTAGTGTTATTTAGTTATTCAGCCTAGTGTTATTTAGTTATTCAGCCTAGTGTTATTTAGTTATTCAGCCTAGTGTTATTTAGTTATTCAGCCTAGTGTTATTTAGTTATTCAGCCTAGTGTTATTTAGTTATTCAGCCTGGTGTTATTTAGTTATTCAGCCTAGTGTTATTTAGTTATTCAGCCTAGTGTTATTTAGTTATTCAGCCTAGTGTTATTTAGTTATTCAGCCTAGTGTTATTTAGTTATTCAGCCTAGTGTTATTTAGGTATTCAACCTAGTGTTATTTAGTTAATCAGCCTAGTGTTATTTAGTTATTCAGCCTAGTGTTATTTAGTTATTCAGCCTAGTGTTATTCAATTATTCAGCCTAGTGTTATTTAGTTATTCAGCCTAGTGTTATTTAGTTATTCTGCCTAGTGTTATTCAATTATTCAGCCTAGTGTTATTTAGTTATTCAGCCTAGTGTTATTTAGTTATTCAGCCTAGTGTTATTCAATTATTCAGCCTAGTGTTATTTAGTTATTCAGCCTAGTGTTATTTAGTTATTCAGCCTAGTGTTATTTAGTTATTCAGCCTAGTGTTATTTAGTTATTCAGCCTAGTGTTATTCATGTTTACGTTGTCTGCTGACACTGAATCGTCGTAAATTATATAATAAATTACGAGTTAATTATCTTCAGAAGCGTTAGAAAAATGACAGGCAGTTAATGACGGCATCGTAACAAATTATGATATTCTCTATAATTACTATTTCCCCTGTGGATTTAGCGCTTAGTTATGATTAAAATAATAATATAACAATTACAGGATATGTTGATAGTATTTCTGTACACAGGGAAGCGAGTTAATTTACTGTAAGTGGGAATTATACGTGAATGAAGAGGCGGAGGTTGATCACCTGCGTATGATACATTATACAACTTACCTCCATCAGTGTCATACATTGTGTATGATACATTATACAATATACCTCCATCAGTGTCATACATTGTGTATGATACATATACAATATACCTCCATCAGTGTCATACATTGTGTATGATACATTATACAATATACCTCCATCAGTGTCATACACTGTGTATGATACATTATACAACATACCTCCATCAGTGTCATACACTGTGTATGATACATTATACAACATACCTCCATCAGTGTCATACACTGTGTATGATACATTATACAACATACCTCCATCAGTGTCATACATTGTGTATGATACATTATACAACATACCTCCATCAGTGTCATACATTGTGTATGATACATTATACAACATACCTACATCAGTGTCATACACTGTGTATGATACATTATACAACATACCTCCATCAGTGTCATACACTGTGTATGATACATTAGACAACATACCTCCATCAGTGTTATACATTGTGTATGATATATTATACAACATACGTCCATCAGTGTTATACACTGTGTATGCCACAATATATACACACCTCCATTATCACTCAGTGTGAACGACACAAAACACACACCTACTTCATGGGTATACACAGTGTATGACTCAGTGCGTCATACAAGGTGAATGATACATTATGAGCTCTTCTCTCATTGTCATATACTACCCTTATTATCATCCATAATTCTCATTATCATACAAAGTTACTACCACCACTACATTATTACTACTACTACTACTACTACCACCGCTACCACTACATTACTACTACTACTACTACTACTACTACTACTACCACCACCGCTACCACTACATTACTACTACTACTACTACTACTACTACTACTACCACCACCGCTACCACTACATTACTACTAGTACTACTACTACTACTACTACCACCACCGCTACCACTACATTACTACTACTACTACTACTACTACTACTACTACTACTACTACTACTACTACCACCACCGCTACCACTACATTACTACTACTACTACTACCACCACCGCTACCACTACATTACTACTAGTACTACTACTACTACTACTACTACTACTACTACTACTACTACTACTACTACCACCGCTACCACTACATTACTACTACTACTACTACTACTACCACCGCTACCACTACATTACTACTACTACTACCACCGCTACCACTACATTACTACTACTACTACCACCGCTACCACTACATTACTACCACTACTACGTTACAACTTCAAATACCACCACCACCACAACAATATCTAACCCCCACACGATAAGAGTCATTCCTCCACTAATCTACACACTAAGTTAGCTCTAATCTCTTCGAGGCCACGAACACAACAATGTGGCGTCTGGATTTAGCATGAAAAATAACACGACAGCAAGATCGACGTTAATTAACCTCTCTAAAGGGGGTTGCTGTTGTAAATCTTGCTCTCACCTGAGCTCTTTAACACCAGTCGCTAGGTACAACAGGAACCTAATTACCGGTTAATTTCCAGGGTTACTTAGGCTCCGGATAAGCAGGATTATTATTATTATTATTATTATTATTATTATTATTATTATTATTATTATTATCATTATTATTATTATTATTATTATTATTATTATTATTATTATTTTTATTATTATTATTATTATTATTATTATTATTATTATTATTATTATTATTATTATTATTATTATTATTATTATTATTATTATTGTTATTATTATTATTATCATTATTATTATCATTATTATTATTATTATTATTATATTATTATTATTATTATTATTATTATTTTTATTATTATTATTATTATTATTTTTTTTTATTATTATTATTATTATTATTATTATTATTATTATTAGTAGTAGTATAGTAGTAGTAGTAGTAGTAGTAATAGAAGTATTATTATTATTATTATTATTATTATTATTATTATTATTATTATTATTAATATTTATTATTTTTATTATTATTATTATTATTATTATTATATTATTATTTTTATTATTATTATTATATATTATTATTATTATTAGTAGTAGTAGTAGTAGTAGTAATAGTAGTAGAAGTATTATTATTACTATTATCATAATTATTATTATTATTATTATTATTATTATTATTATTATTATTATTATTATTATTATTATTATCTTTCTTTTCATACATATTAGTCTTCTCTTTCTCGTTTATTTGTCTCCATTTTACATTCTCTTTTTTCCTTCTCTTCTTTCTATTGTTTTCTATGTCCTCTTTCTAAACTGGGGTTAATCTAGGAAAGTGGCACTGGCTGTAAAAGTCTTCAGTGACTCTTGCCCCTACGGCTTTATCTAGTTCATTTCATCCCTCTAAGACCTCCAGAAACTAAGTGAAAAATCTAGCAACCTCACGAGTCAACCTGTGTTGATGAATGTGACAACACCTGGGTGTCTTTATTGATGAATGTGACACATGTGCAACACCTGGGTGTCTTTATTGATGAGTGTGACACATGTGCAACACCTGGGTGTCTTTATTGATGAGTGTGACACATGTGCAACACCTGGGTGTCTTTATTGATGAGTGTGACACATGTGCAACACCTGGGTGTCTTTATTGATGAGTGTGACACATGTGCAACACTTGGGTGTCTTTACTGATGTGTGTGACACATGTGCAACACCTGGGTGTCTTTATTGATGAGTGTGACACATGTGCAACACCTGGGTGTCATAATTGATGAGTGTGACACATGTGCAACACCTGGGTGTCATTATTGATGAGTGTGACACATGTGCAACACCTGGGTGTCATTATTGATGAGTGTGACACATGTGCAACACCTGGGTGTCATTATTGATGAGTGTGACACATGTGCAACACCTGGGTGTCTTCATTGATGAGTATGACACATGTGTAACACCTGGGTGTCTTTATTGATGAGTGTGACACATGTGTAACACCTGGGTGTCATTATTGATGTGTGACACATGTGCAACACCTGGGTGTCTTTGCTGATGTGTGTGACACATGTGTAACACCTGGGTGTCTTTATTGATGAGTGTGACACATGTGTAACACCTGGGTGTCATTATTGATGTGTGACACATGTGCAACACCTGGGTGTCTTTGCTGATGTGTGTGACACATGTGCAACACCTGGGTGTCTTTATTGATGAGTGTGACACATGTGCAACACCTGGGTGTCTTTATTGATGAGTGTGACACATGTGCAACACCTGGGTGTCTTTATTGATGAGTGTGACACATGTGCAACACCTTGGTGTCTTTATTGATGAGTGTGACACATGTGCAACACATGGGTGTCATTATTGATGAGTGTGACACATGTGCAACACCTGGGTGTCTTTATTGATGAGTGTGACACATGTGCAACACCTGGGTGTCTTTATTGATGAGTGTGACACATGTGCAACACCTGGGTGTCTTTATTGATGAGTGTGACACATGTGCAACACCTGGGTGTCTTTATTGATGAGTGTGACACATGTGCAACACCTGGGTGTCTTTATTGATGAGTGTGACACATGTGCAACACCTGGGTGTCTTTATTGTTGAGTGTGACACATGTGTAACACCTGGGTGTCATTATTGATGAGTGTGACACATGTGCAACACCTGGGTGTCATTATTGATGAGTGTGACACATGTGCAACACCTGGGTGTCATTATTGATGAGTGTGACACATGTGCAACACCTGGGTGTCTTTATTGATGAGTGTGACACATGTGCAACACCTGGGTGTCTTTATTGATGAGTGTGACACATGTGCAACACCTGGGTGTCTTTATTGATGAGTGTGACACATGTGCAACACCTGGGTGTCTTTATTGATGAGTGTGACACATGTGCAACACCTGGGTGTCTTTATTGTTGAGTGTGACACATGTGTAACACCTGGGTGTCATTATTGATGAGTGTGACACATGTGCAACACCTGGGTGTCATTATTGATGAGTGTGACACATGTGCAACACCTGGGTGTCATTATTGATGAGTGTGACACATGTGCAACACCTGTAGGTCTTTGCTAGTGAGTGAGACACATGTGCAACACCTGGGTGTATTTATTGATGAATAGGACATATGTGCAACACCTGGGTGTCTTTATTGATGAGTGAGACACGTGTGCAACACCTGGGTGTATATATTGACGAGTAGGACATATGTGCTACACCTGGGTGTCTTTAATAATGAATGAGACACATGTACAACACCTGGGTGTATTTATTGATGAGTAGGACATATGTGCAACACCTGGGTGTCTTTATTGATGAGTGAGACATATGTGCAACACCTGGGTGTCTTTATTGATGAGTGTGACACATGTGCAACACCTGTGTGTCTTTGTTAACGAGTGAGACACATGTGCAACACCTGGGTGTCTTTATTGATGAGTGTGACACATGTGCAACACCTGTATGACTTTATTGATGAGTGTGACACGTGTGTAACACCTGTGTGTCTTTGTTAATGAGTGAGACACATGTGCAACACCTAGGTGTCTTTAATGATGAGTGAGACACATGTGCAACACCTGGGTGTATTTGATGATGAGTGAGACATATGTGCAACACCTGGGTGTCTTTATTGATGAATGAGAAACATGTGCAACACCTGGGTGTCGTTATTGATGAATGAGAAACATGTGCAACACCTGGGTGTCGTTATTGATGAATGAGACGTATGTGCAACACCTGGGTGTCTTTATTGATGAATGAGACACATATGCAACACCTGGGAGTCTTCACTGATGAGTGAGAAACATGCGCAAAACC
Organism: Cherax quadricarinatus; assembly: GCF_026875155.1. Lineage (NCBI taxonomy): Eukaryota > Metazoa > Arthropoda > Malacostraca > Decapoda > Parastacidae > Cherax > Cherax quadricarinatus. The sequence continues at coordinate 19,558,745 of NC_069444.1, forward strand.
TGGGTGTCTTTACTGATACGTGAGACACATGTGCAACACCTAGGTGTCTTTACTGGTCCAAAGTGTCGCCTTCTAGGCAAGCTTCTTCAATCGCATCTACAGGAGAATATAACACTGGACGCAGAAGTTGTTGTTTAAGCTGGACTGGTCCCTTCACTACTATCACTCTCCTGTTTCTGTTGTGATATTCTCCTGTTCTGTGATAATCTCCTGATCTGTGATATTATCTGTTGTAATATTCTCTGTTGTGATACTCTCCTGTTTTGTGATATTATCTGTTGTAATATTCTCTGTTGTGATATTCTCCTGTTCTGTGATATTATCTGTTGTGATATTCTCTGTTGTGATATTCTCCTGTTCCGTGATATCCTTCCTGTTCTATGATATTCTTCCTGTTTCAGGGGTAGCACCAGGGGCAGCACCAGGGGTAGCACCAGGGGTAGCACCAGGGGCAGCACCAGGGGTAGCACCAGGGGTAGCACCAGGGGCAGCACCAGGGGCAGCACCAGGAGCAGCACCAGGGGTAGCACCAGGGGCAGCACCAGGGGTAGCACCAGGGGTAGCACCAGGGGCAGCACCAGGGGCAGCACCAGGGGCAGCACCAGGGGCAGCACCAGGGGTAGCACCAGGAGCAGCACCACGGGCAGCACCAGGGGAAGCACCAGAGGTAGCACCAGGGGTAGCACCAGGGACAGCACCAGGGGCAGCACCAGGGGCAGCACCAGAGGCAGCACCAGGGGTAGCACCAGGGGCAGCACCAGGGGTAGCACCAGGGGCAGCACCAGGAGCAGCACCAGGAGTAGCACCAAAGGCAGCACTAGGGATAGCACCAAGGGCAGCACCAGGGGTAGCACCGGAGACAGCGCCAGGAGAAGCACCAGGGGCAGCATCAGAGGCAGCACCAGTGGTAGCACCAGAGGCAGCACCAGGGATAGCACCAGGGGCAGCACCAGAGGCAGCACCAGGGGTAGCACCAGGGGCAGCACCAGGGCCAGCACCAAGGGCAGCACCAGAGGCAGCACCAGGGGTAGCACCAGAGGCAGCACCAGGTGTAGCACCAGGGGCAGCACCAGGGGTAGCACCAGAGGCAGCACCAGGGATAGCACCATAGGCCGCACCAGGGGTAACACCAGAGGCAGCACTAGGGATAGCACCAAGGGCAGCACCAGGGGTAGCACCAGAGGCAGCACCAGGGATAGCACCAGAGGCAGCACCAGGGGTAGCACCAGAGGCAGCACTAGGGATAGCACCAAGGGCAGCACCAGGGGTAGCACCAGAGGCAGCACCAGGGATAGCACCAGAGGCAGCACCAGGGATAGCACCAGAGGCAGCACTAGGGATAGCACCAGAGGCAGCACCAGGGGTAGCACCAGAGGCTGCACCAGGGATAGCACCAGAGGCAGCACCAGGGATAGCACCAGAGGCAGCACCAGGGGTAACACCAGAGGCAGCACTAGGGATAGCACCAGAGGCAGCACCAGGGGTAGCACCAGAGGCAGCACCAGGGATTGCACCAGAGGCAGCACCAGGGGTAGCACCAGAGGCAGCACTAGGGATAGCACCAAGGGCAGCACCAGGGGTAGCACCAGAGGCAGCACCAGGGATAGCACCAGAGGCAGCACCAGGGATAGCACCAGAGGCAGCACCAGGGGTATCACCAGAGGCAGCACCAGGGGTAGCACCAGAGGCAGCACCAGGGATAGCACCAGAGGCAGCACCAGGGATAACACCAGAGGCAGCACCAGGGGTAGCACCAGGGGCAGCACTTGGGATAGCACCAGGGGCAGCACCAGGGGTATCACCAGAGGCAGCACCAGGGGTAGCACCAGAGGCAGCACCAGGGATAGCACCAAAGGCAGCACCAGGGATAGCACCAGAGGCAGCACCAGGGGTAACACCAGAGGCAGCACTAGGGATAGCACCAGAGGCAGCACCAGGGGTAGCACC
>NC_069444.1:19563191-19568191 GCF_026875155.1 Cherax quadricarinatus
TCTCTCTCTCTCTCTCCTCTCTCTCTCTCTCTCTCTCTCTCTCTCTCTCTCTCTCTCTCTTTACACAGGGTTTGACAAGGTTAAGGATCCCTAGCTTTATTGACAAGCTATTTACAGGTTAAGGATTCCTAACTTTATTGGCAAGCTAAGAGCTGTTACCTACATCAGCTCATTTGAAAGCATTTTTATTGTTAAGAGACATACAAGTAGGGAACATGATGAAGTTATAGCCATCTGTGGGCCAGCATTTTCATTTGATCAACTGACTTTATCTCGTTGACATCATTATGCTGTACGAATGTGTTTCATACTCGAGTCATCCTGGGTGTGTATGATCTCAGATGGAGTGATGTTCTGGAGAAGGGTACAGCCAGAGTGAAGTTTCTGCTTTCTGCCCGTCTTGTGGCATAAAAGCTTGTTTCACGATGTCCTCGAAGTGGATCCAAGTGTGGTATTTTGACAACATTGGCCTTGTGCATAACAGTAAGGCCACCCACATTCCTCCTATGTTGAAGGCTCTGCTGAAATGACAGATCTATCCAGGATGGGTCCATGCGAGAGATGAGACGTCTTGCTCTGTTCTCTACTCTGTCAAGCAGTCGCAGATGAGAGGGGGGGGGCAGGCAAACCAAGAAAGTGGAGCATACTCAAGGTGTGAGCGTACTTGCGCCTCGTACAGGATCTTGCAACCCCTACTGTCAAGCAGATGCGAGATACGGCGAAGTGCTGTAAGCTTCCTGGCTGCCTTGTTTGCAAGATTTACAACATGGTTCTTCATGGTTAGTTTGGAGTCAAATTTCACCCCAAGGATATCAACTTCTTCTCCAGGTGCCAACACCCTCCCATTCATCCTTACTACTGCACCAGCATTACCATCATGGTGCCTAGAGACGATCATCATTTGCGTTTTCTCAGGTGCAAATGTTACTTGCCATCTATTCCCCCAAGCTGATATAGCTCTCAGCTGGTGATTGATGTAGCTTAGAGCAGCTGGCATTTCTTCTCTTGGATAAGTGAATGTCAGTGTACAATCGTCTGCATATACATGTGATTCTGGGATGAGATGAAGAAGGTCGTTGAAGTAGACATTCCATAACAATGGACCCAGCACGCTTCCTTGTGGAACACTTGCCCCAATAGGATGTCTTGCTGATTCCGTTCCATTGAGAACTACACTTAGAGATCTACCATGAAGGTAATCACTGAGGAGACATAGCGTAGAGCCTCTCTCTCTCTCTCTCTCTCTCTCTCTCTCTCCTACGGTCACCTCCCTCCCTCCCCCACTCCCTCACCCATCAGCCTTCTCGCTGACAAATTTCAGCATTATGTATGGTGACCCATCCTGTCTGACGAACTAGATATATCAGGCACACATAGCTATGTCAGGCACACATAGCTATGTCAGGCACACATAGCTATGCCAAGCACACATAGCTATGTCAGGCACACATAGCTAACATTTGTTCCCACTGACACTACCATAATACTGAACACAGCACACTGCTGATGTATCCCCTTTTGCTCCAAAATAAATATCTCTCTTCTAATAAATACATTATGTCAATCCTGAGTGCCTCTGTCTCTTCCTCTTCTCCTCTCTTCCTTCTTCCTCTTCTCCTCTCTTCCTTCTTCCTCTTCTCCTCTCTTCCTTCTTCCTCTCGCTTCCTTTGTTCCTCTTCCTATTCTCCTCAACTCTCTTCCCCTGTAATTGAATTATTACTAGTCACTCTCGTTATCCTTTCAAGGGCACGCGCTAAAACCGTAGGGGGCCATGTAGAGCCTGGAGAATGGGAGGCAATCAGGTTTGATAAGTATATAATAAACTAGAACACTGCAGTAGGCCTATTGCCCCAAACTAGGTCCTTCTCAAACCCAAACCCACTAACAAAAATATTTACCCAAACCCAAATAAAGGAAGAATTATTTTGGTCAAAGGACTCCTTTTCACAGGCCTAAAGACACCTTCCTTCCTCCAGAAATTCGATTACTGTTCATTTGTGGCCAGAGAGAAAACGCCAGGATTTAGGCAACAAATTACTTTCTAAACAACACATGTTGTAAATGGTTTAGAAAAACCGACGAGTTGAAGAATGAGACACTTGTACATTTAACAATCATTACTGTGGAAACGTTTCGCTGGCCAGTTGCTTCTTCTGTCCAATGCAGAGAAGAACGGTGGAAGATCAGGAGTTTGAGGTTACATTGGTCAACAACCAAAATACTTCCGATGCCAGGGTAGCAATTTCCAACTAATTTTAAGTCTTTGATAATGAATGTCATGGTTAAAATTGTTTGTTAGCTCTACTTTTCAATATACACCTACACTGTACGTGTCACAACAGGTTCCAACAGGCTTGTGGCAGTGTGTGTGTCCTACCACACTCACAGTCTGACTGATCTTCATTATTGTTCCAGCAGTCATAGAAGGTGGTTGTGATGTGCAGGTTTATATTCTGAGGAGAAAGGTCGGTGATTTTCTTAGCCAAAAAGAGCGGATACATCAAGTACTGCTGCTTTCTATGCTATGTGAATGGGACAGCCGTGCAAGAGGTTCCCACTATATCAGGAGAGACTGGCCACCTCGTCAATTATTGGAGCCTGGGATGAAAAATATTCAATATCCACCTCTCATTGAACCAAACGAGATTTTGCTACCACCACTACACATAAAACTGGGGCTCGTGAAAAACTTTGTAAAAGCTATGGACAAATCCGGTCAGGGATTCAAGTATTAACATCAAAATTCCCCTCACTGAGCGACGCTAGGATAAGAGAGGGAGTCTTCAATGGTCCTCAAATTCGAGAGCTTCTTAAAGATGGTGACTTTGAATCAGACCTTCATGGGGAGGACAAAGCTGCTTGGAAAGCATTCAAGTTCGTGGCGAAGGAATTTCTGGGAAACAGAAGGGAAGGCAACTATGAAGAATTGGTGGAAAACCTCATCAAGGCTTACAAGAAATTGGGATATAACATGTCACTTAAAATCCACTTTTTAGACTCACATTTAGTCTTTTTTCCAGCAAACTGTGTGGCAGTTAGTGAAAGGTTTCACCAAGATATTTCAACCATGTAAAAATGGTACCAGGGTAAATTGAGCACAAGAATGCGTGCAGACTATTGCTGGACAGTGGCAAGAGATGATTCTTCAGCCCACTATAATCGTCAAGCAAAAAGGCAGAGAGTAGGTACGGATTAGAGTTTAAAACGTACTGGCACATACTGAACGTTATAATAAAATAATTAAACACTATATTTCATGTCTCGTATCTTTAAACAAATAGCCAATAATCATTTTTTCAAGGTGATATTTGGATTGAGGACATGAAAATACATATGAATTAACTAATCTCATTTAAAAAGCATACAACTTTTCGAAAATTGTTGACCAGTGATATATAATCAGTCCCTCAGCCTGGAGTCGATGTGTTCATCAGTCCTGAGAAAAGTAGAGCATAATCCTTCTACTCTGTATTGCACTGAAGAAGTCACTGGGTGGCGAAACGTTTCCACAATAAAGATTTTGCACAAGTGTCTCAGTCTTCACCTAAACAACGTAACGGCTTGACAAAGCTCCTGGAAAGCGAAACGTTGCCACAATAAAATCTCGCATTAGTTACACTTGTGTCCTTTTACCTAACAGTGTAACAAAGGTATATCAAAGGTTATGTTGGAAATGGTATAAAATACCGACAGGTTGAAGACTAAGACACATAATGACTCACGAAATCGTAATGACACAGTAGGCTTCTCCAGTCGAATACAGAGGGAGCAGTAGTAATGAAATAAAGATGATGTAATCAGTCCATCAACCTTGGAGAAAAAGTATTTGAGGTGGTCAGTCCCTCAGCCTAGAGAAGAGTTCAGCTCCATGGACTGGAATGATAACGTTCCAGACCAAAAGTATCGTTGTAAGCACAGCTTTACCGTAGCTCTCTCACCCAGAGGCCAGAACTTCACCTAAACGGCGGATAAAGGCCATTTAGCCTCGTTGAAGTTGAGGCAGTACCCAAGAACCGGCGTTAGATTTTGAAATTACCTTTAAGACATCCGGCTGAGCTTAATAGTGACTTTAAAACAACCGCCTGACCTTCGACCACCACCTGCCGTGACCTTGACCCGTAAGTACGTAGTTCCATTCAAGCAAGGCGACCTGCCAGGGTCGTCTCTGCTATGCTGAAGGTAGCGAGAATGATTGATGAGAAGAACAGGTCGTCGAGGGAGAAGGGAAAGAGGGTGTCGTCAGGGAGGGGGTCGTCAGGGACGGGGTCGTCAGGTGAGCCACTGAGTCTCTTCAATATTACGGTGAGGAAGGGGTCCCAGATGGTGAGGAAGGGGGTCCTTGACGGTAAGGGGGGTCCCAGCTGCCACTCTGAACAAGGAAGTGGGAAGATGGAAGAAAGAGGAGTCCCAGGAGATTCCCATCTTTCCTGAGGGTGAAGGTCTCAAGGTGTGGGGGGAGGGGTCCCAGAACTGACCCCCCACCCTCCATCGCACAAACCGATCTGCTATTCCCAGGAAATACGTTCAGGCTCCCAACCGAAAGGAGCCGAGTTCGATTCCCGGGCAGGGCGAAAGGTGTGGGTATTACTAGGTGAACAGAAGTTTTTGTCCTTGTTCACCTACTTAATCTAGTGCCTCAGGTCTCGTACTAGGCGTAGAATGATAATAATAATAATAATAATAATAATAATAATAATAATAATAATAATAATAATAATAATAATAATAATAATAATAATAATAATAATAATAATAATAACTCGAAAAGTAAGGAAAATTTTGTACAGGAAAATCAACACATAAATTCGTAGATCAGATCTTCCGCACAAAAACATGCAATAAATGTGTAATAAATAAGCAGTAAATATGCAATCACATCTAATCAATCATGTATACGATATGTATATAAATAAATCACGACACAACAGGTTAAAAATAACAGCGCCAAAGAAGAGCTGCCCAGGAATTAAATCATTGACGATAACACGCGGCCGACTGGA
>NC_069444.1:19575691-19595691 GCF_026875155.1 Cherax quadricarinatus
TTCTCAGTCTATAGCACGATTTGAACCTGCAAACTCAACATCAGGGTACACAGTACTTTATCCACATAAAGTACTGTGTATTCTGATGCCGAGTTTGCAGGTTCGAATCCTGTTGCGGACTAAGAATTAATGTTTGTAAATATTTTCGCCCGTTTGCGAATTGCTAAGAATATGGATAAGTTACCCACCAAGATAACTCAAAGAAGGTGAGACAGAGTTGTATCCAGTGGGAGATATAGTTTATAACACAGGTTTGTTGTGCAGTGTCATGACCAGGGTATCTGGCGACGTATTCACGTGTGTTAAGCTCCAGCTCATGAGCTCCCTGGACATAGGTTACAAATACATGTATAAGTATATTTTCACCTCCCTGGCAAGCCTGCCTGGCGGGCGAGCGGTTTTGAGTGTGTAAATTGCCCTGGGTAGTTCTGTAATTACAAACTCCCATTTATTTTACATAATATTGAATTCTTTTCTGAGAGTAATTAACGAAGACGTATTTTGATTTTGTGTAAATTAGTTTGCCTTATCAACACTTTTTTGTTGTTTGAGAGTTGTGAGTATTTATAGACGGTCGTTTGATCTGATTGTACAGTTTCACGTCGGAGAGGTGACGTGTGGTGCTCAGACGTCCCGTAGCTCGATTGGTAGCGCACTCAGTTCACACACTGAGGTCCGGGGGTCGATCCCCGGTACGGATGCAAAACATTAGGACGTGTTTCCTTAAGACACCTGTTGTCCCTGCTCATTTATCAGTAAAATAGGTACCTGGGTGTTAGTTGACAGGTGTGGGTAGCATCCTGGGACAAGATTGACCTAATTTGCCCGAAATGCTCTGCATAACAAAGGGTTTTCTATATAGTAGTATGTCATTAATGTCAGCTAGGACTGTATACCTTGTACATGTACTTGTAGAAATAAAGATTAGTTTTATTACTGAGTGGTAGTGTGGTGGTAGCGGAAGGAGCTAAGAACCTCGTCGCTGAAGCCTCTTAGCAAGAGAAGAGGAAGAATATGAAAAATAAGAAGTGCTCTTGGGAGTGATTTTGTCTGCTTCTGGGAGTGATTGTGTCTGCTTCTGGGAGTAATTGTGTCTGCTTCTGGGAGTGATTGTGTCTGCTTCTGGGAGTGATTGTGTCTGCTTCTGGGAGTAATTGTGTCTGCTTCTGGGAGTGATTGTGTCTGCTTCTGGGAGTAATTGTGTCTGCTTCTGGGAGTGATTGTGTCTGCTTCTGGGAGTAATTGTGTCTGCTTCTGGGAGTGATTGTGTCTGCTTCTGGGAGTAATTGTGTCTGCTTCTGGGAGTGATTGTGTCTGCTTCTGGGAGTAATTGTGTCTGCTTCTGGGAGTGATTGTGTCTGCTTCTGGGAGTAATTGTGTCTGCTTCTGGGAGTGATTGTGTCTGCTTCTGGGAGTAATTGTGTCTGCTTCTGGGAGTGATTGTGTCTGCTTCTGGGAGTAATTGTGTCTGCTTCTGGGAGTAATTGTGTCTGCTTCTGGGAGTGATTGTGTCTGCTTCTGGGAGTGATTGTGTCTGCTTCTGGGAATAATTGTGTCTGCTTCTGGGAGTGATTGTGTCTGCTTCTGGGAGTGATTGTGTCTGCTTCTGGGAGTGATTGTGTCTGCTTCTGGGAGTAATTGTGTCTGCTTCTGGGAGTGATTGTGTCTGCTTCTGGGAGTGATTGCGTCTGCTTCTGGGAGTGATTGTGTCTGCTTCTGGGACTGATTGTGTCTGCTTCTGGGAGTGATTGTGTCTGCTTCTGGGAGTGATTGTGTCTGCTTCTGGGAGTGATTGTGTCTGCTTCTGGGAGTAATTGTGTCTGCTTCTGGGAGTAATTGTGTCTGCTTCTGGGAGTAATTGTGTCTGCTTCTGGGAGTGATTGTGTCTGCTTCTGGGAGTGATTGTGTCTGCTTCTGGGAGTGATTGCGTCTGCTTCTGGGAGTAATTGTGTCTGCTTCTGGGAGTGATTGTGTCTGCTTCTGGGAGTAATTGTGTCTGCTTCTGGGAGTAATTGTGTCTGCTTCTGGGAGTGATTCTGTCTGCTTCTGGGAGTAATTGTGTCTGCTTCTGGGAGTGATTGCGTCTACTTCTGGGAGTAATTGTGTCTGCTTCTGGGAGTGATTGTGTCTGCTTCTGGGAGTGATTGTGTCTGCTTCTGGGAGTGATTGTGTCTGCTTCTGGGAGTGATTGCGTCTACTTCTGGGAGTAATTGTGTCTGCTTCTGGGAGTGATTGCGTCTGCTTCTGGGAGTGATTGTGTCTGCTTCTGGGAGTGATTGTGTCTGCTTCTGGGAGTGATTGTGTCTGCTTCTGGGAGTAATTGTGTCTGCTTCTGGGAGTAATTGTGTCTGCTTCTGGGAGTGATTGTGTCTGCTTCTGGGAGTGATTGTGTCTGCTTCTGGGAGTGATTGTGTCTGCTTCTGGATGATATTACACTTCTAATTATGGAATACTTGATGCACTATTAAAACAAAAGCTCACTACCAGGTGGTGTTCGAATGTTATTGTTGATGTATAAACCAGGTTCAGAGGTCAGCCACTTGAACGAAATAATTGAGGAGAAACTGTCTTTAGTTAACTAAGTTGGTGATCACCAAAAAACCATTTCCTGCTCTACGTTCCCGTCCCCGACGTTAATGGTCCTACTCACGTTCCTTATCCTCCTGCCTACGTTTCTTTTCTTCCTGCCCACGTTCTATTTTCCTCTTACTTTTTAGTGCAGGAGTTTAGGAAGTATGAGTGGGCTTAGTGTGGCTTATTTTTAAATAACTTTGTATGTACCCCTAGACAGGTATTTTACCCTCCTAGGCTTCCGCATTACTTCGTAACACTATCCACGTTCTTTCTTCTTCCCACATTCTCCTCTCCTTTCTGCCCATATTCCTCTTCCTCCTTTTCATTTTCCTCTTCTTCCTGCCCATTTTTCTCTTCTTTCTTCCCACATTCCTCTTTCTCACGTCTATTTTCCTCTTTCTACCCACGTTTCTCTTCGTCCTGTCCACGTTCTTCCTCCTCCTGCCTACGTTCTTCCTCCTGCTTACGTTCCTCCACCTGCCTACGTTCATCCTCTTCCTCCTCCTGCCTACGTTCCTCTTCCTCCTCCTCTTCCTGCCGACGTTCCTCCTTCTGCTGCCTACGTTTCTCCTCTTGCTGCCTACGTTCCTCCTGCTGCCTACGTTCCTCCTCCTCCTGCCAACCTTCCTCCTCCTCCTCCTCCTGCTGCTGCCTACGTTCCTCCTTCTCCTCCTGCTGCCTACGTTCCTCCTCCTCCTGCCAACCTTCCTCCTCCTCCTCCTCCTCCTCCTCCTCCTCCTGCCTACGTTCCTCCTTCTCCTCCTGCTGCTTAAGTTCCACCTCCTTCTGCCGACGTCTTCAGCTTGATGGAGCTATTATGGAGGCGCTCATCACTTATGTTAATGATTTAGAGTAAGTGTCTGTGTTCCCAGGGGTGGACGGGGACTGACTGTGTAGGGTGGAACACCTTCTGATCTTCAACCTTTCTTCTCTGTGTTGGACTGAGGAAGCCACTGGCTGGCGAAACGTTTCCACAATAAAGATACCCAAGTGTTGCACATGTGCTTAATTCATCATCTGGAAGGAATATGTTTACGTAGTTTCGCGATCACAAGTACTCCATGTTGCAAGCTTTACTACTGGCTTATGCAATATGCAATGGCAAGATATTGTGTTAGGAATATCACTCAACAAATCTTATGCATAATATTTGTGAAAATACAAGTATTTCAACACAAGCCAGATCAATGACACTATAACACAGATATCATACCAGAGGTCAAAATGGAACGTACTGCACACCTGATCGTTGGTTCGATTACCACAGGCGAGGTAATCGAGCCAGTCCCCCCTCCCTAGTTAAACCTGATAAGTCAGACTGCAGAATTAGAAAGTTAGAAGCGATCAAGGTCCCAGGATCGAAACGTTTTCTACTAAATATGTCTTATTTTTTGCTAAACCAACTCCTTAAAGCGAGTTAGAAGGCCACAAGACACCTAGACTGCATGCTACTACTAGATGGGGTGAAATCTGACATTATTTTGGCTATGACGAACTATTGATCTTGTATGCACGACTGTCAGGATATTGACGGTTCTTAAGGCGCGTCTCCTACCGTGTAGATGAATGGTTCAGAGAACCGACAAGTTGATAAATTAGACACATGTGCAACACTTCGGTGTCTTTATTGAGGAAACGTTTCTCCACACAGTGGCTTCATCAGTCCATACAGAGAAGAATGATGAAAAACAGAAAGAGTTTGAGGTAAGCAGTCCAGAGTCGATGTAATCAGAGCATTTCTGATAACTTAGGTTAATTTTGTCCCCAGGATGCGACCCACACCAGTCGACTAACACCCAGGTGCCTACCGACTTGCTGCTAGGTGAACAGAGACAGCAGGAGTCTTAAGAAAACACGCCCAATGTTTCCACCCGTACGGGGGATCGAACCACGGACCTCAGTGTGGGAGCTGAGTGTGATACCAACCGTGCTACGGGACACAAGTTTACCCTCTTCTTTAGTATACACCAACTGTGTAATTAAATCCTCAATCCTATGTATAAATCTTGAGTAAAGTAGACGACCGTCTGGACCCGGCCTGGTTGGATCGAACACATCAACACAGCCTTCAACACCAGAAACATAGCGAAGACTTTACTGCTATGTACAAGGTCAATATATGGAAGTAAAGCCAAGCTACAGTGACCGACTGACCACAGCCATTAAACCATAAGACGGGCGGCCATCAGTAGCTTTACTTTTGACCTGACCTTCCTCGGGAACATCAGTGATCATTCCCTCCACATTTGAAAACTTAAGTTATATTTACCCTTTTTCGTCTAAATTAAAACACAATATACCATATGTTAATCACAGTGAATTAATTTGACCTGAATGTTAAAAGACTTAAGATAGGTAGATTAAGACGTCTTTCTGTGTGATATTAATGCAGAAACCCTTCATATATATATATATATATATATATATATATATATATATATATATATATATATATATATATATATATATATATATATATATATATATATATATATATATATATATATATTCAAAACAACCACTGTGAAAGAATAATGAAATTCCAAGCGCTTTCGTGACTACTCACATTATCAAGGAACATTGTTCCTTGATAATGCCAAGTGTGTGCCAGTACTACCTGCAAAGTGTGTGCTAGTACCACCTACCTAGTGTGTGCTAGTACCACCTGCCTAGTATGTGCTAGTATCACCTGCCTAGTATGTGCTAGTACCGCCTGCCTAGTGTGTGATAGTACCATCTGCCTAGTATGTGCTAGCTCCACCTGCCTAGTATGTGCTAGCACCACCTGCCTAGTATGTGCTAGTACCACCTGCCTAGTATGTGCTAGCATCACCTGCCTAGTATGTGCTAGTATCACCTGCCTGGTATGTGCTAGTATAACCTGCCTAGTGTGTGCTAGCACCACCTGCCTAGTATGTGGTAGTACCACCTGCCTAATATGCGCTAGTATCACTTGCCTAGTATGTGCTAGTACCACCTGCCTAGTATGTACTAACACCACATGCCTAGTATGTGCTAGTATCACCTGCCTAGTCTGTGCTAGTACCTCCTACCTAGTATGAGCTAGTACCACCTGCCTAGTATGTGCTAGCATCACCTGCTTAGCATGTGCTAGTATCACCTGCCTGGTATGTGCTAGTATAACCTGCCTAGTGTGTGCTAGCACCACCTGCCTAGTATATGGTAGTACCACCTGCCTAATATGCGCTAGTATCACTTGCCTAGCATGTGCTAGTACCACCTGCCTAGTGTGTACTAACACCACCTGCCTAGTATGTGCTAGTATCACCTGCCTAGTCTATGCTAGTACCTCCTACCTACTGTGTGCTAGTACCACCTGCCTAGTATGTGCTAGTACCACCTGTCTAGTATGTGCTAGTATCACCTGCCTAGTATATGCTAGTACCACCTACCTAGTATATGCTAGTACCACCTACCTAGTATATGCTAGTACCACCTACCTAGTATATGCTAGTACCACCTACCTAGTATATGCTAGTACCACCTACCTAGTATATGCTTAGTACCACCTACCTAGTATATGCTAGTACCACACTACCTTATATATGCTAGTACCACCTACCTAGTATATGCTAGTACCACCTACCTAGTATATGCTAGTACCACCTACCTAGTATATGCTAGTACCACCTACCTAGTATATGCTAATACCACCTACCTAGTATATGCTAGTACCACCTACCTAGTATATGCTAGTACCACCTACCTAGTATATGCTAGTATCACCTACCTAGTATATGCTAGTACCACCTACCTAGTATATGCTAGTACCACCTACCTAGTATATGCTAGTACCACCTACCTAGTATATGCTAGTACCACCTACCTAGTATGTGCTAATACCACCTGCCTAGTGTGTACTAACACCACCTGCCTAGTATGTGCTAGTATCACCTGCCTAGTCTGTGCTAGTACCTCCTACCTAGTGTGCGCTAGTACCACCTGCCTAGTATGTGCTAGTACCACCTGTCTAGTATGTGCTAGTATCACCTGCCTAGTATGTGCTAGTACCACCTACCTAGTATGTGCTAGTACCACCTACCTAGTATGTGCTAGTACCACCTACCTAGTATGTGCTAGTACCACCTGCCTAGTATGTGCTAGTACCACCTACCTAGTATGTGCTAGTACCACCTACCTAGTATATGCTAGTACCACCTACCTAGTATATGCTAGTACCACCTACCTAGTATATGCTAGTACCACCTACCTAGTATATGCTAGTACCACCTACCTAGTATGTGCTAGTACCACCTACCTAGTATGTGCTAGTACCACCTACCTAGTATATGCTAGTACCACCTACCTAGTATGTGCTAGTACCACCTACCTAGTATGTGCTAGTACCACCTACCTAGTATGTGTCTAGTACCACCTACCTAGTATGTGCTAGTACCACCTACCTAGTATGTGCTAGTACCACCTACCTAGTATGTGCTAGTACCACCTACCTAGTATGTGCTAGTACCACCTACCTAGTATATGCTAGTACCACCTACCTAGTATGTGCTAGTACCACCTACCTAGTATATGCTAGTACCACCTACCTAGTATGTGCTAGTACCACCTACCTAGTATATGCTAGTACCACCTACCTAGTATGTGCTAGTACCACCTACCTAGTATATGCTAGTACCACCTACCTAGTATGTGCTAGTACCACCTACCTAGTATGTGCTAGTACCACCTACCTAGTATGTGCTAGTACCACCTACCTAGTATATGCTAGTACCACCTACCTAGTATGTGCTAGTACCACCTACCTAGTATATGCTAGTACCACCTACCTAGTATGTGCTAGTACCACCTACCTAGTATATGCTAGTACCACCTGCCTAGTATGTGCTAGTACCACCTGCCCAGTGTGTGCTGGAAAGTATAGTATAGTGTTTATTCGATTATGATTATCAATAAAAATCGTCGTCCAGTTGCTGATAACTGTTACTCTCTCTCTCCTGGTCATTTCCTACCTTCATATACCTGGGTCAGTACGGCATAACAGCGGCTGAGTCGACCGACAACTGTGAGCGTAAGACGTGCTATGCGGCTTATGGCACTTGAGAAAACGTTTCCCTCGTCGGGAGCTTTATAAAGTCAGTAAAATGCAATTAAACGCATATTGTGTCATAGAAACACATTGAGTATGCGTGGAGGTGTTCCGGGGGTCAACGCCCCCGCGGCCGAATCCCCTCAGTATTCCCTCCATCAGGAAGCCATCATTACTTTCACTTTAATATTGAGAATATTTCCTCTCGTCAGAATTTTGAACATGAGATGAACCCTCACCAGGTGTAGCAATCTCTTTTAAGAATAAAAACAAAATACAATTAAATGTTCGTAATGGAAAAAAATATGACGACAGTATATCTGCAAATAAAAATATATATATATATATATAAACAATGTCAAAGTCAATTTAAATCGTTGGTCATTGACATCATTTATCTAAATGAAAACAAAATCCCTACTGTGTCTAACAACTTAGATTGATTAAAGAGTAGCTGATAGAGAGAGGAAGAGGGAGGAAGAGGAAGAGAGGGTAAGAGAGGACGAAGGGAAGGGTAAGGTAAAAGGTTACAGGATCTTGCTGTGTAAATACGATATAAATGTTACACCAGTGCGATTTATTAAGGAATGTTTTGAATACAAGGCCGAGAAGTCGGGTGAGGTAGGAGTCAGGTTAGTGGTGAATTGGTCAGGTCACTTGGTCTCGATGACCTTCCTGGGTTAGAATCATCTTGGCCAGTACACCTCGTATACTGTAAACTACCCGGTTTCTGGACAACATTGCTGGAAACAGCGATCAATAACGATTCGCAGAAGCCTCTTTTATGCAGGTCGGCCGCCTCCTTCTTGTTGTGGTTTATAGCACAAGATGACAAAGACACCGTATCAAGCCTTGATCGGTCTCCTTGGTCGTGAGTCGGACCTCTTCCCACTTCAACACATGACCATGTGAGCTTCGGTGAATTACACACACACACACACACCACATATAGGTGAGTACACACATTATTCACATCGTCCCACTACGTGTGGATAATATCTCTGTTTTACTGCCATTTAACACCGTAACATCCACTGAGATTACATTTCCTTCAGAACTGTAACCTGTCTGAATCTTTACACCCAAGGAACTGCTCGATGCTATGGACCGTCTCTCCTACGGACACACTCATCACACCTAACCCGGAACATAACGTACATTCCTGTGCTGATATGTACGTCATATACACTAGCAAGTGTGCTGGACACTTGCTATAGTACATGACGTACAGTAGCAAGTGTCCAGTGCACTTATGTGCACCGTTATTTATATCCAAAATTTTAACTGTGTCAGAAAATGTCTTAAGCCACCATGGCAGAGAAATAAAAAATGTCAAGAGGACTGAACAATAAAATATCCCACAAAAACAGCAGCAACAAAAGCAGTCTCGCCAACAACGTCAACAACAGCCACAGCATTTTCAGCAAAAACAACAATTTAAAAAAATCAGCAACAGTAGCAGCAACAGTAGGATCAACAGTAGTAACAACAGCAGCGTTATCAGTAGTGGCAACAGAACAACAATAGCATTATTAGTAGTGACAACGGCACAGCAGCAGCATCAACAGAAGCAACAACAGCATGAACAGTAGCACTAATAGTAGTGACAGCACCACAACAGAAGCATCAACTGCAGTAATATCAGCACAACAGCTGCATCAACAGAATAAGCAGCATAAAAACATCAACGCCAACACGAAAAACCTCAACGACAGCAGCAGAAACGACAGCAGAAGCAGCAAAAACATCAGCAGCAACACTAACTAAAACATCAGCAGAAAAAAAACAGCAACAATAATAACATCAACACAAACAGCAACACTAACACCAGAACAACGGAAAACTACGACAAAAACGACAACAGAAGCAGTAACACGCACACGCAAATAACCACAAAAATAATTTACTAACGAACTTACAAGATATCAGTTCGCAAATAGGCGAAATTATTTACAAACATTATCTTTCAGTCCACAGCAGGATTCGAACCTACACATTCTGCATCAAAGTATGTAGTACTTACCCAGAGTGCGTAGGTTCGAATCTTGCTGTGGACCGAGAGATAATGTTTATATATATATATATATATATATATATATATATATATATATATATATATATATATATATATATATATATATATTATTGTAACCACGAACAAGTGTTATTTAATCAATAACAGCACTGCGACTAACGGAGGATCGAACCCGTTTTGTTTTAGCCCGCCTCATGGTGAGCGAAAATTCACGACGCTCTAACCCACTGAACCATATAATTCTATAAAGATCACGCACCCAGCAGAGCTAGGTGTTGTACCGTGATCCGAGGAGATAAGTTTTTGTGGGTGCCTCAGAGCTAATTTCATTCGACTCCCAGTTTGGTGTACTAGCCTCCATAAGCAGTATATATAGTATTGTAACCACGAACATGTGGTATTTAATCAATAACAACACTGCGACTAGTCGGGGGATCAAACCTCATGGTGAGCGATAATTCACTACTCTCTAACACACTGTAGGATTGTATGGTCCAGTGGGTTAGAGCGTCGTGAATTTTCGCTCACCATGAGGCGGGCTAAAACAACACGGGTTCGATCCCCCGGAAAGTCGCAGTGTTTATATATATATATTTCTTATGCAACACACGTATTCGAGGCTTCAACGCAAAAATTTGCAGCTCTTGCGAACGCTCCTGGAACGAGAGGCGTAACCCAGTACGAAAGCCACTGACGGAAGTGGCTTAGTTGGCTTTTGCTTGTGAATTGTGGTGTGTCAGGTGTTTTTCAGGGACGATATATATATATATATATATATATATATATATATATATATATATATATATATATATATATATATATATATATTATTATATTTTATATATATATATATATATATATATATATATATATATATATAATGGTTTGGTTAACGTGGGGAAATGTGACGGTGGTAAACATATGTATGTACTCATCTATATGCCGTTATAGGGGTCAACTCATAGCTCCTGGCCCCGTCTCTTCGCTGGTCGCTACTAGGTCCACTCTCCTAGCTCCAAGAGCTCTATTGTACCTCATCTCAAAGCTATGTATGGATCCCGCCTCCATTACATCATTCTCCGGATTGTTCCACTTCCTGATAAACCTAAGGCTGAAAAAATACTTCCTGACACCCATATGACTCATTTAAGCTTTTAACTTCCAGTTGAACCCTCTTGTTCCTGTGTCCCATCTCGGATCCTGTTCACCCTGCTAATTTGTCTCAGCATTTTGTATGTCATTATCATGTCCACCAACATCCCTTGTGTCCTCAAGTGTCATCAGGTTGAGTTAAGGTAACCACTCTTCATTGTGTGTGTGAGGGAGAGAGAGAGAGAGAGAGAGAGAGAGAGAGAGAGAGAGAGAGAGAGAGAGAGAGAGAGAGAGAGAGTTTCCTCATGAAAAGTGGCTCCTTCCAAAACACACCCCTTGAATGACCACACACCCCAGCACATTCTCTCTCTCTCTCTCTCTCTCTCTCTCTCTCTATTTCACTTTCACTTTCCACGGTTCACTCTCCGTATATCAAAACTTTTTTTTTCAGTCACTCGGTTCCCACTTTTCACAGAACTCTCCTTCCCATAAACCTTCTCTTTCCTCTAACTTACCTTCACCACCACCACCACCACACTCTCTTCATCACTGCTCTCTCCACCACCACCACACTCTCTCCATCCCTGCTCTCACCACCACCACCACACTCTCTACATCACTGCTCTCTCCACCAACACCACACTCTCTCCATCACTGCTCTCTCCACCACCACCACACTCTCTCCATCACTGCTCTCTCCACCACCACCACACTGTCTCCATCACTGACATCTCTACCAACACAACACTCTCCATCACTCCTCTCTCTAACACCACCAGAATCTCCATCACTACTCTTCATCACCACTACCAAACTCTCCATCACTACACAGCATCCAGTTGAAGATATCAAAGCCATCAAGAGTGTTGTTGTTCATTGTTCCATGGTTGGAACAATGAACAACTAAGTCACAATGTTCAAGAGGAAAGAAGAGGTGTTTTCTCTTCCTCTCAGTGGTACCTTGGAACCATACTGGAACAATAGTAATGTGCTTGGTATCGGGAAGTTGTAGTGTGTTTGTGTTTGTGTGTGTGTGTGGGGGGGAGGGGCTGGCAGTCTGCAGAAGCCCCACACAGTGTACAAGTTCCGTCACTGTACTCTGCTTTACCCCCCCACACCTGTGGGGAGGGAGTGTGTGTGGGGTGCGAGGAGTGTGTGTGTGTGTGTGTGGGTGTGCGTGTGTGTGTGTGTGTGTGTGTGTGTGTGTGTGTGTGTGTGTGTGTGTGTGTGTGTGTTGTGTGTGTGTGTGTGTGTGTGTGTGTGTGTGTGTGAGGAAGAAATGTGTATGGGAGGGAGTGTGTATGGAGGGAGGGAGTGTGTGTGTGGGAGTGTGTGTGTGGGAGTGTGTGTGTGGGAGTGTGTGTGTGGGAGTGTGTGTGTGGGAGTGTGTGTGTGTGAACAGGAAATGTGTGTGTCGGGAGGGAGTGTGTGTGGGAGTGTGTGTGTGTGGGCAGGAAGTGTGTGCGCGTCGGGAGGGAGTGTGTGTGGAGTGTGTGTGATGGGGTGAATGTGTGTAGAAGTGTGTGTGGAGGGAGGGAGTGTGTATGGGAATGTGTGTGGAGGGAGGGAGTGTGTATGGAAGTGTGTGTGGAAGAAGGGAGTGTGTGTGGAGGGAGGGAGTGTGTGGGGTGTGTGGGGGGTGTGGGGGGGTGGGGGGGTGGGGGGTGGAGGGAGGGAGTGTGCGTGTTTGTGTGTGTGTGTGTGTGTGGGTAGGAAGTGTGTGTGTGTCGGGAGGGAGTGTGTATGGGAGTGTATGTGGAGGGAGTGTATGTCGAGGGAGTGTATGTGGGAGTATATGTGGAGGGAGGGAGTGTGCAAAGGAGTGTGTGTGGAGGGAGGGAGTGTGTGTGGGAATGTGTGTTGAGGGAGGGAGTGTGTGTGTGTGGGAGTGTGTGTGGAGGGTATGAATGTGTGGGGGGGAGGGATTATGTGTGGGGGGAAGGAGTGTGTGCGTTTGAGTAGGAAGTGCGTGTGTGTGTCGGGAGGGAGTGTGTGTGGAGGGAGGGAGTGTGTGTGGAGGGAGGGAGTGTGTGTGTCGGGAGGGAGTGTGTGTGGAGGGGGGGAGTGTGTGTGTGGGGGGAGGGAGTGTGTGTGTGGGGAGGGAGTGTGTGTGGAGGGAGGGAGTGTGTGTGTGGGGGGAGGGAGTGTGTGTGGAGGGGGGGAGTGTGTGTGTGGGGGAGGGAGTGTGTGTGTCGGGAGGGAGTGTGGGGGAGGGAGGGAGTGTGTGTGTGGGGGGGGGGAGTGTGTGTGTGGGGGGAGGGGGGTGGTGTGGGAGGGGTGTGTGGGAGGGAAGTGTGTGTGAAGGAGGGTTGTTTTGTGGAAGGGGGGAGTGTGTGTGGAAGGAGGGAGTGTGTGTGGGGGGAGGGAGTGTGTGGGGAAAGGGGGGGAGTGTGTTGGAGGGAGGGAGTGTGTGTGGAGGGAGGGAGTGTGTGGGGGGGGAGGGAGTGTTGTGGAGGGAGGGAGTGTGTTGGAGGGAGGGAGTGTGTGTGGAGGGAGGGAGTGTGTGTGGAGGGAGGGAGTGTGTGTGGGGGGGAGGGAGGTGGTGTGGAGGGAGGGAGTGTGTGTGGAGGGAGGGAGTGTGTGGGGAAGGAGGGAGTGTGTGTGGAAGGAGGGAGTGTGTGTGGAAGGGTGGAGTGGGGTGTGGAGGGAGGGAGTGTTGTGGGAGGGAGGGAGTGTGTGGGGAAGGAGGGAGGGTGTAGGGGGGAGGGGTGTTGGAGGGAGGGAGTGTGTGTGGAGGGAGGGAGTGGTGGGGGGGAGGGAGTGTGTTTTGGAGGGGGGAGTGTGTGGGGAGGGAGGGAGGTGTGTGTGAGGGAGGAGATGTGTGTGGAGGGAGGAGTGTGTGTGGAGGGAGGAGTTTGTGTGGAAGGAGGGAGTGTGTGTGGAAAGGAGGGAGTGTTGTGTGGAGGGAGGAGTGTGTGTGGAGGGAGGGATTTTGTGTGGGGGAGGGAGTGTTTGGGGAAGAGGGGTGTATGGTAAAGTTGTCTGGTGAAGCAGAGAGTTGGGAATGTTAATGTAACGAAACCTAAGCGTCTGTGGATAAAAATTCTCACCTTTTTTTAAATTTACATCTCATATCCAACCTCTACTTGCCTCTCAACTTCTCTCCTTCTTCTTTTCTCTCTCTCTCCTCTCCCTCTCTCTCTTCTCTCTCTCTCTCTCGTCCTCTCTCTCTCTCCTTCTCTCTCTCTCTCTCCTCCTGAGACTAACGCTCTCAGTCACTGCTAAATCAGCTCTAAATCACGCTCTAACACTCCCATAATAACGCCACTAGTAAGAACAAGTTAATCTTTTATCAAGTGAACATTTTCCCCGCTGTGAGGGTTTCGACACAGCCCCACCACCAGCGAGATACAGTGATCTATCTTCCTGTGTGATTCACGTTTCGTACAGGAGACAAGATAGTACCTGGGCCAAACAGTACACAGGCATTCACCACGAGCCTTTATTCGGACGTTTCGCTCTACGGCGGAGCGAAACGCGATCGAAATGAGGACCCGTTGTGCACGCCCTCGCGGAAGAGAAAGATGTGGTAACTCACGCGCGTGGTCACCGGGAGGAGTTGCGTGAGAGAGTGAACTTCCTGCAGGATCTCTCCCCCTCCTCTTGCTGCTGCTGCTGCTTCCCCTCCTGCAGGTGGCGGCGTAGAGGGAGGGGGGGGCGTGTTTCCTACGCAGGTAACTCCTCCTCCTCCTCCTGCCGCAGGGAGCCACTGCTTCGTCCCTGGTAGCCGCGGCACCACTGGCGGCGGAGGCGGTGAGGGAGGCCCGCCAGTGCTCTCGTCGCCGGCGCCGCCAGCGCCGCGTTCGGAACCCTTGCCCACAGCTTCACCTGTTCAGGTGGCACACACACGAGGAGGAAGAGAAGGTGGCTTCACCTGGAAGCTTGGCCACGGCTTCAGGCTGCAGGTTTCCTCTGTGTGGGGCAGTTTTTAGGTAAGTACTGGTTGTTGCTGTCACCTTGTTGAGAGCTTCACCTGTTGCTGTCACCTTGTTGAGAGCTTCACCTGTTGCTGTCACCTTGTTGAGAGCTTCACCTGTTGCTGTCACCTTGTTGAGAGGTTCACCTGCTTCTGTCACCTTGTTGAGAAACTTTACCTGTTGCTGTCACCTTGTTGAGAGCTTCACCTGTTGCTGTCACCTTGTTGAGAGCTTCACCTGTTGCTGTCACCTTGTTGAGAGCTTCACCTGTTGCTGTCACCTTGTTGAGAGCTTCACCTGTTGCTGTCACCTTGTTTAGAGCTTTCAAACCCGTTGCTGTCACCTTGTTGAGGCTTCACCTGTTGCTGTCACCTTTTGAGAGCTTCACCTGTTGCTGTCACCTTGTTGAGAGCTTCACCTGTTGCTGTCACCTTGTTGAGAGCTTCACCTGTTGCTGTCACCTTGTTGAGAGGTTCACCTGCTTCTGTCACCTTGTTGAGAGCTTCACCTGTTGCTGTCACCTTGTTGAGAGCTTCACCTGTTGCTGTCACCTTGTTGAGAGCTTCACCTGTTGCTGTCACCTTGTTGAGAGCTTCACCTGTTGCTGTCACCTTGTTGAGAGCTTCCACCTGTTGCTGTCACCTTGTTGAGGGGCTTCACCTGTTGCTGTCACTTGTTTTAGAGCTTCACCTGTTGCTGTCACCTTGTTGAGAGCTTCACCTGTTGCTGTCACCTTGTTGAGAGCTTCACCTGTTGCTGTCACCTTGTTGAGAGCTTCACCTGGTGCTGTCACCTTGTTGAGGCTTCACCTGTTGCTGTCACCTTGTTGAGAACTTCACCTGTTGCTGTCACCTTGTTGAGAGCTTCACCTGCTTCTGTCACCTTGTTGAGAGCTTCACCTGTTGCTGTCACCTTGTTGAGAGCTTCACCTGCTGCTGTCACCTTGTTGAGAGCTTCACACCTGTTGCTGTCAACCTTGTTGAGGGGCTTCACCTGCTGCTGTCACCTTGTTGAGAGCTTCACCTGCTGCTGTCACCTTGTTGAGAGCTTCACCTGTTGCTGTCACCTTGTTGAGAGCTTCACCTGTTTTCTGTCACCTTGTTGGAGCTTCACCTGTTGCTGTCACCCTTGTTGAGAGCTTCACCTGTTGCTGTCACCTTGTTGAGAGCTTCACCTGTTGCTGTCACCTTGTTCAGAGCTTCACCTGCTGCTGTCACCTTGTTGAGAGCTTCACCTGTTGCTGTTACTTGTTGAGAGCCTCATTCATTAACATCCTCTGTTTGGGAGTAAAACAACAGTCGTTTAGGAATTTAGTCTCATCCACCTGTTGACGAATCCACCTGTTGGAGGATTCTCCTGTTAAGGGATCCACCTGTTGGAGGATTCTCCTGTTAAGGGATCCACCTGTTGGAGGATTCTCCTGTTAAGGGATCCACCTGTTGGAGGATTCTCCTGTTAAGGGATCCACCTGTTGGAGGATTCTCCTGTTAAGGGATCCACCTGTTGGAGGATTCTCCTTTTTAAGGGATCCACCTGTTTTGGGGGATTCTCCTGTTAAGGGATCCACCTGTTGGAGGATTCTCCTGTTAAGGGGGTCCACCGTTTGGAGGATTCTCCTGGTTTAAAGGGGTCCACCTTTTTGGAGGATTCCCCCTGTTAAGGGATCCACCTGTTGGAGGATTCTCCTGTTAAGGGATCCACCTGTTGGAGGATTCTCCTGTTAAGGGATCCACCTGTTGGAGGATTCTCCTGTTAAGGGATCCACTGTTGGAGGATTCACCTGTTAAGGGATCCACCCGTTGGAGGATTCTCCCCGTTAAGGGATCCACCCCGTTGGAGGATTCTCCTGTTAAGGGATCCACCTGTTGGAGGATTCTCCTGTTAAGGGATCCACCTGTTTTGGGGGATTCTCCTGTTAAGGGATCCACCTGTTGGAGGATTCACCTGTTAAGGGATCCACCTGTTGGAGGATTCTCCTGTTAAGGGATCCACCTGTTGGAGGATTCTCCTGTTAAGGGATCCACCTGTTGGAGGATTCTCCTGTTAAGGGATCCACCTGTTTGGGGGATTCTCCTGTTAAGGGGTCCACCCGTTGGAGGATCTCCTGTTAAGGGGATCCACCTGTTGGAGGATTCTCCTGTTAAGGGATCCACCTGTTGGAGGATTCTCCTGTTAAGGGATCCACCTGTTGGGGGATTCTCCTGTTAAAGGGATCCACCTGTTGGAGGATTCTCCTGTTAAGGGATCCAAACCCGTTGGAGGATTCTCCTGTTAAGGGATCCAAACCCGTTGGAGGATTCTCCTGTTAAGGGATCCACCTGTTGGAGGATTCTCCTGTTAAGGGATCCACCTGTTGGAGGATTCTCCTGTTAAGGAATCCACCTGTTGGAGGATTCTCCTGTTAAGGAATCCACCTGTTGGGGGGATTTCTTCTGTTAAGGGATCCACCTGTTGGAGGATTTTCCTGTTAAGGGACCACCTGTTGGAGGATTCTCCTGTTAAGGATTTCCACCTGTTGGGGGATTCACCTGTTAAGGGATCCACCTGTTGGAGGATTCTCCTGTTAACGGATCCACCTGTTGGAGGATTCTCCTGTTAACGGATCCACCTGTTGCAGAATTCTCCTGTTAAAGGTTCCATCTGTTGGGGGATTCACCCGCTAAGGATCTGTTAAGGGTCTGGCTTCCAGGGAGCTTCAAGGGAGCTTCAAGGGAGCTTCAAGGGAGCTGGTGAGGGATTCGTGAATAGAAGAGATGGAGCAAATCTCCCTTTCCTCGGATCAGTTCTGATAATATCCCATTCTCCAGAAGCTCTGTGACCCTTTTACGGGTTTAGCGCTTCCCCATGGATATGCTTCTACTACTACTACAACAATAATAATAATAATAATAATAATAATAATAATAATAATAATAATAATAATAATAATAATAATAACAAATTTAAAAATAATAATAATAATAATAATAACAATAATAATAATAATAATAATAATAATAATAAATAATATAAATAATAATAATAATAACCAACGCTCTTATATGGGTATGAATGTTGCAACAAGGAGAAGGCTGGAGGCAGTGGAGATGTTTATGTCTAGGGCAATGTGTGGTGTGAAAATAATGCAGAATTCGTAGTTTGGGAAATTAGGGGGAGGTGCGGGATTTCCAAACTTTGTCCGAGGGCTGGGAAAGGGGGTTTAGGTGGTTCGACATGTAGAGGAAAGGACGAAACAGAATGACTTTAAGAGTGGGATCAGTCTGTGTGGAAAGGAAGGGGGGTAGGGGGGGCGGGCCTAGGAAAGGTTGGAGAGGGGGGTAAAGGGGTTTTTTGTGGAGGGGCTTGGACTTCCCCGCAGGCGCGTGACGTGTTTGATAGGGGTGAAAAGGGGACAAAGGTTTTTAATATTGACGTGTGCTGGGAGTGTGACAAAGTAACATTCAGAAGGGGTTTAGGGAAACCGCAGCCCGGTTATTCTGGGGATGGGAAGCAGTGCCTGCATCTGAAAGGGGGGGGTGTTAAGTTGCAGTTTAAAAACTGTAGTGAAAAGCACCCTTTGGCAAGACAGTGAGGAGTAAATGATGGTGAATGTTTTTCTTTTTCGGCGAGGTTTAAAAAAAATTAATAAAAAAATAATAAAAATTTAATAAATAATAAAAATAATAATAATAATTAATAATAATGCTTTTCCCTTTTCCCTTTCCTCCCACATCTTCCTCTTCCCTTCATTCCATCTCCTTTCCCTTCTTCCCCCCCCCCCTCTTTCACCTTTTCCCCCCTCCCTCCCCCTTCTCTCCCTCTCTCTTTCCCTCCCTCCCCTCTCCCCCCCTTCTTTCTCCTCTTACCTTCTCCCTTCTCCCCCCCTCTTCCTAATCCCTCCCCCCGGGTCCCCCTGCCCCCTTCAAGCCTCCCGTAACACCCTTTTTTCCCAGGTAAGTGAAAGGAAAAAAATGGAAGGAGAAAGGAAAAAATGAAAAAAAAAAAGAAGGAAAGAAAGAAAAAAGGAAAAAGCTTTTATTTTTGTAAAAAAAGGCCATTATGAGATTATTTTCCTGACGTAATAAAACTTTTGCTTGTGGGGGGGGGGGGATGGGGGGTGGGGGGAGGGGGGGGGTGGGGGAGGTGGGGGGGGGGGGAAAAGTGTTGGGGGGGGGGGGAGAGTGTGGGGGGTTGGGGGGAAATTTTTGGGGGGTGGGGGGAAGTTGGGGGGGGGTGGGGGGAGGTGTGGGGGGTGGGGGGGGGGGGGGGTGGGGGGGTTTGGGGGGGGGGGGGGGGGGAGAGTGGGGGGGGTGGGGGAGAGTGGGGGGGGTGGGGGAGAGTGTGGGGGGGGGGGGGAAAGGGGTGGGGGTGGGGGGAGTGTGGGGGGGTGGGGGAGGTGTGGGGGTGGGGGGGAGAGTGGGGGGGTGGGGGGAGTGTGGGGGGTGGGGGAGGGGGTGTGGGGGTGGGGGAAAAGTGGGGGGGGTGGGGGAGAGTGTGGGGGGGGGGGGGAGGTGGGGGGTGGGGGAGAGTGTGGGGGGGTGGGGGAGAGTGTGGGGGGGGGGAAGTGTGGGGGTGGGGGAGATTGTGGGGGTGGGGGGGGAGAGGTGGGGGGTGGGGGAGAGTGTGGGGGGTGGGGGAGAGTGTGGGGGGGGGGAGAGTTGGGGGTGGGGGAAGAGTGTGGGGGGTGGGGGAGAGTGTGGGGGGTGGGGGGAGAGTGTGGGGTGGGGGGGGAGGTGTGGGGGGTGGGGGGGAGAGTGTGGGGGCGGGTGGGGAGAGTGTGGGGGGTGGGGGGGAGTGTGGGGGGTGGGGGAGAGTGTGGGGGGGGGGGAGAGTTTTGGGGGTGGGGGGAGAGTGTGGGGGTGGGGGAGAGTGTGGGGGGTGGGGGAGAGTGTGGGGGTGGGGGGAGAGTGTGGGGGGTGGGGGAGAGTGTGGGGGGTGGGGGAGGGGTTGTGGGGGTGGGGGAGAGTGTGGGGGTGGGGGAGGGGTGTGGGGGGGGGGGGAGAGTGGGGGGGGTGGGGGAGAGTGTGGGGGTGGGGGGAGAGTGTGGGGGTGGGGGAAGAGAGGTGTGGGGGGTGGGGGGAGAGTGTGGGGGGTGGGGGAAAAGTGTGGGGGTGGGGAGAGTGTGGGGGGTGGGGGAGAGTGTGGGGGGGGGGGAGAGTGGGGGGTGGGGGTGGGGGGGGAGGTGTGGGGGTGGGGAGAGTGTGGGGGTGGGGGGGGTGTGGGGGGGGGGGGAAAGAGTTGGGGGTGGGGGAGGGAGTGTGGGGGGTGGGGGAGAGTGTGGGGGGGGAAAGTGTGTGTGTGTGGGAGGGGAGAGCGTGTGGGGGAGGGAGAGTGT
>NC_069444.1:19598191-19640691 GCF_026875155.1 Cherax quadricarinatus
TTTGCATGTGCGTGTGTGAACGTCGGTTTCCCAGGCCTCTATCTTAAGGGCGGTGTCGCTACCCTATTGCCCGCGAATCTGGGCTCAATGAGCATAACTTCCCCCTCCCACTCTACCAAGCTTTTGATGAAGGAACTATTGAACAACTTAAAGATGAAAGGTGTAATGAAATGGCACCCAGGAGACAATGGTAGTGGCCGCCAGACTGCACAGGTGAGGCACCAACTTTCTTAACACACCAATGACGGTCTCAGGACACTTATTGTCTTGACCACCATAACAATAAAATTGACTTGGCCACCACATCAATAAAAACACTTACTGGACCACCATATCAATAAAAACACTGTCTAGACTACCACATCAATAAAAACATTGACTTGACCACCACATCAATAAAATCATTGTCTTGAGCACCACATCAATAAAATCATTGTCTTGAGCACCACATCAATAAAATCACTATCTTGACCACTACAGCAATCGAATCACTATCTTGACCACCACATCAATAAAATCACTATCTTGACCACCATATCAATAAAAACACTATCTTGATCACCACATCAATAAAATCACTATCTTGACCACCACATCAATAAAATCACTATCTTGACGACCACATCAATAAAACCACTACCTTGACCACCACATCAATAAAATCATTGTCTTGACCACCACATCAATAAAATCATTGTCTTGACCACCACATCAATAAAATCATTGTCTTGACCACCATATTTAATCGAACCTGTATTTGCTAAGACATCTTGAGTACAATGTTGCGTCTACCAGCACGTATCATACCATCATACCAATACAATCATTGCAACGCTCCGAAAACGACGTCCTTTAAGCTGGCAGGTATGTACATGTGAGTACATGGGAGTACGTGGTAGTACATGGGGGAAAAACAGACAGCAGAGGACTTGGAAGTCCGCACCGAGATTGCCCACTGACAAGAACTTACCTATTTGTCCCTAGAGTACGGACTGCCGTGTATTATTTAGGAGTGTTTAGTTGAAGACAGAAAAGCAGAACAAATATGGCAAAATAAACACTTAGTGAGCAGAAAGAAGAACATTGTAATAGACATGTGAGGTGTTAGACGCAAGTGGTAGTAACTTGTGTCTAATTTTTGTGTTAAACTTATCATAGAACTCAAGCAGATTCGTGAGACAGGATTTACCATCTCGGAAACCTTGCGAGTCCATTGCTTTCCAGGTGCTTCCCTAGGCTTTTCCTAATGATCTCCATAGCCGTTTTGCTCTTGAATGAAGGCGATACGTTGCCTGTAATGAAGGTTGGATCTGCATCAAGTGTTGCTCCTGCCTCGACCGTCGATTTAATTGTTCCGTGGCGGAACCAGAGTAACATTGGCGGAAAGAATATGTAATAACTCATACCGAGGTTTTTAAAGGGGAGGACTCCTCCGAGTGTGGTGAAGGAGGCGCTGCAGGAGGGAGAAAGGTGCTACTGCCTCGTTTCCCACCCCATTAAGAAAGGTGTTTTGATGTTACCGAGGGTCTCATGGCTCCGAGGAATTAAGGCCTATCCTTTCCTTTTCTAGAATTGAACCTGATTGGCTTCCCATTTTTCCCCTTTGGTTCTATATAACCCATACGGTTTCAGCGCTCCCCAGGAATGTAATTTAAAAAAACAATACATTGCGGGGCCGAGAAGATGGTGAAAAAGTAGGAGGTAGCTGTTCCTCAGGGAGGTAAGTGTGCCTGGTCTCTAGTTGGTATTGTCTCTCTCTCTCTCTCTCTCTCTCTCTCTATCTATCTATCTATCTATCTATCTATCTATCTATCTATATATCTATTTGTCTATATCTTTACATAAGGGTTTTACTGGGTTAGGTTTTCATTCTCTCTCTCTTTCTCTGGCTCTGTCTCTCTTAGTTATTCTCTTTGTGCGTCTGCCTAACCTTCCCGTTTGATTTATTCTATTGAATCGCTCACCTTCCCCTCCCCCCCCCTCTCTCTCTCCCTGTAGTCAGTGTTTGGTTACTTCTCACCAGCACTTCCGCATTTCTTCCTTCCATGTGCATCTCTCACCAGAGTAAATTATCTCTTTTTACATGACTCTTCATTTAAAAAAAAATTCATCTCCTCACCTAGATATGTGTACTCCCACTTTTACGCAGCTGTCCGCCTAAACATGTCTATTCTTCTCCTTTTGAACACAACCTCACTTAGTTTCATTAGATTCTTTGTTTTCGTTCACGTTAGACTGCGTCTCTCTTGAGGTTTGGTGCTTTGCAAGATTCCTTTTGTAAGATGACTTTCGTCTCGGTAATCTTAAGGAGTCAGGCGAACCTCGAAATAGGTTGTAAATTATCCAAGTAGCTTGAGAAGGAAGAGGAGGAGGAGGAAGAAGAAGAAGAGGAGGAGTAGAAGGAGGAGAAGGAGGAGGAAAAGTTTAAGACTGGAGCAATGAAACCAGATCATATACACTTCCTTGGGGACAATTTTTTAACTATAGTAGAATACCACACACACCTGTTGTGTCCACTAACATTTATCGTTACTCCAGCACTCGGTATATCCTTCGTTATTATTATTATTATTATCAATACGTACACGTGACAATATTTTGTGGCATGCGTTGTTACATTCTCCACACGAGGAGACCCGCGAGAAAGCATTAGTTATCTGCTTGCTTTCAACACATCCGGCAAGTTACGATCCCCAAGTCGTTGAGAATTTTGCTGCCTGCTACCAAGAAATTTTACACCCAGGCTCCGGAACACACCAGCTGGCGTCGTCTCCTTGTATGACACTAACAGGACCCCAGAGAAGCCTGTATCCTCGTATGCAACACCTGTACCCTTGCATGACGTAAGCAGGACTCCAGAGAAGCCTGTATCCTCGTATGCAGCACCTGGACCCTTGCATGACGTAAGCAGGATTCCAGAGAAGCCTGTATCCTCGTATGCAGCACCTGGACCCTTGCATGACGTAAGCAGGATTCCAGAGAAGCCTGTATCCTCGTATATAGCACCTGTATCCTTTCATGACAAAAGCAGGACCCCAATGTTGCACGTTCCTTCACTCGTACAGACTCCGCGCTGTCTGATGCAAACGAGGTGAAGGTGTTAAGAACGAAGGTTTACTGAGTACAATCATCACAACAGCTGCACCAAACGTTGTGATGTGTCGCAGGTCGTGTGATAGACCTGCTCTTGGCCTGTCAAATAGCGTAGGCAGCAGTAGACAGAGAAGGGCTGAAAGATAGACACTTGGATGTTTTCTCTTCACTAATACTGGTGCAAATCTAGCAATGGCTAGACTTGCACCAGTAGAGAAACAAAGGGTCAAATATAGCAGTTCACCGTATAATACTCACAACCTGAGAACAAGTGGGAAAGACAAATAGATAGTTATCCAGAGTTCTCTAATGACGTTTTGCCCCAAAATAGGATTTAACTGTTGGTGGCTTGATAAGATACACTACGTGGGAAAAACGTCGTCAGTAAATGATTCCGCATACCCGCGTTTAGTGTCTCTTTACCCTCGTGTTTGTAGCTCATGTCATTACTGATCCACGTGGAACAGAATATATAGTATGTGTGTATGTGTGTGTGTGTGTGTGAGAGAGAGAGAGAGAGAGCGTGGGTGGAGTTATCAAAACAACGTAGCTGTGGGTGCGCCACAAGGCTCACACGGCAGCCAATAATATTAAAGCGAAGTGCCAGGAAGGTTGACTGGCCCGACCCACGCTAACTTGTTGAAGGCACCGCCTCGGGTGCCACCTAGGGTGCCGCCTCGGGTGGCATCTAGGGGTCCCTCGGGTGCCTGTTACACGCACCAGGCTCCCTGGCTTACTCCTTTCCACGGGGAAGATAAAGTCTGCTGTACGTAAGCCTTCGTTCTAATGTTTCATGACTGCTGCCCGTTACTGATATCCAATGATATCTGATTGTGTGAGACATCACATATTATCTGACAACAAAACAGCAGCCTCAGGCATCACACGGTGTGTCTAACATCAACACAGCACCCTCAGACATCACACGGTGTGTCTAACATCAACACAGCAGCCACAGACATCCCACGGTGTGTCTAACATCAACACAGCAGCCTCAGACACCACACAGCGTGTCTGACATCAACACAGCAGCCTCAGACATCACACAGCGTGTCTGACATCAACACAGCAGCCTCAGACATCACACAGCGTGTCTGACATCAACACAGCAGCCTCAGACATCAAACGGTGTGTCTAACATCAGGATATATCACCATACCATCTTGTCTAAACAACAGTTAGGTCTGTATACGATTAATTAAGTATGACAAAAGTCACAATAGCTTGAGCTGGAGCTCCACCTTCATCATAGTTATAGCAGTGGTGTATAATTTTTAACCAAGCTGCATTATATTACATACCTATAATTATTTAGTTAGCTGAAATATACTCCCACAGCAAATTGATATTTTTGAGTATTCTACTAAATACACAATTTATTGGGAAACTGTAATTAAATTTATTCGTATTTAGCTTTTGTACGGGGTAGGACAGTTATCATCCTCCATGGGGGGAACGCTAAATCCGTAGGGGGTCGTATAGCGCCAAGGAAATGGGAGGTGGAGTTTGACCCATGGATGCTGAGGTGTGTGTGTGTGTGTGTGTGTGTGTGTGTGTGTGTGTGTGTGTGTGTGTGTGTGTGTGTGTGTGTGAGGAACAGACGCTGGCGTCCTCATGACGGGGCGAGATGAGAACCACCAAAACTCTTCAGCCTTCAGTAAATTTAATATCAGTTGTGAGAGCATATTTCGTAAGAGGAAGTGAGAGAGAGATAGTGAGAGAGAGAGATAGAGAGAAAGAGATACCACTCTGGCACTGGAAATGAGAGCTTCGTCATGTGAACACACCTCAGATGTAATCAGCGTCTCAGGCGGATGCTCTTGATCCTAGAAAAGTGAGGAAGTACCAGAGACAAGACAACACTCATCTCGCAGAGGAACTGAGAGATATCAGTTAAGACACATGTGAAACATCTGGTTACCTTCATTGTAGACGTTTCGCCACCCAGTGGCTTTATCAATACAGATTCTTGGACATAATTAGAAGATAGTAGAACTATATACAAAAGATGAGGTAATCAGTCCCTCAGTCTCGGAGTTAGTGTTTTAACTTTCATCTTGCTGGTATGGTATACCTTTCTTGCACAACTGAGAGATATCCTCGATAAGCATGTCATCAAGTCTCCCTGTGTTGGTGCATGTCATCAAGGTACCCACCTTGATTCATGTCATCAACTCACCCACCGTGATGCAGCTGTGACCTCCTGCAGACACCCACCTACTCCCGCCTGTTGTGACTTCCTGTTACCACCTACTGTGGCCCACTGCGCTTCATTTCCCAATCCTTGCGCCTCTTCGAGGGGCCGACTTTTAAGCTGCCCTCAACCTCAATTCCTTTCAAGGGTGGCCATGGGTGGCCCCTTAGTGTGGGTGGCCCCTTGGTGCGGGAGGCCAGGCGGTAAAGCTCCAACGGAGACAACTAATATATACATCCAAGCATTATTGATTCTTGATACGCTGTGCTATACTTGTTTACGCTACAAACACTCGTGTCTTTGCCGTGTTGTATTTGCTTGCACTATGAACACTCGTTTTTTTATATTTCATGACAAACACTCGTGCTTTGCAATGTTGTGATTGTTTAAACAACAAACACTCGTAACTTTGCAGTTATAATTGTTTACACAACAAACACTTACGCCTTCACCATGTTACGGTCACTTACACAACAAACACTCGTGACTTTGCAATGTTGTGATTGTTTACACAACAAACACTCGCCTTCACCATGTTCGTGTGGCTTACTCCACAAACACTGGTGTGCTCTGCATGTTATGGTCGCCAGCACAAAAACACTGGTGTCTTCCTCGATCCATCACCGACTTGATGGCCAACTCAGGCATCGGCTCCAAGCAGAGGATTAGCTTTGTCTGTCAAGTATGTAAATATCTCATGAATATGTTAGTTAGAAGGCAGGATTTATTGGCTTGTGGGTCGATATTTTAGAAGGGACGGGCGCATGAAGGCGCTCCAGTCTTAGGGGAAACATACTTCAGCACCGCCTTCTGCGGTAAAAGGGTTATTGGAATATTTCCCCTTCACAATCTACAAGTCTTGCACTTCAAGTGGATGCCTTGATGCTGATAAATGGATCTTGATCTAAGAAATTAGATCTGCCCCTTAACATTTGGAACAAATCTGATACATCATCCATTCTCCAAGGGTTGTGTGACTCCCCTAAGATTTTAGCGCTTCAGGTGAGTACAATGTTAATATTCCGCGTCATAAAAAAATGTAAAGAATGAACAAATTAAGATTCTTCAGCGTCTGTGAGTGGGAAGCAATCCTGTTTGACCCTGAGAACTGAACTGGACTCACAGGTAAGTAAGTACCCACAAGGGGCGAGGGGCAAGTGGGGACAGTGCGAAGAATAGTTGGTGAGAGGAATGTCTTGAGTCGAAGAGAGAAGAGTCAGGACTAGACCCAACTGCTAAGCCTGGATAAACAATGACGAAGACGATATAGAAGACAGCTGGAACTCTGCAGGTGCTGACTGCATCTTGCTGGATGGTAGAGTGCTGCATCTTGATGGTGATTGGTGGCTGCAGGCGACAGGGAGGAGCTCAACGTTGATTGGTCATTTCATAATGGCTTGGTGGTTATTTGGAATTGTGACCCTGAGGAAAGAGAAGAGCAGCCCTAAATAGTGGGATTTAAAGGCCTATACCAGTATCAAGGCGCGCTCTACCCCCTCCCCATCCCAGGATGGAGACAAGGAACATTCCGTAATGTATTTCCTTCATTATGAAACTAGAAAGACGTGAAGTGTCAGGATATTTTACTGGGAAACGTTGCACCACGAACAGACTTTTTTCTATTCCATTCGTGGCGAAACGTCTCGTCAATAAAATTTCCAGACACTTCTCACGAATTTTGTTTCAAAATTAACTGTGTTTCACACCAGCTCATACATAGTTCCAGCATTCAAGATGGCGGACACACAATCATCTCAAGCCGGTGTCATTGATGCACAAGAGTGTCTTAGGTAATGAGTGAGACACAAGTCTGCAACAGTCGGATATCTTTAATGTGTCTCACTCATCCACATCTTGGTATTGTGTATCATAACTGTAATGATACATATCTTAAGTAGCAAAGATGACAATAACGGAACACTTGGAGAAGCAACGGAACTTCAGACATAAACCCCTAATAAGTTAAGGAGAATAAACCCTGTCTCACACATCTGGCTGGAATATGGCTGTGAGCCGACTAATGGTTTATAAGGACACCTTTGGCAAACGGAGACATTTTTCTGTACAAATACAAGTATGTTAATACCGACAGATTGTGAGAATAAAACACATGCACAACAAAGACATTTAACAAGAAACGGGAGCGATTCACCTTATTAAATATTTTGCCTGCGTTTATGTGTTTTATTCCCACCTATACACCTACAAGAGGCTGTATCAAGTGGTTAATAACAGCCTATTTCAAATCCACTGGAGTTCTATAAGTTAACAGGATAACCAAAAAAATGAGGAAGAATGGACAGCTCAAAGGTATTCGGTGCTTCCCCGTGAGTGACGAGTCGAGAGACTGGAAGAACAACCATGGATCTCTGGACACCTACTTCGCTGGAACAGGAAACATCTGAGCACAGTAAGAGTGTGGTACTAGTATGAGTAGTGATAGCCTATTTCGGATTAGCAGTAGATCCAAGTGGCATACCAATGACCTTAGTAAAGACGCGTAGCAGGACAAGCTTTGGTTAGGACAATGTTTCTCTCTGTGTAGAGCTTTATAAAGTCATGACTTAATAAAGCTCTAGTGTGTCTTTTCTTCACTGGGACAAGTGCTGTTGTTGACACATACACGACACAGCTGTCTACAAAGTGACCTGTGCTTCCTCTTGACCTAAAACTAATGAGGAGAATAAATAACGGAGCAGACAAGGGAAAGTTACAAGAGGACTTGGACAAACTGCAGGAATGGTCACACAGGAAATTATTACACTCTAACAACAAGTGTAAAGTTATGAGAATGGCAGAGAGAGAGAAAGAGAGAGAGAGAGAGAGAGAGAGAGAGAGAGAGAGAGAGAGAGAGAGAGAGAGAGAGAGAGAGAGAGAGAGAGAGAGAGAGAGAGAGAGAGAGAGACAGACAGACAGACAGATACGACATAGAGACGGGATAGCAGAAGCTATTAAACTCAGAGAAAAACATAAGAAAGAAAGAAAGAGCACTGCAGCAGGCCTACCGGCCCAAGCTAGGCATGGGCCAATAGGGATGTTTGCGTAATACTTCAGTCACGGTATTTTTGCTTTTTTATTCTTTACTCACTAGAACAGAGACCGACTGACAAGGTGACATAGTTGGTAATGGGTGCCAGAGATGGCACTCTGAGGGGTCACCGGAAAGTGGAACAATTTGAAATGAGGAAGTGAATGAAGAA
This sequence comes from Cherax quadricarinatus, assembly GCF_026875155.1. Taxonomy (NCBI): domain Eukaryota; kingdom Metazoa; phylum Arthropoda; class Malacostraca; order Decapoda; family Parastacidae; genus Cherax; species Cherax quadricarinatus. The sequence goes on from NC_069444.1 coordinate 19,606,679, forward strand.
AATTCCTTACACAGTTTAAAGAAAAGGAACGATGTTGGCCATTACTGAGAGACATACACATCACCTCTCGGTGTCTGTACTCATCTAGTTGTGGTTGCAGGGATCTAGTCACAGCTCCTGCCTCCGCCTCTTCACTGGCCGCTGATAGGTCACTCTTCCTGCTCTATGAGCTTTATCATACCTCTTCTTAAAGCTATGTATGGATCCTGCCTCCATCCTATGGAGAGGGAGCATGGACACGGGGGTCGTCCCACAGTTACTGAAAACAACAGACATAGCCCCACTCCGCAAAGGGGGCAGTAAAGCAATAGCAAAGAACTACAGACCGATAGCACTAACATCCCATATCATAAAATCTTTCAAAGGGTCCTAAGAAGCAGGATCGCCACCTATCTAGATACCCATCAGTTACACAACCTAGAGCAACATAGATTAAGAGCAGGTCGCTCCTGTCCCAACTACTGGATCACTACGACAAGGTCCTAGATGCATTAGAAGACAAAAAGAAGAATGCAGATGTAATATACACAAATTTTGCAAAAGCCTTCGACAAGTGTGACCATGGCGTAATAGCGCACAAAATGCGTGCTAAAGGAATAACAGGAAAAGTTGGCAGATGGATCTATAATTTCCTCACAAACAACACAAAGAGTAGTAGTCAACAGAGTAAAGTCTGAGGCAGCTACGGTGAAAAGCTCTGTTCCACAAGACACAGTACTTGCTCCCATCTTGTTCCTCATCTCATATCCGACATAGACAAGGATGTCAGCCACAGCACCGTGTCTTCCTTTGCAGATGACACCCGAATCTGCATGACAGTGTCTTCCATTGCAGACACTGCAAGGCTCCAGGCGGACATCAACCAAATCTTTCAATGGGCTGCAGAAAACAATATGAAGTTCAACGATGAGAAATTTCAATTACTCCGATATGGTAAACACGAGGAAATTAAAACTTCATCAGAGAACAAAAGAAATTCCAGCCACAAAATAGAGCGAAAAACCAACGTCAAAGACCTGGGAGTGATCATGTCGGAGGATCTCACCTTCAAGGACCATAACATTGTATCAATCGCATCTGCTAGAAAAATGACAGGATGGATAATGAAAACCTTCAAAACTAGGGAGGCCAAGCCCATGATGACACTCTTCAGGTCGCTTGTTCTATCTAGGCTGGAATATTGCTGCACACTAGCAGCACCTTTCAAGGCAAGTGAAATTGCTGACCTAGAAAATGTACAGAGAACTTTCACGGCGCGCATAACGGAGATAAAACACCTCAATTACTGGGAGCGCTTGAAGTTCCTGAACCTGTACTCCCTGGAACGCAGGCTGGAGAGATACATGATTATATACACCTGGAAAATCCTAGAGGAACTAGTACCGAACTTGCACACGAAAATCACTCACAACGAAAGCAAAAGACTCGGCAGACGATGCAACATCCCCCCAATGAAAAACAGGGGTGTCACTAGCACGTTAAGAGACAATACAATAAGTGTCAAGGGCCCGAGACTGTTCAACTGTCTCCCAGCATACATAAGGGGGATTACCAATAGACCCCTGGCTGTCTTCAAGCAGGCACTGGACAAGCACCTAAAGTCGGTACCTGACCAGCCGGACTGTGGCTCGTACGTTGGATTGCATGCAGCCAGCAGTAACAGCCTGATTGATCAGGCTCTGATCCACCATGAGGCCTTGTCACAGACCGGGTCGCGGGTGCGTTGACTCCCGGAACTCTCTCCAGGTAAATTCCAGGTAAACTACATCACTTCCCAGACTATTCCACTTCCTGACAACTCTGTGACTGAAGAAATACTTCCTAACATCCCTGTGATTCATATGAGTCTTCAGCTTCCAACTGTGACCCCTTGTTGCTGTGCCCCATCTCTGGAACATCCTGTCTCTGTCTACCTTGTCGATTCCTCTCAGTATTTTATATGTCGTTATCATAACCCCCCTGTCTCTCCTGTCCTCCAGTGTTGCCAGGTCGATTTCCCTTAACCTCTCCTCGTAGGACATACCCCTTAGCTCCAGATCTAGTCTTGTTGCAAACCTTTGCACTTTCTCTAGTTTCTTTACGTGCTTGGCCAGGTGTGGGTTCCAGACTGGTGCTACATACTCCAATATAGGCCTAACATACACAGTGTACACTCACTGTACAGGGTCCTGAACAATCCCTTATTGAGATGTCGGAATGCTGTTCTTAGGTTTGCTAGGCGCCCGTATGCTGCAGCAGTTATTTGGTTGATGTGCGCCTTAGGAGATGTGCCCGGTGTTATATTCACCCCCAGATCCTTTTCCTTGAGTGAGGTTTGTAGTCTCCGGCCCTCTAGACTGTACCCCGTCTGCGGTCTTCTTTGCCCTTCCCCAATCTTCATGACTTTGCACTTGGTGGGGTTGAATTCCAGGAGCCAATTTCTGGACCAGGCCTGCAGCCTGTCCAGATCCCTATGTAGTTCCGCCTGATTCTCGTCCAATTAATTCTTCTCATCAACTTCACATCATCTGCAAACAGGGACACTTCTGAGTCTATTCCTTCCGTCATGTCCTTCACACATACCAGAAACAGCATCGGTCCTAGGACTGACCCCTGTGGAATCCCGCTAGTCACAGGCGCCCACTCTGACACCTCGCCACGTACCATTACTCGCTGTTGTCTTCTTGACAGGTATTTCCTGATCCATTGCAGTGACCCTGTTATCCTTGCCTGGTCCTCCAGCTTTTGCACTAATCTCTTGTGTGGAATTGTGTCAAACGCCTTCTTACAATCCAAGAAAATGCAATCCACCCACCCCTCTCTCTTGTCTTAACGCTGTCACCCTGTCGTACAACTCCAGTAGGTTTGTAACACAGGATTTCCCGTCCCTGAAACCTTGCTCATTCCTTTCTAGGTGCTCCATCACTTTTCGCCTGATAATATTCTCCATGACTTTGCATATATATGTCAGTGACACTTGTCTGTAGTTTAATACTTCTTGTCTGTCTCTTTTTTTAAAAATTGTGACTACTTTTGCTGTCTTCCATACCTCAGGTAGTCGCCCTGTTTAGAAAGAAGTCTTGAAGATTGTTGTTAGTTGTACACATTACACATAGTACCTCTGCTCCCTCTCTCAGGATCTATGGAGAGATGTTATCAGGTCATCGCCTTTGAGGTATCTAGCTCGCTTAGCAGCCTCTTCACTACTTCCTCGGTTGTATGTATTTTGTCCAATAGTTGATGGTGTACCCCACCTCTTTGTCTTTCTGGAGTCCCTTCTGTCTCCTCTGTGAACACTTCTTTGAATCTTATGTTGAGCTCCTCACATACTTTGCGGTCGTTTCATGTGATCTCCCCTTCTTCCTTCCTCAGCCTGATTACCTGGTCCTTGAATGTTGTTTTCCCCCTGAAGTGGCTGAACAACAGCTTCAGGTCAGATTTGGCTTTCGCTGCTATGTCATTTTCGTATTGTCGTTGGGCCTCCCTTCTTATCTATACTTCTTCCATTCTCTAGCACACTTGGTTTTGGTCTCTACACCTTTGGATGAACCAAGGGCTCATCCTGTCTTTCTCGCTGCTTCTGTCACCCATGGGTACAAACCTCTGCTCGACTTCCTTGCATATTCTTGTCACATATTCCTTCATCTCGTTTACTGACTTCCCTGCCAGTTATCTGTCCCACTGAACCCCGTGCAGGAAATTCTTCATGCATGTGTAGTCCCCTCTCTTGTAGTTTGACATTATTCGTCCAGCCCTTCCTACTTCCCTCTCCACTTGTAGCTCTACTATATATTCGAAGCTCAAAACCACGTGGTCACTGGCCCCAAGGGGTCTTTCATATGTGATGTCCTCAATATCTGCACTACTCTAGGTGAATACTAGGTCCAGTCTTGCTGGTTCATCCTCTCCTCTCTCTCTTGTAGTGTCCCTTAAGTGTTGGTACATGAGGTTTTCCAGTACCACCTCCATCACCTTAGCCCTCCACATTTCTGGGCCGCTATGTGGCTCCAGGTTCTCCTAGTCGATTTTGTGATTGAAGTCACACATAATCAGCAGTTTTGCCCTGCTCACATGAGCCCTTCTGACCACTTTAGTCAGTGTGTCAACCATCAACAGCCTCCTTCTGTTCTGTGGTGGGTTATACATCACTGCAATTTCCACCTTGGGACCTCCAAACTGAAGTGTCCCTATTATGCAGTCTTTTGCTTCTCCTCTGTCTCCTCTCTCCAGCTCATCAAAATCCCATTGGTTTTTGATGAGCAGTGCCACTCCTCCACCCTCTCTGTTCCCTCTGTCTTTCCTCAGGATCTGATATCCCGTTGGAAAGATGGCATCTGTTATCATTCCTGTGAGCTTGATTGCTGTGAGAGCTGTGATGTCCGGTGATGCTTCTTTGACTCTTGCATGCCACTCCTCCCATTTATTCGTTATTCCATCAGCGTTGGTGTACCATACCTTCAGTTTCCTCTCCATTACTGTGTTCTGGGGGGATGGGTCTGTGAGGGTGGGGGACCTGGCAGTGTGCTGTGAGATTCTACAGCATAGTGTGTGGTGGGCGCTGTAAGTGTGGATTGTGGTTTGTGTTGGGATAGCGTGTTTGGTTGTGGGGTTCTGGGGTGGTTCTGTGTGTCCTTACGCTTGCTGCTCTGCCCTGCTCCGGTTGTCCTCTGATGACTCTGTCCTTGTCTCTCTTCCTAGTCCCTTTCGTTTCTCTGTCCTGTCCCTCAGCTGTTGTCATTCTGTTCTTGTTCTGTCCCAGTCTAGGAACACCATCTTGTATGATGATGATTCCTTCAGCCATGGTTTCTCTTGCAGGATCCTGTGTGTGTGTGTGTGTGTGTGTGTGTGTGTGTGTGTGTGTCTTAGTATGTATACACTGGGAGATTAAAATGTATTCTTGACTGGTGGTGTACAAGATATGTTCAGCCATAATGACCCTCGTGCAGTCAATAGCGTCGGGGCCAGGAGCCGAGACTCAACCCCTTGCATTCAAATCCAGGTGAACACAGATGGTGGAGACACAGCTGGGTTTGAAATTGCAACACACGCATTCCTCTCTACCTTGGTTTAATTTTTGGGGCGAGATTTTTAGTCTCGTGACAGACTGCGAGAACTGTTTTCTCTGTCTCTCTCTCTCTCTCTCTCTCTCTCTCTCTCTCTCTCTCTCTCTCTCTCTCTCTCTCTCTCTCTCTCTACTCTGGGAAATGAGCGATTAAACATGAACTCTGAGAAATGAACACAGGGAAATAAACTGAAAAATAATCGCTGGAAATAAACGCTAGGAAATAAACGCTGAAAAATGAACTCTGGGAAATGACCACTGGAAAAAAACATGAACCTTGAAAAAAACGAACGCTTGAAAAAAACGAAAGCCGAATAAAACAAACACTAGAAAAAACGAACTCTGGAAAAACGAACACTGGAAAAAAACGAACGCTGGATAAAACGAAAGCTGAATAAAACAAACACTAGAAAAAAACGAACGCTGGAAAAAACGAACGCTGGAAAAAAACGAACGCTGGTAAAAAAAACTAACGCTGAAAAACAGAACGCTAAAAAACGAACTCTGGAAAAAACGAACGCCGAGAAACAAACTACGGGAATACAAACAAAAAAAAAAAGCAAGAGCTTTATAAGCGCCTTGAGTACCAGATATTAAGCTCCGTAAATTGTCAGGTCATCAGCGCTCAGGCGCTTCCTAATGACGCTGTTATTGGATTCCGAACAGTGGTAATTAGCGAATTATCAGGGACCTCGTCTAGGAATGACTAAATTACCCGTAATTAGAGCCCCGGGAATGACTGAGCTCCAGGATAAGAGGAATGACGGAGCCGCCAGGGGAAAGTTGAACCTCGTGTGGGATGAGACACAGGAGGTTCTGAGGACCTTCGCTCTCCAGCTTGCTGGCCCTCCCCAGCGCTGAGACACAGGTGGTTCTGAGAGTCCTCACTCCCCCCCCAGTGCTGAGACACAGGTGGTTCTGAGAGTCCTCATTCGCCCTCCCCAGCGTTGAGACACAGGTGGTTCTGAGAGTCCTCGCTCGCCCGCCCCAGTGCTGAGACACAGGTGGTTCTGAGAGTCCTCACTCGCCCTCCCCAGCGCTGAGACACAGGTGGTTCTGAGAGTCCTCGCTCGCCCTCCCCAGCGCTGAGACACAGGTGGTTCTGAGAGTCCTCACTCGCCCTCCCCAGTGCTGAGACACAGGTGGTTCTGAGAGTCCTCACTCGCCCTCCCCAGCACTGAGACACAGGTGGTTCTGAGAGTTCTCACTCGCCCCCCCAGCGCTGAGACACAGGTGGTTCTGAGAATCCTCGCTCGCCAGCTCACTTGCCCTCTCAAGCGCTGAGACACAGAAGGTTCTGAGAATCCTCGCTCGCCAGCTCACTTGCCCGCTCCAGCGCTCATTCCTGAAGGAGCTCATCTTTCGCTATTGTTGTTGTTTTAATGCAGATGTATTGGAACAACGCTGAAATACATCGCTGTATTTTCCACTGTCGCAAGGGATCTTGAGCCTGTCTTATGTTGGTCTCTTTTTAATTTATTTCGAAAAGGCTATTATAAAGGCCGGCCATTTATTATATTTATTAAAGTGGTCATATTAAAGACTCGACATTATTTCCCGCTTCGAAATATATTTATCGCTTTATTTTGCGTATTTCTCAGAAATTATAATTATTATTTTATGGGGGAACGATAAACCCGTATGTCATGTAGGGGGGTAATGATTGAATAGGATATAAGTGGGGAATATGGGAGTAGGGGCTTATGTAGGCAGGGTAGAGGCAGGCGAGGTGGTAGGAGTGAGATGATTAGCGGAGGTAGGTAGGTAATGACAGGTCAGTGGTGACCACCACGACACTCTCATTAACTCTACACTACTCACTAACATATGCCTCGCCCATTCTTCACTCATATAAACATAATAAAATATAAGAAAAAAGAATAAATAACGGGGACAGTGAATATTACTATTCTACTCAAACACAGTTTATTATTAAGTCCTTGTACAATAATATATTTGGGAACAGGAGTATATCATTGTGGTTTAGATAAATGGGATGGTACACATAGGCAGTGAGACAAGGAACACAATCAACTTGACGAAAATGAATATAACTTACAATATAGCACAGAGGACAGTTCACTACAGGAACTAAGCCACAGGTCCCAAGACCTACACAGCACTGCACCCCAGCAGCAGCTCCGCTCGAATCTCCCTACTCAGCTCTTCCTTGGGCTTTTATGGTGGTCCAAGCACCCTCCACAACCACGTGTACGACCTGACGCCTAGGTCTGAGGCGTCAAGAACAAAAGACCTCAGACGTGGGCGTGGCTACAGACGTTTGCCAAGGCAAGGTGTGACCATATAATTGGTTAAATTAGGTCTCCCCAGAGACCTCACAAGCCCAGCTGGACTACATCACACGTAAGGGTCATACTGCGCCTGGGTGAGAGGTAATATTTTTTATTCGCCCGCGGGGGCGTTGACCCCCAGAAGCATCCTACAGATATCCTTCAGATATCCTGCAAGTATCCTTCGGGTAACCCTTACGTATCCTTTAGGTATATATCGGGTATCCTTCAAACATCCTCTAGGTACCTTTCAGGTGTGCTTTGGGTATCCTACAGGCATCCTTCAGATATGCTACAGGTATCCTTCAGGTATCCTTCAGATATTCAGGTATCCCTGGTAATTAGGTGTCGGAGCAACACCTATCTCGCCCCTCTCCATTACATTAAGTGGCAGGTGATAGGGGGTGTCAGGTGACGACCAACAGGGTGGCAGACAGCAGGTGATAGGCGACACAGGAGGCAGCCATCACGATGGCAGACAGCAGGCTACGGGTGACAGGTGTGTGTGTGGCAGACAGCGGGTGACGGGCGACAGGTGTGCGTGCGTACCGGATACAGCAGGTGACGGGTGGTAGATGTGTGCGGCAGACAGGGGATGACGGGTGACAGGTGTGTGTGCGTGTGTGTACGACAGATAGCGGGTAACGGGTGACAGGTGTGCGTGTGTGTATGTGTGTACTCACCTAGTTGAGGTTGCAGGGGTCGGGTCCTAGCTCCTGGCCCCGTCTCTTCACTGGTCGCTACTGGATCACTCTCCCTGAGCCGTGAGCTTTATCATACCTCTGCTTAAAGCTATGTATGGATCCCGCCTCCACTACATCGCTTCCCAGTGTGTGTGGTTGTGTGTGTGTGTGTGTGTGTGTGTGTGTGTGTGTGTGTGTGTGTACTCACCTAGTTGTACTCACCTAGTTGAGGTTGCGGGGGTCGAGTCCGAGCTCCTGGCCCCGCCTCTTCACTGATCGCTACTAGGTCACTCTCCCTGAGCCGTGAGCTTTATCATACCTCTGCTTAAAGCTATGTATGGATCCTGCCTCCACTACATCGCTTCCCAAACTATTCCACTTACTGACTACTCTGTGGCTGAAGAAATACTTCCTAACATCCCTGTGATTCATCTGTTTTTTCAGCTTCCAACTTTTGCCCCTTGTTACTTTGCCCAAATTTCCCCTGGAAATTTTTGTTTTTTTGCCCAAACCTTGTAAAATTCCTCTCAGTATTTTGTATGTCTTTACCCAGGGGTCCCCCCTTTCTCTTCCCCCAGTGTGTCAGGTTGTTTCCCTTTAACCTCTCCTCGTAAGGACATCCCCCCTCTTAGTTCGGGGATTTTAGTCTTTTTGAAAAACCTTTGCACTTTCTCTAGTTTCTTCACGTGCTTGGCTAGGTGGGGGTTCCAAACGGGTGGCCCCCATACTCCAATAGGGGCCCTTTACTACACGGTGTACAGGGTCCTAAAATGATTCCTTATTAAGATGTCGGAAATGCGTTCTGAGGTTTGCTAGGCGCCCATATGCTCCCAGCAGTTATTTGGTTGATGTGCGCTTCAGGAGATGTCCCTGGTGTTATACTCACCCCAAGATTTTTTTCCCTTGAGTGAGGTTTGTAGTCTCTGACCCCCTAGACTGTACTCCGTCTGCGGCCTTCTTTGCCCTTCCCAATCTTCATGGACTTTGAAATTTGGTGGGATTGAACTCCAGGAGCCAATTGCTGGCCCAGGTCTGCAGCCTGTCCAGTCCCTTTTTGAGTTCTGCCTGTCTTCAAATCGAGTGAATTCTTCTCATAAAACTTCACGTCATCTGCAAACAGGGACACCTCAGAGTCTATTCCTTCCGTCATGTCGTTCACAAATACCAGAAACAGCACTGGTCCTGGGACTGACCCTGCGGGACCCGCTGGTCACAGGCCCCCCACTCTGACACCTCGCCACGTACCATGACTCGCTGCTGTCTTCCTGACAAGTTTTCCCCTGATCCTTTTGTAGTGCCTTCCCTGATATCCTGCTTGGTCCCCCAGTTTTTGCACCAATCTCTTGTGTGGAACTGGGGTCAAACGCCTTCTTGCAGCCCAAAGGAAAATGCAATCCACCCACCCTCTCTCTCTTGTTTTATGCTGTCACCATGTCATAGAACCCCAGTGGGTTTTTGTGACACAGGATTTCCGTCCTGAAACCATGTTGGCTGCTGTTGATGAGATCGTTCCTTTCTAGGTGTTCCACCACTCTTCTCTGATAATCTTCTCCATGATTTTGCATACTATACATGTCAGTGACACTGGTCTGTAGTTCAATGCTTCATGTCTGTCTCCTTTCTTAAAGATTGGGACTACATTTGCTGTCTTCCATGCCCCAGGCAATCTCCCTGTTTCGATAGATGTATTGAAATATTGTTGTTAGGGGTACACCCTAAGCGCCTCTGCTCCCTCTCTCAATACCCATGGGGAGATGTTATCTGGCCCCATTGCTTTGAGGTATCTAGCTCACTCAAGAAGCCTCCTTCACTTCTTTTCTTCCTCTTTGGTGTGCACTGTGTCCAGCACTTGGTGGTAATGCCCCACCTCTCCGTCTTTTCCTGGAGTCCCTTCTGTCTCCTCTGTGAACACGTCTTGAATCTCCTTGTTTTGCGTTCTTCACATACTTCACGTCAATTCTTGTTGTCTCTCCTCCTTCTTTCTAGAGCCTGATTACCTGGTCCTTGACTGTAGTTTATTCCTCCTGAATGTGGCCTGTACAACAGTTTCGGGTCAATTTGGCTTTTCGCTGCTATGTCATTTTTCATATTGACTTTGGCCTCCCTTTATTATCTTGCGTATTCTTTTCTTGCTCAAACTACTGGTTCTCCCTTATCTCCTGGGTCCTTTGCCTCTATATTTTCCTTCCTTCCCTAGCACACTGTTTTTGCCTCCCAGCACCTTTGGGTTAAACCATGGCTCAACCCTGGCTTTTTCATTATTTCCTGTTTACCCTTCGGGTACAAACCTCTCCTCAGCCATCCTTGCATTTTGTTTCTACAAATTCCATCATCTCATTAACTGGCTTCCACCTGCCAGTTCTCTGTCCACAAGAACCCCTTTCAGGTAGTTCCTCATTTCCTGTGTAGCCCACTTACTTGTAGTTTGGCGTTCACACTTGCATGTGTGTACTCACCTAGTTGTACTCACCAGTTGAGGTTGCGGGGGTCCGAGTCCGAGCTCCTGGCCCCGCCTCTTCACTGATCGCTTCTAGGTCACCTCTCCCCTGAGCCGTGAGCTATATCATACCTTCGTGCATAAAGCTATGTATGGATCCTGCCTCCACACAATCGCTCCAAACATTCCACTTACTGACTACTCTGAGGCTGAAGAAAATACTTCCTAACAACCCTGTGATTCTCTGTGTCTTTCGCTTCCACTGTGTCCCCTGTTACTGTTCCAATCTCCTGATTACATCCCTTTCTTTGTCCACTCTTGCAATTCCTCTCAGTAATTTTTGTATGTCGTTTATCATGTCCCCCCTATCTCTCCTGTCCTCCGTGGTCGTCAGGATTGATTTCCCTTAACCTCTCCTCGTATACATACAACTAGCTCTGGGACTAGTCTTGTTTGCAAACCTTTGCACTTTCTCTAGTTTCTCACGTGCTTTGGCTAGGTGGTGGGTTCCAAACTGGTGCCGCATATTATTCCAATATGGGCCTAACATACACGGTGTACAAGGGTCCTGATGATTCCTGAATGATGTGTGTGTGTGAGTGTGTGTGTGGTGTGTGTGTGTTGTGTGTGGTGTGTGTTTGTGGTTGTGTGTGTGTGTGTGTGTGTGTGTGTGTGTTGGGGTGCGTGTATGTTGTGTACATCAGACGTAAGTGACGGGTGACAAGGTAATGCTGTACGCAGAACAGGGAGGTGACGGGTGACAGGTGCGCGGACAAGTCAGAGCGGGGTACCGTGGTGACAGGTATGTGTGTGTGTGCGGCAGACCGGGGTGATGGGTGACAGGTGGTCGCGCAGACGCAGGTGGCGCGCAGAACCGGCAGGTGCGCGGCAGAAGCAGGTGCGCGGCAGACATAACTCTTCATAAACGAACTAGACCTCTGCGTGTCTCTATGAAGCTGTGACGTCACGCAAACAGCCTCATTTGATAATGTATTGATGTCGCCCATCTGTTATTAGAAGGGGTGGGGGGAGGTGGGAGGCCGGGTAGGAGGGAGGGGGGAGGGGAGCGGGTAGGAGGGGGGGGGGAGGGAGGCGGTAGGGAGGGGAGGGGGAGGGGAAAGGGGAAGTGTGAAGGATCGGGGGGGGTCTAAATTGTTCACAAGGTTGGTCTGAAGCCGTACTAGCTCCCATCACTTCTTGCTCTGTACTAATCGGTAATGAAAAAGGTTGTACTAAAGTTGGTAGAATTACCGACAATATGTAAAGTAAAAGGACACAAGTGCAACTAATGTGACATTTAATTTGTGGCAACGTTTCGCTCTCACAGGAGCTTTATATCAGCCATTACAAACAGTACAGGCATAGAAAGTACAACAGTACATATACAAAACCGTAAGCAGATAGCTTTTATATCCCATTACTCATGTACGAATTATTTGCACTTCCCAATTGTATTATTTTTGTTACTGACTACTACTACCTACCACTAGTGAACATCGAATGGGTACCTCACTAGAATTGGCCCCCACTCAGAGCCTTTATATACCGCACGTTCCCATGTATTGTTTTGTAATGGCTTGATAAAGCTCCTGGAGAGCGAAACGTTGCCACAATAAATGTCACATTAGTTGCACTTGTGTCCTTTTACTACAATGTAAAAGGTGGCCATTCCTTTCCTCCAAGGTGATCTTTCATCGCCAAACGTGGACATAAGCTTTTCAGATCCTCTTCCTGTAGAGTCAGAGAAGCCCCTTGAAAGTTCAGGTGAGACAATGTCTCGTGAGATTCATGTGGGATTAAAAACCATTGATGCTACTCACGAAAGCGAGGTAGTAGATCACAGTTCACTTACATAAGAAACATAACAAAAGAAACCCCGAAAAAAAAAGGGTACACTGCAGAAGGTCTACTGGCCCATGCGAGGCAAGTCCAAGTCTCCTACCGGCTTAAGCCAATCAACCCCAACCTAGTCAGGTCAGTCACATTGACTTAAGGGAGGAACACGCACCGACCTGAAGCAAAGCATCGGTCTAACTCACACCCACCCACATCCACTCAATGATTTTATCCACCTATTTTAAAGCTACACAACGTTCTGGCCTCTATAACGGTACTTGGGAGTTTTTTCCACTATCCACAACATCTATTACCAAACCATACTTTTCCCTATATCCTTCCTGAAATCTGATTTTTCCAACTTAGAAAGCATTGCCTGTGGGGGGGGCGAGTCCTGTTCTAGGCTAGATATTTTCCAGCACACTATTTACATCCCCTTTATTTATTCCTGTCTTCCATTTATACACCTCAATCATATCCCCCCTAATTCTACGCTTTCTAGAGATTGCAGTTTTCCAGGGCCCTTATTCTAATCCTCATAGGGAAGGTATTCGATACATGGGATCAACTTTTGTTGTCATGCCACCTTTGTACATTTCCAGAAATTTATATCCATTCTGTAAAAACGGTACCAAAACTGAGGCAGCATAATCTAAATGAGGCCTAACCAAGGATGTATAGAGTTGAAAGAACAACCTGAGGACTCCTATTATTTATGCATCTTGATATGAACCAAGGATTTCAATTAGCTTTATTGCGAACACTTATGCACTTGTTGTCTTGGTTTCAGATTACTGCTAACCAGAACTCCTAAAATCTTTTTCGCAATCCGTAATATTAATATCTACACACAGTATTTAGTTCATATGTGGCATGGTTATTGGTCCCTGTCCAACATTTAGAACTTTGCATTTGTCTATATTAAACTGCATCTGCTCACTCTCCGACCACGCATCAAGGTCTATTCAAATCTTCCTGGAGTGCTCGAATGTCCTCGTCAGAATGAATTCGAACGGCCTATTTTGGTGTCATCGTCAAACTTGCCGATGTCGCTCTTTATGCCCTCATCATGTCGTTTTATGTAGATTGTGAACAGCAGGGGCCAAACACTGAACCCTGTGGAAACACTCGCTCGAGAACACATCCCCCACTCTGATTTCTCCCCATTTATGCAAACTCTCTGCTGCCTATTTGGTCAACCTGCCTCTATCCAGGAAAAAATTTCTCCTCCTATTCCATGTGCTTTAATTTTGCGCTCAATATTCCTCTGATGTGGGACGCCTGTCTAAAGCCATAACTGAAGTCCAGATACACAATAACATATCATTACCATGATCTACCTCCTCAAATACCTTAGTGAAAAAAGTTAATAAATTCGTAGGCAGGAACCCCCTTGTAAAAAACCAGCTGAGATACGTTTGATTAATTAATGCTTTCACAAGGTGGGCTACGAACTGCTCGCAATTATTGATTCCATAAATTTTTTCCCACTATGGAGGTTAGGCTTATTGGTCTATTAGTTCGAAGCTAAGACCTGTCACCTGTTTTTGAAAATAGTATCACATTTGCCATTTTCCACTTATCTGGCACCATGCCAGTTTGTAGTGATATGTTTGAAAAGATTAGCCAAAGGGGAGCTAAGCTCCTCCTTTACATTCCATTAGAACCCTTGTTAGATGAAATAAAGATATCCACCTCCGAATACCATAAAAGTCTTGACTAGGCTCAGACCCAAAGCCCTGGAGCTTCCTCCTACTGTCCATCCTTTGATTATTCCCTGACTTTAAGCCTTTAGATATATCGAAAGGACTCTTTTGTCAATTTACAAACGTAATTGCCCTTCCCGAATTGCCATAATGCCGCTAAACAAAAACAAGTGATCCAAAGGAACAAACTTTTCATATAAAATTTGAATATAATAAAAGTATCTTGTACAAAGTCAGTATTCAATTAATTCAGATGAGAAAGACTATTCCAATCTTAGTTGTTCCAAGTCAATGCAGAGAGACTGTTCTTAAAATGGCTCATGACCTGCGCAGTGGCCGGACATTTCTCGCATCGTAAAACTTAAATAAAATTAGGGAAACCTATTTTTGGGGCCGGCGGTCAAAAAATGTCCTCAGATGTCTCTACCTATTGTAATCGTGTACGAGTTTGCCAACTGTCATCCTCCCGATGTACCAGGCGAGTACCTATGGTCAAAATCCTATCTTTTACGGTACTGATTTGAAAGAGTCGCTATTGACATCGTTTGTTCCATTATCTCACTTTCATCTGGGGGAACCATAGATTATATAACATTAGTTGATATGCTTCGAGTTTTCCCTGAAGCCATACCCTTTAAAGATCATACCACTACAGATTGGCTAGAAGCCCTTTGTCCACCTCTCCAGAGTGGGCATGCCCTAGAGAAATTTTTATTCTGACCGTGGGACACAATTTTCACATCAGACTTAATGCAACATCTAACCAACTTCGGAGAGAAGCCTCTCTTCCCCACACCCTATCATCCCTAGCCTTGTAATGGGAGTATTGACGCCAGCAATTCGATTCTCAAGTCCATTTTTTAAAGGAAACTTAGCTCCCTTTAAACCTAAGGAGTGGCATCGTTACCTACCCTGAGCTTTGTTTGCCATGAGGGAAGTTCCCAAGTGACTCTTGGGGGTGGTTCACCTTTTGAACTTCTCTATGGTACACAGGCCAGAGGCCCATTGTCCCTCCTTCATGACTTATGGACTAATGAGGAGGTAAATAGCTGAGGCTCAGTCTTCTTACCAGTTTCTCCATTGACCTTAGATCCAAACATTGAGGATGACCTCTGACATAGTATTTTTCGAAAAACCATAAGCTTGTCATGGACCAGTAACAACACCTATTTGATCCAAAATCAGAGGAGAAGTTTTAAAGTAGGAGATGCAGTGCTTGTACTTTTAGCCTATCAAGTCAAATAAATTAATAGTAGTCATGGAAAGTCCATTAAAGTATTAAAATTTGTGGAAGTTGATTACCTCATAGAAGTCAAGGGGAAACCTTAAGCTTTATCATATCACCATCCTTAAGAAAATTACCGAAGAAATTCGGTTAACTGCCTTAATAACTTTGACTTATTTTTCCACACGAACTAGATAAATACAACTTGAAGAATGTAAAGTGTGCGTAATTGACCACCTCTAACTTAACTATGGATGAAGAACTACCATGACTGGTGACTCTTGAACCACACGGGCGCAACCTACATTAATATAAATGAATCTCCTGGATTGACCATAAGAGACATGAACTACTTCACTGTGTGAGTAACTTTTCAGACGTCTTTACTGAATTCCAGGTGTTACCGTCCACGGTAGTCCATAAGATTGACTAGTGACGACAATCCTATCAAAAGAAAATTATACCCTTCAACTTAGGATGCATTGCCGAGAGGTAGACAAATTAATAAAAACAAAGATCAATGAACCTTCAGTATCCTCCATAAGAGTTTCACCAGTAACAGTGGGTTAAGAAGGAGGATAAATCAAATCGACATGCTATTGAACTTCAGAGCCTTTAATGCAATAACCTCGGTGGGATGCTGGAACCTATGCCCTTATTAATAGCATCTACACAACTTTTATGACGCTTCCTTATTTTCAGAGATTGATATTGCAACAGGGCATATCATAAGTTATGTTAATCCTTCTTCTAAGTAGTAACATCCGCTTTTCCTAACACCAAGGAACTGATGCAATATAGAACTATGGCCCTCCGTTATAACCATGCCTGAGCTACCAACGTGAGACAGATGAGAAAGGACTGGGTAATATGCCAAAATGTTCGGTTTTATTTGATAACATATACGTAATGACATCCACGTGGGGCGAACATATACCAAACATTAACATCATTTTGCGTAGTTACGCTCACATGGCATCACTTCCAAGCCGAAGAAAAGCTTCCTGGTATAACAAGATTAGATAACTTTGGACTGATACTTTCTAATAACTCTCTGCAGCCTCTCCCAAGTAAGATTCAAAAGCTTTATGTAAATTTAAATTCCCTCCCCAAAAACAAGAAGCTCATGCGTACTTCTTGGTTCTGTAAATTTTTATGCACGGATTTATCCCGAACCTTACGGATCATACAGGCATCGATAGCCAACTTCCTTAAAAAGTCTGTGAAAGTAACCTCTAGAACTTTCCGACGTAGCTCGGAAAAGTATTAATGAGATTTAAAGTAATCTTTTCGAAAGAACCCTATACTTAAGAATCCCCAGATATTAATCAAACATTTTGCATAAGAACTGATGCCTCCAATACTGGCTTAGGTGCGGTGTTACTACAATACCATGAATTGTACTCCCATCCCCCTGTATGCTTCCTAAGCCGGAAACTCCTTCCCCGCGAGAAACAAGATACTCCACAATAGAAAAGGAGTTTGCCCTTGATTGGGGTATCTCCACACTATATTATATTTGCTGGAAAGAATTCATATTAGTAACGGACCACAAAACTTTGATTAAACCTAGCAACTTTTAAGGAACCAACAGTCCGCTCTTAGTGACTTGCACTCCAGCTTTTAAAAATTCCATATTGTGTATATCAATGGTTCAATCCAATTATTTCTCTGACTGGTTAAGTCGTGACAGTCAGTAGAAGATTTGTTGCCTTACGCGACTTCCACATGTTAGAACTTTTTCCTCGCCTATTCTTCTTATACTCCTTGACTATAAGTCTTGGTAAGGGGGAATGTGAGGGAAAAGTTCAATAGATAGGAGTAGCGAGGGAGTATATAGTAACAATAGTTTCATTGCCGGCTACTTGTTAAGGTAGGGTAAGTCAAGCTCCCGCTATTCCCGCCTTTTTTTACCCTCCCCGAAAGTGATAGTTTCATTGCATTGCCGGCTACTTGTTAAGGTAGGGTCAGTCTAGCTCCCGCTATCCCTTCCCTTCCTCCTTCCCCCCCCCCCGAAAGGTGACGTGTGGGGCTCTGGTCCAAACAGTAATCACTAGACTCACAGCTCCCAGCACTACTGTAAGTGCATGCCTGCCTTGTATTCTAGTGGATTTATGGGTTGAAAGCTTCACTTTTGACCAATAATAAACTTAGTCTTTTCAGCCTTGCTCTATGTTGACTGTTGTAATAATCACCACATCTTTTAGGTATTGTACTTATCATGGAGAGCGATTATTTAAGCAGTGGGTAACCTGTCTATCTTTTCAACTTGGATGACAGAGAGGGTCACCTGTCAATCAACGAGAAGAACTGGTGGAGATGGACTAACATCCTGAGACTTCCCCTTTTTGGATTTAATTACCTGTGCACCTGTATGAAATTGCAGGACGTAACCCCTCATCATTGCAGCGGTAAAGAACCTGCTTTCCTGTCATCGGGATATAATACTCAAGGCTATACTGTGAAGAACTAGCCAGTGGGTCGTAACCAACACCTGCGACCCCCCCCCCATCATCAGCAACGGCTACGATTTCAACAACACAGTGTCACCAACACCAGACATCCCTATATATATTAGCGTTGAATTCAGTTATCATTTATATTTTTCATTTTTCATTTTCTTTAATGTAGGATTAATATTTCATATTTAAGTGTTATAAATTTTATATTTTCTATATAATAAAGTGTTTATGTTTGTCTGTTATTGTTTCTTTTTCTATTCATTAATTTTCCTGAGGAGGAGACAGCCTTGGTAATACTGTCTGAAGTTATTACAGGGCTGAGTAAGCCTTCACAATCTTACTCTCAGTCTGGTTAGCGGCTTGCTAAAAACTGAGTCATATTGGGACTTGAGTAGCTCACTTATTTCCTTGCTATTGTTCCAACTAACACACTATTGTTCCAACTACCACACTGTTGTTCCAACTACCATACTATTGTTCCAACTACCACACTGTTGTTCCATGTACCACACTACTGTTCCAACTACCATACTATTGTTCCAACTACCACACTGTTGTTCCAACTATCATACTGTTATTCAATCCACTACCCTGTTGTTCCAACTACCCCACTGTTGTTCCATCTACCACACTAATGTTCCAACTACCACACTGTTGTTCCATCTACCACACTATTGCTCCAACTATCACACTGTTGTTCCATCTACCACACCATTGTTCCAACTACCACACTTTTGTTCCAACTACCACACTATTGTTCCTATTACCACACTGTTATTCCACCTACCACACTATTGCTCCAACTACCACACTGCTGTTCCATCTACCACACTATTGCTTCAACTACCACACTGTTGTTCCATCTACCACACTATTGATCCAACTACCACACTGTTGTTCCATCTACCACACTATTGCTCCAACTACCACACTGTTGTTCCATCTACCACACTATTGCTCCAACTACCACACTGTTGTTCCATCTACCACACTAATGTTCCAACTACCACACTGTTGTTCCATCTACCACACTAATGTTCCAACTACCACACACTGTTGTTTCCATCTACCACACTATTCCTCCAACTACCACACTGTTGTTCCATCTACCACACTATTGCTCCAACTAACCACACTGTTGTTCCATCTACCACACTATTGTTCCTATTACCACACTGTTATTCCATCTACCACACTAATGTTCCAACTACCACACTGTTGTTCCATCTACCACACTATTCCTCCAACTACCACACTGTTGTTCCATCTACCACACTATTGCTCCAACTACCACACTGTTGTTCCATCTACCACACTATTGTTCCTATTACCACACTGTTATTCCATCTACCACACTATTGCTCCAACTACCACACTGTTGTTCCATCTACCACACTATTCCAACTACCACACTGTTGTTCCATCTACCACACTAATGTTCCAATTACCACACTATTGTTCCATCTACCACACCATTGTTCCAACTACCACACTTTTGTTCCAACTACCACACTATTGTTCCTATTACCACACTGTTATTCCACCTACCACACTATTGCTCCAACTACCACACTGCTGTTCCATCTACCACACTATTGCTCCAACTACCACACTGTTGTTCCATCTACCACACTATTGCTTCAACTACCACACTGTTGTTCCATCTACCACACTATTGCTCCAACTACCACACTGTTGTTCCATCTAAAACACTATTGCTCCAACTACCACACTGTTGTTCCATCTACCACACTAATGTTCCAACTACCACACTGTTGTTCCATCTACCACACTTATGTTCCAACTACCACACTGTTGTTCCATCTACCACACTATTCCTCCAACTACCACACTGTTGTTTCCATCTACCACACTATTGCTCCAACTACCACACTGTTGTTCCATCTACCACACTATTGTTCCTATTACCACACTGTTATTCCATCTACCACACTAATGTTCCAACTACCACACTGTTGTTCCATCTACCACACTATTCCTCCAACTACCACACTGTTGTTCCATCTACCACACTATTGCTCCAACTACCACACTGTTGTTCCATCTACCACACTATTGTTCCTATTACCACACTGTTATTCCATCTACCACACTATTGATCCAACTACCACACTGTTGTTCCATCTACCACACTATTGCTCCAACTACCACACTGTTGTTCCATCTACCACACTATTGCTCCAACTACCACACTGTTGTTCCATCTACCACACTAATGTTCCAACTACCACACTGTTGTTCCATCTACCACACTAATGTTCCAACTACCACACTGTTGTTCCATCTACCACACTATTCCTCCAACTACCACACTGTTGTTCCATCTACCACACTATTGCTCCAACTACCACACTGTTGTTCCATCTACCACACTATTGTTCCTATTACCACACTGTTATTCTATCTACCACACTAATGTTCCAACTACCACACTGTTGTTCCATCTACCACACTATTCCTCCAACTACCACACTGTTGTTCCATCTACCACACTATTGCTCCAACCTACCACACTGTTGTTCCATCTACCACACTATTGTTCCTATTACCACACTGTTATTCCATCTACCACACTATTGCTCCAACTACCACACTGTTGTTCCATCTACCACACTATTGTTCCAACTACCACACTGTTGTTCCATCCACCACACTAATCTTCCAATTACCACACTATAGTTCCATCTACCACACTATTGCTCCAACTATCACACTGTTGTTCCATCTACCACACCATTGTTCCAACTACCACACTTTTTTTCCAACTACCACACTATTGTTCCTATTACCACACTGTTATTCCACCTACCACACTATTGCTCCAACTACCACACTGCTGTTCCATCTACCACACTATTGCTCCAACTACCACACTGTTGTTCCATCTACCACACTATTGCTCCAACTACCACACTGTTGTTCCATCTACCACACTATTGTTCCAACTACCACACTGTTGTTCCATCTACCACACTATTGCTTCAACTACCACACTGTTGTTCCATCTACCACACTAATTGCTCCAACTACCACACTGTTGTTCCATCTAAAACACTATTGCTCCAACTACCACACTGTTGTTCCATCTACCACACTAATGTTCCAACTACCACACTGTTGTTCCATCTACCACACTTATGTTCCAACTACCACACTGTTGTTCCATCTACCACACTATTCCTCCAACTACCACACTGTTGTTCCATCTACCACACTATTGCTCCAACTACCACACTGTTGTTCCATCTACCACACTATTGTTCCTATTACCACACTGTTATTCCATCTACCACACTAATGTTCCAACTACCACACTGTTGTTCCATCTACCACACTATTCCTCCAACTACCACACTGTTGTTCCATCTACCACACTATTGACCAACTACCACACTGTTGTTTCCATCTACCACACTATTGTTCCAACACACAACTGTTGTTCCATCCACCACACTAATGTTCTAACTACCACACTATTGTTCCATCTACCACACTATTGCTCCAACTATCACACTGTTGTTCCATCTACCACACCATTGTTCCAACTACCACACTTTTGTTCCAACTACCACACTATTGTTCCTATTACCACACTGTTATTCCACCTACCACACTATTGCTCCAACTACCACACTGCTGTTCCATCTACCACACTATTGCTCCAACTACCACACTGTTGTTCCATCTACCACACTATTGCTCCAACTACCACACTGTTGTTCCATCTAAAACACTATTGCTCCAACTACCACACTGTTGTTCCATCTACCACACTAATGTTCCAACTACCACACTGTTGTTCCATCTACCACACTAATGTTCCAACTACCACACTGTTGGAACGTTCCATCTACCACACTATTCCTCCAACTACCACACTGTTGTTCCATCTACCACACTATTGCTCCAACTACCACACTGTTGTTCCATCTACCACACTATTGTTCCTATTACCACACTGTTATTCCATCTACCACACTATTGATCCAAGTACCACACTGTTGTTCCATCTACCATACTAATGTTCCAACTACCACTCTGTTGTTCCATCTACCACACTATTGCTCCAACTACCACACTGTTGTTTCATCTACCACATTATTGTTCCAACTACCACACTGTTGTTCCATCTACCACACTATTGCTCCAATTACCACACTGTTGTTCCATCTACCACACTATTGTTCCTATTACCACACTGTTATTCCATGTACCACACTATTGCTCCAACTACCACACTGTTGTTCCATCTACCACACTAATGTTCCAACTACCACATTGTTGTTCCATCTACCACACTATTGCTCCAACTACCTCACTGTTGTTCCATCTACCACACTATTGCTCCAACTGCCACACTGTTGTTCCATCTACCACACTATTGTTCCAACTACCACACTGTTGTTCCATCTACCACACTATTGCTCCAACTACCACACTGTTGTTTCCATCTACCACACTATTGCTCCAACTACCACACTGTTGTTCCATCTACAACACTATTGCTCCAACTACCACACTGTTGTTCCATCTACCACATTATTGCTCCAACTACCACACTGTTGTTCCATCTACCACACTATTGCTCCAACTACCACACTGTTGTTCCATCTACCACACTATTGCTCCAACTACCACACTGTTGTTCCATCTACACACTATTGCTCCAAACTACCACACTGTTGTTCCATCTACCACACTATTGCTCCAACTACCACACTGTTGTTTCATCTACCACACTATTGCTTCAACTACTACACTGTTGTTCCATCTACCACACTATTGCTCCAATTACTACACTGTTGTTTCATCTACCACACTATTGCTCGAACTACCACACTGTTGTTCCATCTACAACACTATTGCTCCAACTACCACACTGTTGTTCCATCTACCACACTATTGCTCCAACTACCACACTGTTGTTCCATCTACAACACTATTGATCCAACTACCACACTGTTGTTCCATCTACCACACTATTGTTTCAACTACCACACTGTTGTTCCATCTACCACACTATTGTTACAACTACCACACTGTTGTTCCATCCACCACACTAATGTTCCAACTACCACACTGTTGTTCCATCTACCACACTATTGTTTCAACTACCACACTGTTGTTCCATCTACCACACTATTGTTCCAACTACCACACTGTTGTTCCATCCACCACACTAATGTTCCAACTACCACACTGTTGTTCCACCTACCACACTATTGCTCCAACTACCACACTGTTGTTCCATCTACCACACCATTGTTCCAACTACCACACTTTTGTTCCAACTACCACACTATTGTTCCTATTGCCACACTGTTATTCCACCTACCACACTATTGCTCCAACTACCACACTGCTGTTCCATCTACCACACTATTGCTCCACTACCACACTGCTGTTCCATCTACCACACTATTGCTCCAACTACCACACTGTTGTTCCATCTACCACACTATTGCTCCAACTACCACACTGCTGTTCCATCTACCACACTATTGCTCCAACTACCACACTGTTGTTCCATCTACCACACTATTGATCCAACTACCACACTGTTGTTCCATCTACCACACTATTGCTCCAACTACCACACTGTTGTTCCATCTACCACACTATTGCTCCAACTACCACACTGTTGTTCCATCTACCACACTATTGCTCCAACTACCACACTGTTGTTCCATCTACCACACTATTGCTCCAACTACCACACTGTTGTTCTATCTACCATACTATTGTTCCAACTACCACACTGTTGTTCCATCTACCATACTATTGTTCCAACTACCACACTGTTGTTCCATCTACCATACTATTGTTCCAACTACCACACTGTTGTTCCATCTACCATACTATTGTTCCAACTACCACACTGTTGTTCCATCTACCATACTATTGTTCCAACTACCACACTGTTGTTCCATCTACCATACTATTGTTCCAACTACCACACTGTTGTTCCATCTACCATACTATTGTTCCAACTACCCCTCTACTGTCCCAGCTACCACAGTAATGTTGCTAGTCCACTAGCTGGAGTACCTCAACATTCATCGCCTGCCAGTGTTCTCTCCCACACATTAACCTAAAACTAATAACTTGCAATTGCAAAATTACTTTCTTTTTTTCGTTTACGAAGCAAAAAATTTTAGGTTTTAATTAAGGTCTTTTTGATACGTCAAATTTCGGTCTGTGAAATTGATAAAACCACTCTGAACTATACTGAATAATATTTTATTATTATTATTATTATTATTATATTATTATTATTATTATTATTATTATTATTATTATTATTATTATTATTATCTATAAATCTTATTATTTAATTTTATAATTACAACTTTTATTTCATTTATTTTTAACTATTTAGAAGTGAGGAAGGGGTAAAGGAGGTTTTGTTTGTTATGTGCTTGGACTTCAAGCAGGCTTGCGTGAGCGAGGTAGATAAGAGAGAGAGTGGAGACAAATATTTTTTATGACTTGATGTGCTGTTGGAGTGTCACCAAGGTAACATATACCAAGAGATTCAGGGAAACTGGTTAGCTGAACTTGAGTCCTGGAAAGCAATGGAGTGAATGACGATGAAAGTGTTTCTTCTTTTTGGGTCACCCTGCCTAGGAGGAATATATATTTATATATATATATATATATATATATATATATATATATATATGCAAGGAATTCGCGAGAGCATGCGAAATATACACAAACACTGATCTCTGGCTGAAGGAGACTCGAACCTACGAACCTTAGGACAAAGTACGCAGTGCTTTACCAATCTACCCACACTGGACCAAGTGTGGGTAGATTGGTAAAGCACTGCGTACCTTGTCCTAAGGTTCGTAGGTTCGAGTCTCCTTCAGCCAGAGATCATGTTTTAATATATATAATATATATTATATAATATATTATATATATATATATAATATATATATATATATATATATATATAATATATATATATATATATATATATTATATATATATATATATATATATATAGGGGTTAAAAGTTCCGAGGCTTTACCAGGGGCTGTTGCTCAACTCGTGCAAGTGGTACTAGGTAAGTACACGTGATTAAGGAAAATGGGGAGGAGGAGAAGGGGGGCGCATGGATGTACAGAGTTATTGAAATACTTCAAATAACTGGGGGGAAATTCTTCATAACGTTAATTGTGAAGTTATTATGTTGTTGATGATATAATTACCGTACATCAATCATCGCCGCCTGCTATGACACCACCACCACCACCACCACCACAACCTCAACTACATCCAAAGCTACAACTACAACCACAACTACATCCAAAGCTACAACCACGACCACAACCACAGCCAAAGCTAAAACCACAGCCACTACCACAGCCACCCCCGTATTTCCCACTAGAAAATCCGTATTTTTCTTTTTACGGGGGGGAAAAAAAAATTTAAATTTTAAAATTTTATTTCCCCAATTCAGGCGTTACAAATTGAATTGGTAGTGCTTAAAAGCCTGGAAGGCGGGGGTTAATAAGGGGTCATTGGGGGCCCGAGGAAAATCCTTAAAAATTTTTCAATGGGTTTCTTTTCCATATAGAAGTTTTATTGAGGCTGATAATAAAATGTTTAAGCATTTAATTAAAAATGGTTTTCAATGGCAAGGGGCAATGGGGGGTTGTACAATGGTGGTTTTTAAAAGGTTTTATGGGAGCCTTGAAATAGGAGGCGGGCATTAGAGGTCTTATTAATTTTTAAAATTTCTTAATAGAATTATCATTTAGGTTTAAATTTTAACTAAAATTAAGGAGGTTTTTTTCCCCCTTTAAAGCCAATTCCTTTTCAACTTTCCTAGAAAAAACCCCAAAGGCATTGAGAGGCCTGGGCCCTGGTTACAAAAACCCTTTGGTTTTTTGGAGGTTTTAACTGTGTAATTAGGAAGCTGTATTTGTCGATTGTAGATAGCGTAATGGCTCTCTTGCGGCTGGCTATAGCAGGCGTCTGAAGGCAGCTGGCACATTAAAAACCCGGTACATTCAGACTGTCCATTGCAGCTCTAAATAGCACGCGTAACATAGGCAGCTGGTCAAACAGGGCAGGCGTTACAAAGGCAGGCTGGTCGTAACAGCAGCTGTCTTTATTTGCTAGATGTCCTGTATTTGGGTTGGCGGAACATTAGGCAGGTGGTCTGTAATAGGCTAGGCTGGTGTACATTAGGCAGGCTGGTTCATTAGGGCAGGATGGGTCGTACAATAGGCAGGGTGGTCGTACATTGGAGGTGGTCGTACAATGGAGGCTGGCTGTATTAGGCAGGCTGGTCGTACATAGGCAGGCTGGTCGTACATTAGCAGACGGGTCTTCATGGAGTGGGACATGGCAGGTGGTGACAAATAGGCAGGCTGGTCGTACATTAGGCAGGCTGGTCGTACATTAGGCAGGCTGACCGTACAATAGGCAGGCTGGTCGTACAATAGGCAGGCTGGTCGTACATTAGGCAGACTGGTCCTTCATTAGGCAGGCTGGTCGTACATTAGGCAGGCTGGTCGTACAATAGGCAGGCTGGTCGTACATTAGGCAGGCCGGTCGTACATTAGGCAGGCTGGTACTACCTCTACCGCCCCTTTAAGGAAAGCAATCAACAACACGTTTGCAGAGATGAATTTAAATTACCTTGAAAACTAGGAAAAGCGGAAAGCATTTTCCTTCCCCTACTTTCTGCCAGGATGCAATGCGTCGCTGCCTGCAACAGTAGCCTGCAAGCAACACACCGTCGCTGCTTGCAGCACTGCTTCGCAGAGCCGCTGCCTGAAGCACTCTTGAGTTATTTACAAAGCTGTAAATCACGGCTGGGTGTATTACAGGAGAGTCTGTTTACCTTAAACACAACAGCACTTGCAAAAAGTATGGAACAGGCGTGTATGTGCACAAACCCTGGGAGCGAGTAGTTAATACCAGCCTGTGGGCGTACGTACGTGCTGTGGGCATGCATACGTGCTGTGTGTCTACAAGTCATGGGCGTACAGGTGATCCATGACCGTACATTCTGATATGGGCTTTCATAAGCCTGAAAATTCACTTTTATTGTTCACAGTGGTTATTTTGCATATTGTGATATCACCTGTTTACTGTGATCTTATTACTATATATATATATATATATTTATATAATATATATATATATTATTATATATAATATATATATATATATATATATATATATATATATATATATATATATTGGTGTCCCTCAGGAAGAGGAGGCAAAGAGCACACATCTTCACTAATAACTAATTATTTGATAGTCACACCCCTTCCTCCATTAATTTCCCCTTCCACTGCCCTTTTAACTTCCCTTTTCTCTCTTTGCTCTTGTCACTTTTTTTTTTTTTAACTCTTTTATTGCCAGTTACTTTTATGCACCTTTTTTCACCACTTTAACTCCTCCTTTCTCCCCCTTCTACCGTTTCTTCTTCTTGTATCCATATTACTCTCCCTTTCCTTTTCCCTCCCTCCCTCCCACTTCCCTCATTTATCTCCTATCAGTCTATTCCCCTCCCTATCCTCTCCTACCCTCTTTCTCCCCTCCTATTCTCTTCTACCTTCTTTCCCCCATCCTTCTTCTCTTCTTACCTTCTTTCTCCCTCCCTTTTCTACCATCTTCCCTCTCCCTCGTCTCCTTTACCCTTTCCACCACATCTCATTATCTATGGTATCTTCCCCTTCATTTCCCCTCTCCTTCTCCTATTTCTCCATTTCTTGTGTGATGTTCCTTACTTTTCCCTTAGTTTCTCCTTTACTCATTCCTTTCCTACTAATTCCTATCCTAGCTACTACCTCCTATCCCTTTCTTCTCCTTTATTATTTGCTCTCTCTCCTTTATTCAGTTTCTTGCTAATTACTCACAGTTATTTCTTCGCTAATTCTCCTTGTTAATTTTCTCCTATCTTGCTCCTTTCTCCCGTCTTTCTTTGCTTCTGTTTTAATTCCTCCTTGTATATCTTTCTTTTGCGCCTTCCTTCTTCATCTTTCTTATTTACCTTCCTTCATCCTTCCTCTACACCTTCTTCTATCATTCTTCTTATACATCCTCCTATCATTCTTATACATCCTCCTCTATCATTCTTATACATCCTCCTCTAATCATTCTTATCATCCTTTCCTATATCCTTATAAATCCTCCTCTATCATT
The DNA here is from genome assembly GCF_026875155.1 of Cherax quadricarinatus. Classification (NCBI taxonomy): domain Eukaryota; kingdom Metazoa; phylum Arthropoda; class Malacostraca; order Decapoda; family Parastacidae; genus Cherax; species Cherax quadricarinatus. The sequence goes on from NC_069444.1 coordinate 19,634,554, forward strand.
CTTATACATCCTTCTCTATCATCCTTATACATCCTCCTCTTTCATTCTTATACATCCTCCTCTATCATTCTTATACATCCTCCTCTATCATTCCTATATATCCTTCTCTATCATTCTTATACATTCTCCTCTATCATTCTTACATCCTTCTCTATCATTCTTATACATCCTCCTCTATCATTCTTATACATTCTCCTCTATCATTCTTATGCATCCTCCTCTATCATTCTTATACATCCTCCTCTATCATTCTTATACATCCTCATCTATCATTCTTATACATCCTCCTCTATCATTCTTATACATCCTCCCCTATCTTCTTATACATCCTCCTCTATCATTCTTATACATCCTCCTCTATCATTCTTATACATCCTCCTCTATCATTCTTATACATCCTCCTCTATCATTCTTATACATTCTCATCTATCATTCTTATACATCCTCCTTATCATTCTTATACATCCTTCTCTATCATTCTTATACATCCTCCTCTATCATTCTTATACATTCTCATCTATCATTCTTATACATCCTCCTCTATCATTCTTATACATCCTTCTCTATCATTCTTATACATCCTCCTCTATCATTCTTATGCATCCTCCTCTATCATTCTTATACATCCTCCTCTATCATTCTTATACATCCTCCTCTATCATTCTTATACATTCTCTTGTATCATTCTTATACATCCTCCTCTATCATTCTTATACATCCTCCTCTATCATTCTTATACATCCTTCTCTATCATTCTTATACATCCTCCTCTATCATTCTTATACATCCTCCACTATCATTCTTATACATCCTCCTCTATCATTCTTATACATCCTCCTCTATCATTCTTATACATCCTTCTCTATCATTCTTATACATCCTCCTCTATCATTCTTATACATCCTCCTCTATCATTCTTATACATCCTCCTCTATCATTCTTATACATCCTTCTCTATCATTCTTATACATCCTCTTCTATCATTCTTATACATCCTCCTCTATCATTCTTATACATCCTTCTCTATCATTCTTATACATCCTTCTCTATCATTCTTATACATCCTCCTCTATCATTCTTATACATCCTCCACTATCATTCTTGTACATCCTCCTCTATCATTCTTATACTTGCTTCTCTGTCATTCTCATACATTCTCATCTATCATTCATATACTCGCTTCTGTTACATCCTCCTTCCTTTAAAATGGAAGAGGAAACTGCCCGATACAGTTCTTACCTCTGACTTGTGTCATAAATGTTGACCTCTGACCTGTGTCATAACTGTTGACCTCTGACCTGTGTCATAAATGTTGACCTCTGACCCGTGTCATAAATGTTGACCTCTGACCTGTGTCATAAATGTTGACCTCTGACCCGTGTCATAAATGTTGACCTCTGACCCGTGTCATAAATGTTGACCTCTGACCTGTGTCATAAATGTTGACCTCTGACCTGTGTCATAAATGTTGACCTCTGACCTATGTCATAAATATTCACTTCTGACCTGTGTCTGTAAGTCTTTACCTCAGACTTATAATGACCTGTAACACGTGTTGTAACAGGTCAACAGGTCCAAGTCTTGACCTGCAAGGTTCATCCAGCACCAGGAATAAATATTAAAAATCTGAAGAGGTAAGCCAGCGGAAGGTCTCAGACAGATGACAAAAAGCTCCAGCTGCAGGCCATCATATGACTAAGACCCGCGTCAGGAAACACTTGTCCTGTTTCCTGACGAACCTTACCTAACCTAACCTAACCTAACCTAACCTAACCTAACCTAACCTAACCTAACCTAACCTAACCTACCTAAGAAAAGCACCAGGAAGATAGAGAAAGAGGAAAAGAAATTATTGGTGATATGAATCTAAAAAGAGAAAGGAAGGAAGGATGGAGGAGAAAGAGGAGGAGGAGGAGGAGGGGAACTGGCAGATCCAATTCCTTGGATCAAGCGCCCTCCAGCGACACCAGGGCACCACCCACTCTTTAAAGGAGCATAAAGTATAGGCGTTCATCTCCCTGTTCTCCCTCAAAGGTGATTTAGTGGAGTCCTCGGCCACACGAAGACCCATAAATAACGCCATTACCGGAAGCCGCTATCATAAGGGGGGCCATGGTGGCCCCATCCTTCCATGGGTGGCCACCGAGGGAGTCACCGCCCCCACCCCCCCAAGGCGGCCATGTTGCTGCCAGGAACACATGGCGCTCAGAATGCGCTTCCAGAGGCGGCCACCTCATTTACACCTGAGTTCCTCATAATATTTTAAATTTTGCTAATTGTATGCACCATAAAGTTATTATTATTATTATTATTATTATTGTTATTGTTATTATTATAATTATTATTATTAGTAGTAAACCATACCCCCGGCCGGGATTGAACCCGCGGTCAGAGAGTCTCAAAACTCCAGCCCGTCGCGTTAGCCACTAGACCAGCTAGCCACAATAAGATTCATCCAACTAGGTATATTTCTACACCATAGGAAGGTTAGCACAGGCACTTCTGTGACCACAAATGCAAGTTTTTACAGACAAATCTCCAGCTAGCGTGGCCGTGACGAACTCTAGCTCAAGTCCCTTCACTGCCGTCAACATGACTCAAGAAATCGTAATGACACGATTGCAAACAAACCATACCCCCGGTCGGGATTGAACCCGCGGTCACAGAGTCTCAAAACTCCAGCCCGTCGCGGTTCAATCCCGGCCGGGGGTATGGTTTGTTTGCAATCGTGTCATTACGATTTCTTAAGTCATATTATTAGTATTGTTATTGTTATTATTATAATTATTATTATTATTATTATTATTATTATTATTATTATCATTATTATTATTATTATTATTATTATTATTATTATTATTATTATTATTATTATTATTATGGGAATGCGCTGAACCCGTTGAGTCAATTAGTACATTTGGAATGATAGGTATTTAGATTTAATGCTCCCATGCCTTGAAACAAGAGCTCGTCGCCAGCATCAATGCATCCCCCTATCCTCCCTCCCTCCCTTTTATATCCATGATGTGGATGGTAGCCACCCCACTTCCCATGGTGTGGGTGGCAGTCACCCCAGTACCCATGGTGTGGGTGATAGTCACTCCAGTACCCATGGTGTGGGTGGTAGTCACCCCAGTACTCATGGTGTGGGTGGTAGTCACCCCAGTACCCATGGTGTGGATGGTAGTCACCCCATTGCCAATGTTGTGGATGGTAGTCACCCAAGTACCTATGGTATGGGTGGTAGTCACCCCAGTACCCATGGTGTGGGTGGTAGTCACCCCAGTACCCATGGTGTGGGTGGTAGTCACCCCAGTACCCATGGTGTGGGTGGTAGTCACCCCAGTACCCATGGTGTGGGTGGCAGTCACTCCAGTACTAATGGTGTGGGTGGTAGTCTCCCCAGTACCCATGGTGTGGGTGGTAGTCACCCTAGTACCCATGGTGTAGGTGGTAGTCACCCCACTTCCCATGGTGTGGGTGGTAGTCACCCCACTTCCCATGGTGTGGGTGGTAGTCACCCCACTTCCCATGGTGTGGGTGGTAGTCACCCCGGTACCCATGGTGTGGGTGGTAGTCACCCCAGTACCCATGGTGTGGGTGGTAGTCACCCCAGTACCCATGGTGTGGGTGGTAGTCACCCCAGTACCCATGGTGTGAGTGGTAGTCACCCCAGTACCAATGGTGTGGGAGGTAGTCACTCCAATACTAATGGTGTGGGTGGTAGTCTCCCCAGTACCCATGGTGTGGGTGGTAGTCACCCCAGTACCAATGGTGTGGGTGCTAGTCACCCCACTTCCCATGGTGTGGGTGGTAGTCACCCAACTTCCCATGGTGTGGGTGGGAGTCACCATTCTTCCCATGGTGTGGGTGGTAGTCACCGCACTTCCCATGGTGTGGGTGGTAGCCACCCCACTTCCCATGGTGTGGGTGGTAGTCACCCCACTTCCCATGGTGTGAGTGGTAGTCACCCCACTTCCCATGGTGTGGGTGGTAGTCACCCCACTTCCCATGGTGTGGGTGGTAGTCACCCCAGTACCCATGGTGTGGGTGGTAGTCACCCCAGTACCCATGGTGTGGGTGGTAGACACCCCACTTCCCATGGTGTGGGTGGTAGTCACCCCAGTACCCATGGTGTGGATGGTAGTCACCCCACTTCCCATGGTCTGGGTGGTAGTCACCCCAATTCCCATGGTGTGGGTGGTAGTCACCCCACTTCCCATGGTGTGGGTGGTAGTCACCCCACTTCACATGGTGTGGGTGGTAGTCACCCCAGTACCCATGGTGTGGGTGGTAGTCACCCCAGTACCCATGGTGTGGGTGGTAGTCACCCCAGTACCCATGGTGTGGGTGGTAGTCACTCCAGTACTAATGGTGTGGGTGGTAGTCTCCCCAGTACCCATGGTGTGGGTGGTAGTCACCCCAGTACCCATGGTGTGGGTGGTAGTCACCCCACTTCCCATTGTGTGGGTGGTAGTCACCCCAGTACCCATGGTGTGGATAGTAGTCTCCCCAGTACCCATGGTGTGGGTGGTAGTCACCCCAGTACCCATGGTGTGGGTGGTAGTCACCCCACTTCCCATGGTGTGGGTGGTAGTCACCCCAGTACCCATGGGGTGGGTGGTAGTCTCCCCAGTACCCATGGTGTGGGTGGTAGTCACCCCAGTACCCATGGTGTGGGTGGTAGTCACCCCAGTACCCATGGTGTGGGTGGTAGTCACCCCAGTACCCATGGTGTGGGTGGTAGTCTCCCTAGTACCCATGGTGTGGGTGGTAGTCACCCCAGTACCCATGGTGTGGGTGGTAGTCACCCCAGTACCCATGGTGTGGGTGGTAGTCTCCCCAGTACCCATGGTGTGGGTGGTAGTCTCCACAGTACTCATGGTGTGGGTGGTAGTCACCCCAGTACCCATGGTGTGGGTGGTAGTCACCCCACTTCCCATGGTGTGGGTGGTAGTCACCCCAGTACCCATGGTGTGGGTGGTAGTCTCCACAGTACTCATGGTGTGGGGGGGTAGTCACCCCAGTACCCATGGTGTGGGTGGTCGTCACCCCACTTCCCATGGTGTGGGTGGTAGTCACCCCAGTACCCATGGTGTGGGTGGTAGTCTCCCCAGTACCCATGGTGTGGGTGGTAGTCACCCCAGTACCCATGGTGTGGGTGGTAGTCACCCCACTTCCCATGGTGTGGGTGGTAGTCTCCCCAGTACCCATGGTGTGGGTGGTAGTCTCCCCAGTACCCATGGTGTGGGTGGTAGTCACCCCAGTACCCATGGTGTGTGTGGTAGTCTCCCCAGTACCCATGGTGTGGGTGGTAGTCACCCCAGTACCCATGGTGTGGTTGGTAGTCACCCAACTTCTCATGGTGTGGGTGGTAGTCACCCCACTTCCCATGGTGTGGGTGGTAGTCACCCCACTTCCCATGGTGTGGGTGGTAGTCACCCCAGTACCCATGGTGTGGGTGGTAGTCACCCCAGTACCCATGGTGTGGGTGGTATTCACCCCAGTACCCATGGTGTGGGTGGTAGTCACTCCAGTACTAATGGTGTGGGTGGTAGTCTCCCCAGTACCCATGGTGTGGGTGGTAGTCACCTCAGTACCCATGGTGTGGGTGGTAGTCACCCCACTTCCCATTGTGTGGGTGGTAGTCACCCCAGTACCCATGGTGTGGATGGTAGTCTCCCCAGTACCCATGGTGTGGGTGGTAGCCACCCTAGTACCCATGGTGTGGGTGGTAGTCACCCCATTTCCCATGGTGTGGGTCGTAGTCACCCCAGTACCCATGGTGTGGGTGGTAGTCTCCCCAGTACCCATGGTGTGGGTGGTAGTCACCCCAGTACCCATGGTGTGGGTGGTAGTCACCCCAGTACCCATGGTGTGGGTGGTAGTTACCCCAGTACCCATGGTGTGGGTGGTAGTCTCCCCAGTACCCATGGAGTGGGTGGTAGTCACCCCAGTACCCATGGTGTGGGTGGTAGTCACCCCACCTCCCATGGTGTGGGTGGTAGTCACCCCAGTACCCATGATGTGGGTGGTAGTCTCCCCAGTACCCATGGTGTGGGTGGTAGTCACCCCAGTACCCATGGTGTGGGTGGTAGTCACCCCACTTCCCATGGTGTGGGTGGTAGTCTCCCCAGT
>NC_069444.1:19645691-19650691 GCF_026875155.1 Cherax quadricarinatus
TTACAGAACACAGTTACAGTAGTGAGGAGAGAGAGAGAGAGAGAGAGAGAGAGAGAGAGAGAGAGAGAGAGAGAGAGAGAGAGAGAGAGAGAGAGAGAGAGAGAGAGAGAGAGAGAGAGAGACTGAGAGAGCCAAGACACCTTTAATACTCCCCACCCTAAATGGGAACTACCTATCACAAGTGATATGCATGGTTGGCACTGAGGGCCCCGCCCCTCCCCCTAGTGCCACGACAAGTGCCACGCCAGACTGGCATCATGGTTAACTGGGCAAGTGTATCAAGGAGACGCCGTTCAAATTGTTACATTTTAACCAAAAGGAAACGCTAAACCCGTAGTTACATAGCGCATGTGTTATGGGCGGCAGTCAAAATCAAAAGGGGGGGGAGGAGTTCCTTAGATCAAGAGCCTCTCACCAGCATCAAGGCAAAATAACACTATAATATTTTGAAACTAAAAGTGGCATAAATGGCATCCACACACTCAGTTAAATATACGAACCTTCTTCTAGGTAGGATTTAACACTGTTAAAATCTTGAAGTCCAGAAGAGGATCCTGTCTCCGCTTAACATACGGAAACACAATTTGCGAATGATCTATGTAGCATTGTTCATAGATCACCCACGCATGCAAATATACCCGTGAATCTTGCCTGAGATTCATTACACAAGTTTGGAAAGTTTGAAACAAATAGAATAAGGCGTTGTCAAGTAATAAATAAAAAAAAATGAGAAAGCAAACAAAATGTTGATTGAAATATTCCAAAAAATGGGAGTTTCCTCTTTGTTAAACTTAAAAACACCATAAAACCAGCAAGAAAAAACTATCTTATTCTAATCCTTTTTAAAAATTGCAATTTGATAAAACTGGGACATCTGAGTTTCTCTCTCCACCGCTGCCATTTTTTTTTAGCATGTTTGAAACTACGTCAGCGAGGATTTTGAAGGTTATCCCTGCTATTCCAGGATGCTGGAAACAGGTGCTACAACTCTGATCATGGGGTCACCTGCAGGTACCACTTGTTCTCAGAACCTGGTCTTCGTCACCGTACACGAGCACTGAAAATTTGAAGCTGAATCAGTGACGCATTCTCGACGTACGAGACAAAAACAAAAGTTGAAGGAAGAGATATAAAAGGGAAAAAAAAAGGATAAAAAAAAAGGTCAGGCAACTTCTTGAAGGTTCCGCGTCTGGGATACCTAACAATCTATTTTTGCAGCAGATAATTTACTTGTGTGCAAAATACAATACTGTATTTTTTTAAAATGCTCTCATACACTCTTTTATAAATCTAAAATACATTAATGGGTATAGATCTGACAGAAGGAAATATGTATGCAAGATGCGTATGCCTAGATATATACCAAAGCTACATATATGTATATTAACTTTGACATTCATATATACATACATATGCATACATGTATTCACACACACACACACACACACATACACAAGGAGAAGATTATCAGGAGGAGATTGGTGGAACACCTGGAACGGAACAAGATTATAAATAAAAACCAGCATGGGTTCATGGAAGGCAGATCCTGTGTCACAAACCTTCTGGAGTTTTATGACAAGGTAACAGAAGTAAGACACGAGAGAGAGGGGTGAGTTGATTGCGTTTTCCTAGACTGCAGGAAGACCTTTGACACAGTTCCCCACAAGAGATTAGTGCAGAAGCTGGAGGATCAGGCGCATATAACAGGGAGGGCACTGCAATGGATCAGGGAATATCTGACAGGGAGGCAACAACGGGTCATAGTACGTGAAGAGGTATCACAGTGGGCGCCTGTGACGAGCGGGATCCCACAGGGGTCAGTTCTAGGACCAGTGCTATTTTTGATATATGCGAACGACATGATGGAAGGAATAGACTCTGAAGTGTCCCTATTCGCAGATGATGTGAAGTTGATGAGAAGAATTAAATCGGATGAGAATGAGGCAGGACTGCAAAGAGACCTGGACAGGCTGGACATGTGGTCCAGAAACTGGCTTCTCGAATTCAACCCTGCCAAATGCAAAGTCATGAAGATTGGGGAGGGGCAAAGAAGACCGCAGACAGAGTATAGGCTAGGTGGAAAAAGACTACAGACCTCACTCAGGGAGAAAGACCTTGGGGTGACCATAGCATCGAGCACGTCACCGGAGGCACACATCAACCAAATAACTGCTGCAGCATATGGGTGCCTGGTAAACCTGAGAATAGCGTTCCGATATCTTAATAAGGAATCGTTCAAGACACTGTACACTGTGTATGTTAGGACCATACTGGAGTATGCAGCATTAGTCTGGAACCCACACCTGGTCAAGAACGTCAAGAAGTTAGAGAAAGTACAAAGGTTTGCAACAAAGCTAGTCCCAGAGCTCAGGGGAATGTCGTACGAGGAAAGGTTGAAGGAAATGGGACTGACGACACTGGAGGACAGAAGGGTCAGGGGAGACATGATAACGACATACAAGATACTGCGGGGAATAGGCAAGGTGGACAGAGATAGGATGTTCCAGAGAGGGGACACAGAAACAAGGGGTCACAACTGGAAGCTGAAGACTCAGACGAGTCACAGGGGCGTTAGAAAGTATTTCTTCAGTCATAGAGCCGTCAGGAAGTGGAATAGCCTAGCAAGTGAAGCAGTGGAGGCAGGAACCATACATAGTTTTAAGAAGAGGTATGACAAAGCTCAGGAAGCAGAGAAGGAAAGGACCTAGTAGCGATCAGTGAAGAGACGGGGCCAGGAGCTGAGTCTCGACTCCTGCAACCACAATTAGGTGAGTACAAATAGGTGAGTACTTCAAAGAGACCTGGACAGACTGGACACCTGGTCCAGAAACTGGGTTCTCGAATTTAACTCCGCCAAATGCAAAGTCATGAAGATCGGGGAAGGGCACAGAAAACCGCAGACGGAGTATAGGCTAGGTGGCCAAAGACTGCAAACCTCGCTCAAGGAGAAAGATCTTGGGGTGAGAATAGCACCGAGCATGTCTCCGGAAGCACACATGAACCAGATAACCGCTGCAGCATATGGGCGCCTGGCAAACCTCAGAACAGCGTTCCGATACCTTAGTAAGGAATCGTTCAAGACACTGTACACCGTGTACGTCAGGCCCATACTGGAGTATGCAGCACCTGTTTGGAACCCGTACTTGATCAAGAACGTCAAGAAATTAGAGAAAGTGCAAAGGTTTGCAACAAGGTTATTTCCAGAGCTAAGGGGAATGTCCTATGAAGAAATGTTAAGGGAAATCGGCCTGACGACAGGAGGGTCAGGGGAGACATAATAACGACATATAAAATACTGCGCGGAATAGGCAAGGTGGACCAAGACGGGATGTTCCAGCTAGGGGATACAGAAACAAGAGGTCACAATTGGAAGTTGAAGACTCAGATGAGTCAAAGGGATGTTAGCAAGTATTTCTTCAGTCATAGAGTTGTCAGGCAGTGGAATAGCCTAGAAAGTGACGTAGTGGAGGCAGGAACCATACATAGTTTTAAGACGAGGTTTGATAAAGCTCATGGAGCAGGGAGAGAGAGGACCCAGTAGCAACCAGTGAAGAGGCGGGGCCAGGAGCTAAGACTCGACCCCTGCAACCACAAATGGGTGAGTACACACACACACACACACACACACACACACACACACACACACACACACACACACACACATACACACACACACACACGAACGTAAGGACACAAATCCCCGAAATCGGATCTTAAAAAACCCAAGAATGTAATTAATTTTTTAATCCTCTTCCTTTTCTTTTTTTTTTTTTGAAGCTCCATGATGAATAATGACCCACTTATTCAATTACCTTAATGTCTGCTGCTGCTGGTGCGGCGGCGCACCCTGTTTGCTCCTGCTTAAATGGCACAAGCAGAGAATTTCCTCCGTTTTTTTTTAATTTTTTTCCAGAAGCATTTTCCTGCTGCCCCCCCCCCCCCACCCCCGCCTCACCGCCACTCAGTATTGCAACTTCTGGTTCATCGTTTATTATAAATGTTTACATACGTCAGAAGGTTCACAACCAGCTCACAGATGGAAAAAACTCTTCAAGCTACGTTTCGACCTGTCGTGAGCCATTGTCAGAGCCTGACGAGATAAGAACCACGAAGGAGCAACGAGGCAAAGAACAAAGAGGCACAATACCGTGACTGGAACAATACACAGATAACCCGCACATAGGAGACAGGAACTTACGACGACGTTTTGGAACTTTTACGAAGTCACATTACGTCGTCATATGCGTCTCTCTCCTATGAGCGAGTTACTTGTGTAACGAGTCAAAACATTACCTACAATATCTGGGTTACTTATAAATTTTTCCAACCACAATATAGTCACGTACATTTTTCTATTTGGATTCCTTTTAGCTTTGATAATAAGGCATAGGCTATCTTTATTTTTTTTATTTACGATAACTTTCAAATTACTTTGTTTTTGCCTCATGTCAGTAATCAGGTGTTTTCCTCAGTTTTTACCACGTTTATTTACGTGACAATCGTCAGCATTAAATTCTGTTTAAGTGTGTGTATTCACTTGACTCACGAAATCGTAGTGACACGATTGTAAACAAACCATACTACGGTTGGGGTTTGAACCCGCGATCAGACGGTCTGAAGTTTTGTGACTCTCTGATCGCGGATTCAAACCCCATCAGTGGTTTGGTTTGTGTACTCACTTATGTACGGTTGCAGGGGTCAATTCACAGCACCTAACCCGCTGTGTAGGGTGTTCCAGGGGGTCAACGCCCCCACGGCCCGGTCCTTGACCAGGCCGTGGTGCTTAAGTCAGGTTTGAATTTCGATATTTATTATCTAGATATTGTTACCTCTTTGTCACACTAATAACTTAGACGAAGAATTCTGAACCTAATTTGAAGTGTCCTCTCCTTTGACAGTTGCACTCACCTATGTGAAATTGCTGTGGTTGAGTCACGGTTCATGGCTGGGCCTCTTAACCGGCGTGACCTCTTTCACCTCCTGCTAGTTTTGTAAGTTAA
>NC_069444.1:19653191-19675691 GCF_026875155.1 Cherax quadricarinatus
CTAGGTACCTGGGTAACCCAAGTGTTATGGATTGTTGTCCCACTAACTAGGTACCTGGGAAACCCAAGTGTTATGGATTGTTGTCCCACTAACTAGGTACCTGGGTAACCCAAGTGTTATGGGTTGTTGTCCCACTAACTAGGTACCTGGGTAACCCAAGTGTTATGGGTTTGTTGTCCCACTAACTAGGTACCTGGGTAACCCAAGTGTTATGGGTTGTTGTCCCACTAACTAGGTACCTGGGTAACCCAAGTGTTATGGGTTGTTGTCCCACTAACTAGGTACCTGGGTAACCCAAGTGTTATGGGTTGATGTCCCACTAACTAGGTACCTGGGTAACCCAAGTGTTATGGATTGTTGTCCCACTAGCTAGGTACCTGGGTAACCCAAGTGTTATGGATTGTTGTCCCACTAACTAGGTACCTGGGAAACCCAAGTGTTAGTTATGGTTGTTGTCCCACTAACTAGGTACCTGGGTAACCCAAGTGTTATGGGTTGTTGTCCCACTAACTAGGTACCTGGGTAACCCAAGTGTTATGGGTTGTTGTCCCACTAACTAGGTACCTGAGTAACCCAAGTGTTATGGGTTGTTGTCCCACTAACTAGGTAACTGGGTAACCCAAGTGTTATGGATTGTTGTCCCACTAACTAGGTACCTGGGAAACCCAAGTGTTATGGATTGTTGTCCCACTAACTAGGTACCTGGGTAACCCAAATGTTATGGATTGTTGTCCCTCTAACTAGGTATCTGGGTAACCCAAGTGTTATGGGTTGTTGTCCCACTAAACTAGGTACCTGGGTAACCCAAGTGTTATGGATTGTTTGTCCCACTAACTAGGTACCTGGGTAACCCAAGTGTTATGGATTGTTGTCCCACTAACTAGGTACCTGGGTAACCCAAGTGTTATGGGTTGTTGTCCCACTAACTAGGTACCTGGGTAACCCAAGTGTTATGGATTGTTGTCCCACTAACTAGGTACCTGGGTAACCCAAGTGTTATGGGTTGTTGTCCCACTAATTAGGTACCTGGGTAACCCAAGTGTAATGGATTGTTGTCCCACTAACTAGGTACCTGGGTAACCCAAGTGTTATGGATTGTTGTCCCACTAACTAGGTACCTGGGTAACTCAAGTGTTATGGGTTGTTGTTCCACTAACTAGGTACCTGGGTAACCCAAGTGTCATGGATTGTTGTCCCACTAACTAGGTACCTGGGTAATCCAGGTGTTATGGGTTGTTGTCCCACTAGATAGGTACCTGGGTAACCCAAGTGTTATGGATTGATGTCCCACTATCTAGGTACCTGGGTAACCCAAGTGTTATGGATTGTTGTCCCACTAACTAGGTACCTGGGTAACCCAAGTGTTATGGGTTGTTGTCCCAATATCTAGGTACCTGAGTAACCCAAGTGTTATGGGTTGTTGTCCCACTAACTAGGTACCTGGGTAACCCAAATGTCATGGGTTGTTGTCCCACTATCTAGGTACCTGGGTAACTCAAGTGTTATGGGTTGTTGTCCCACTAACTAGGTGCCTGGGTAACCCAAGTGTTATGGATTGTTGTCCCACTAACTAGGTACCTGGGTAACCCAAGCGTTATGGGATGTTGTCCCACTAACTAGGTACCTGGGTAACCCAAGTGTTATGGATTGTTGTCCCACTAACTAGGTACCTGGGATAACCCAAGTGTTATGGGTTGTTGTCCCACTAACTAGGTACCTGGGTAACCCAAGTGTTATGGATTGTTGTCCCACTATCTAGGTACCTGGGTAACCCAAGTGTTATGGATTGTTGTCCCACTAACTAGGTACCTGGGTAACCCAAGTGTTATGGGTTGTTGTCCCACTATCTAGGTACCTTGGTAACCCAAGTGTTATGGGTTGTTATCCCACTAACTAGGTACCTGGGTAACCCAAGTGTCATGGGTCGTTGTCCCACTAACTAGGTACCTGGGTAACCCAAGTGTTATGGGTTGTTGTCCCACTAACTAGGTACCTGGGTAACCCAAGTGTTATGGGTTGTTGTCCCACTAACTAGGTACCTGGGTAACCCAAGTGTCATGGGTTATTGTCCCACTAACTAGGTAACTGGGTAACCCTATTGTTATGGGTTGTCGTACCACTAACTAGGTACCTCGGTAATCCAAATGTTATGGGTTGTTGTCCCACTAACTAGGTACCAGGGTAACCAAAGTGTTATGGGTTGTTGTCCCACTAACTAGGTACCTGGGTAACCCAAGTGTTATGGATTGTTGTCCCACTATCTAGGTACCTGGGTAACCAAAGTGTTATGGGTTGTTGTCCCACTAACTTGGTACCTGGGTAACCCAAGAGTTATGGGCTGTTGTCCCACTAACTAGGTACCTGGGTAACCAAAGTGTTATGGGTTGTTGTCCCACTAACTAGGTGCCAGGGTAACCAAAGTGTTATGGATTGTTGTCCCACTAACTAGGTACCTGGTAACCCAAGTGTTATGGGTTGTTGTCCCATTAACTAGGTACCTTGGAAACCCAAGTGTTATGGGTTATTGTCAATCTAACTAGGTACCTGGGTAACCCAAGTGTTATGGGTTGTTGTTCCACCAACTAGGTACCTGGGTAACCCAAGTGTCATGGGTTGTTGTCCCACTAATTAGGTACCTGGGTAACCCAAGTGTCATGGGTTGTTGTCCCACTAACTAGGTACCTGGGTAACCCAAGTGTTATGGGTTGTTGTCCCACTAACTAGGTACCTGGGTAACCCAAGTGTTATGGGTTGTTGTCCCTCTAACTAGGTACCAGGGTAACCAAAGTGTTATGGGTTGTTATCCTACTAACTAGGTACCAGGGTAACTAAAGTGTTATGGGTTGTTGTCCCACTAATTAGGTATCTGCGTAACCCAAGTGTTATGGGTTGTTGTCCCTCTAACCAGGTACCTGGGTAACCCAAGTGTTATACCTGTATACCTGATGTATACCTGGTGTATACCTGGAGAGAGTTCCGGGGGTCAACACCCCCGCGGCCAGGTCTATGACCAGGCTTCATGGTGGATCAGGGCCTGATCATCCAGGCTGTTACTGCTGGTCGCACGCAATCCAACGTATCTTTGTCTTTTACTGGGTTGTATTTGCTCTGTCTCTGGTACTTCATAGATCAGTGGTAAAGAGACTGGCTCTTAACTGAAATAACCCAGGTCGAATCCCGGGTAAGGAGAGGCCTTGTCAAGGACCGGCCCGCGAGGACGTTCATCACCGGAACAACCTTCAGGTAGACTCCAAGTAGACATGGGGACAAGTCTCTTTGTGCCAGTTGCACCTGTACACCTAGTAGTCTCCATGTACATAGGTGTTAGCTGACCGCTGTAGTGGGTCACGCCTTGGGAGAGGACCGAAGAACCCCATTGAAAATTAGCCACATTTCGTGGCTATCTTGGATTATTTTAGATTATTAACCCACTGAAATAATCATCCGAATACAATGTTCTTCAACCAGAATGAGTGCGAAAATAAATAGACGAATTACCCCAAAAATTAGTAACGTTTTCTCTTACTCCACCCAATTCATAGAAAATGGTTTTTAGTTATTTGACATGTATAACTATAGAAAAAAAAAATTTTTAGTCGCACTTTTTCATTGCAAATGTAGTAAGTAAGTTTATTCAGGTATACACAAATACAGTTACATAGATTATCGTACATAGCAGCATATGTGTAGAGAACCTGGGATAACCCAAAAAAGTCAGACAGAGTGACTTATTTCCATTGGGGTCCATCTAATATATTATTATTATACTATAAAGGAGATAATATCTTATTATTATACTGTAAAGAAGATATATTTGGAATGAGGTAAAATGAGTTATTTATATTTACATGTATGTTAGCTAAAAAAAAAAAAATTCTCCTCCCTTTCTGTCGCCACATTCATCAGGTACCTTTTGGCTCTCTTCTTCTTCTTGAACTGGTTCATGCTATGACTGACTTTGAAATGTGCAGGCAGTCTGTTCCATTCCTCTACTGCTGTACAATAAAAGGTGTTTGAAGCCTGGCCACTGACTGTGGGTACTACAAAGTTGTGTTCTCGTCTGGGCGACGATTGAAGCCATGGCCTCACGTCCCCAACCGGAGCAGCTGCCGTACTATGCCTCCGGCCAGTACGGTAGTGCCGGAAAATAGCAGGAGATAGCTTCCTACCTATACAAAGGACCTCAATGGAAATAAGTCACTGACTTTTTTGGGTTATCCTAGGTTCTCTACACATATGCTGCTATGTATGATAATTCTGTGTAACTGTATTTGTGTATACCTGAATAAACTTACTTACTTACTTATTTATTTATTTACTTACTTACTTACTTACTTACTTACTTACTTACTTACTTACTTACTTACTTACTTACTTACTTACTTACTTACTTACTAACTTACTTACCCCCTAGTACTATGATTGCTTTGGTTCCCAACCTTGACAAAGGCTGGGAATAATTGTAATTATTATCTACTTTCTTCATTCTGGCCTACATTCATATTTAAGTCTAACTCCAATACACAAACTTAAGGGAATATAAACACCTGAATATGTATATATTTTAGTGTGTATGTAGTGATACTGTAATTCCTGTTATGGTATTAAAGTTTTTTTTGACAAATCCAGAACAGGTTTCATGCAGCCTTAATGGCCCTAGTGCAGTAGATAGGCTTTATTAACCACTCAACCAACCAATCAGGTGCATTCGGTATATCTGCACGGCATTAGAAGGAAACATGGCTAGCGATCCAGTTGGCTGTTTTATTTTGAGGCATAGCGGGACCAGGAGCTGTGAATCGAGCCCTGCAACCACATATTTATTTTATTTATTTATTTATTTATAATTTGAGCACACTTACAGAGGTACAAAAAAATACAGATAAGAGCAGCATGCCAAAGCCACTTATACTATGCATAGCATTACGGGCTGGCTTAAAATTAACTTAAGATTAACTAAGCAATGATGAAATCAGTGAAAAACATTAATGTAAACTGATTACTATAAAGCACAAGTGAGTATTACAAAGACAGGTCATATGGTTGCATGCATTGTTATAAATTCAGTAGAATGGAGTATTCTGTTAGGTAGTGTATTTAAAAAATAATAAAGTTAGATTGGGTTTTAGGTTTAACATTTATGTGATATAATTGTGAGAAACATTTAAGATATACAATTTATAAGGTCAGTTATTCAGTATTTATTTGGTTTTGGGTGAGTAAGTGATCTTTGAGAAGAGACTTGAATTTATAAACAGGTAGTGTTTCTTTTATATTTACAGGTAATGAATTCCAGATTTTAGGGCCTTTTATGTGCATGAGTTTTTGCATAGCGTGAGATGGACACGAGGAATATCAAAGAGTGATCTGTGCCTTGTGTTATGGTCATGTGTTCTGTTGAGGTTGGCAAGGAGATGTTTGAGGGGAGGGTTAATATCAGAGTTGAGTGTTCTATGTATGTAATAGGTGCAGTAATAAGTATGGATGTTTTGTATGGTGAGTAGGTTGAGTGTATTGAATATTGGTGGAGTGTGCTGCCTGTAGTGAGAATTTGTTATCATTCTAACTGCAGCCTTTTGTTGGGTAATTAGTGGTCTGAGATGGTTACTTGTTGTTGAGCCCCATGCACAAATTCCATAGGTGAGATAGGGGTAAATAAGAGAGTGATTTAGGGCCAGGAGGGCTGACTGTGGAGCATAGTACCGTATCTTCGATAGTATGCCTACAGTCTTGGAAATTTTCTTAGAAATTTGTTGTATATGTGTATGAAATTTGAGTCTATTATCAAGGTGGATTCCTAAGAATTTTCCCTCTGTTAGCTTTGTGATAGGTGATCCGTTTATCATTATGTTAAGAGGGACATCTGTAGCTCTGTTACCAAACTGAATGAAGTAGGTTTTGTCAATGTTTAGTGTAAGTTTGTTAGTACTCATCCAGGTAGATATTTTCTGTAATTCGGTATTTACAGTATTGGGCTAGCGTGACTGGGCTCGGGTGGGAGAAGACGTATGTTGTGTCATCAGCAAATAGTGTGGGTTAAGAGTAATTGAGAAGCATTTGGTAGGTCATTTATGTATAGGAGAAAGAGAAGAGGGCCAAGGACACTTCCCTGTGGGACACCAACTGTAATTGGTTGTGCTGAAGAGTTTGCCCCATTTGCGTACACATATTGGCTTCTGTTGCTGAGGTATGACTTGAGGTAGTTGAGGGAGTGCCCTCTTATACCATAGTGTGACAATTTTACGTGGAGCAAGTCATGGTCAACTGTATCAAAAGCTTTACGTAAGTCAATGAAGATCCCAGTGGGACTTCTTTTTTCTCTATTGCAGTGTATATATGTTCTAGCATGTGTATAATAGCATCATTAGTATTTTTATTAGGCCTGAATCCAAATTGGCAGGGGTTGAGTATGTTTTGGGAGATAAGGTAGGAGTAGATTCGTTATGAATTAATTTTTCGAAGATTTTTGAGAGAGGGTGTAAGTTGGATATTGGCCTATAGTTATTCAACTCTGTTGGTCTCCTCCTTTGTGGATCGGGTGACCCTTGCTATTTTGAGTACTGTAGGGAAGGTTGGAGGATTCAATGGATTTGTTAAAGAGTGTTGCAATGATTGGTGATAGCACTTGTGACACTTTTTTGTATATAAAGGGTGGTAAGGTATTTAAATCTCCTGCCTTGTTTTTTAGTGCGTTGATAATAAGGGAGACTTCGTATGGGTTAGTCGGAGCTAGGAACAGTGTGTTCGGGTAGTTTGCCGGTGAGGTAGTCATTTGGTGGGGTATCTGAGCTTGGGATTTTATTGGCAAGGTTTTGTCCTATAGTGGAGAGAAAATCATTGAGTCTGTTTGCTGTTTCTGTTGGTGGGAGTTGGGGTTCATCTGATTTTGCTAATTTTATTTCGCTATTTCGTGATATCTTTTTTGTTCCAGAATTTCTGATAGGGTTTTCCAGGTCTTTTTTATATCACCTCGTAAGTTGGATAATCTGTTCTCATAATACAATTTTTTTGCCCTTCTTATCAGGCTGGTTAGGATTGACGAGTAACGTTTTGTTTGGTCTCTGGTTATGTGACCCATTCTGTACTGTTTTTCATATTGGTGTTTTGTATTTATGGATTTGAGAATGCTGGGTGTTAGCCAGGGACTGTTCAGTCTCTTAGCTGTCATCTGCTTAGTTTTTTTTAGGGCAGTGCTTGTTATAGAGGTATTGAGTCTTTTTTAGAAAATTATTAATACATTCGTCAATATCTGTATTGATTTCTAGCTCAGTGTGCCAGTCAATGTTTGCTACTGCTGTTGTGAAGTTATTAATGGCTGCCTCATTGTGAAGTCTGAAGGTGACTTTAGTAGTGTCTTGGGGTAATTACCAAGAGTTGTTATGAGGAAAGTAGGGTAGTGGTCTGTGGTATTATCTGTAATTATGCCTGATTTTAAAGGGGATATGGTGTTGGTCCAGATGTGGTCAAGTAGGGAAACACTAGTCTCTGTAACTCTTGTAGGTTTGTTACTGTTGGTAGCAACATACAGTTACTCATTGTGTTTGTGAATTCAGTAACGTGTGGGTCCTGGTCTTGCAGGAGATTTATATTGAAGTCACCTGAGAGTAGTAAGTGATCTTTGTTCATGCGTGCATCAGTTATCATACTTCCTAGGTTTTGACTAATTGGCTAATGTTTGACTGTGGAACTCTGTAGATGTTTATCAATGTGAGAGGTTTTTGTAGGTATTGGATTTGAATTTGGCTATTATATATTCCCCATGTTCATCTCTTGTGCAAGTATTAGTGATACATTCTAGTTGGTCTGAGTAGTATATGGCTGTGCCACCCCCTTGTTGGTCTGGCCTACAGTTGTGTATGGCTGTGTAACCAGGAATGCATAGACATCTGTACTATCAGGCTTTAGCCAGGTTTTCAGTTAGTGTAATGATGGACATATGGCATGTAAGGAATTTAGTAATGCTATGAGGTCATCGTATGCTTGCTTAAAGATCTGATATTGTAGTTAAAGATAGTTATGTTGTTGTTGGCACTGAGAAGTGCCTTTGATTGTTCTGCAGTGTAGTAATTACAGTAACTGTTTGATTCATTTAAGTCATTAAATAAGAGGTTGGTATCAGGATCAATGCTTGTAATCATAAGATTTGTAGTGAATCTATAGTTAGAATTAAGTATAAAACAAAGTAAATAGTCTTAAGCTAAAAAATAGCACCTGAATTATTTAACAAATGTAAAATAATGAGCTAAGGTAGTTTTTTTTTTTTTTTTAAGCTAAAATAAAGGAGACAATATAAAAGGGACTAGTACAAATAAAGTGATGATCAAATAATGGAGCTTGGGAATATGATAGTAGGTAGTACTATAAAATAAATGAGCTTTGGAATATAATGGCAAAATTGTGAACTTGTTCTACTTTAGCACCTGAGAATAGCACCTTGATTATTTTAACAATTGTGAATGTATAAGCTAGGGTAGTTATATAAAGCTAAAATAAAGGAGAAAATATATAAGGGACTAAAATTAAGTAATGGTAAACAAAGTTAAATGGACAGATGGTCACTATGAAATAATATTGGTTTAGGAGTAAGATCTGATTTGTAATATTAGATAAATTGAGCAGTTTATTGCACAATAAAAGTAAAAAAAATGAGGTAGTTGGTACTAGCTAGCAAAAGATAGTTTTGGTACTTGCAAAAAAGTAACTGGAATATACACTAATTGCATACACAATGTAAAGTGACTAAAAAAACAAGTAGTGATAAACAAAATTAAATGGACAGGTAAGAAAAAATGAATATTATTAATTTGGAGTAAGATTTGACTTTTAATTTAAAATTATGAGCAATTAATAGCAGTAAGAAAGTTATAGAGTATTGGAGGTAGTTGGCATTAGCGAGTGATGAAAAATAATAAAAATAATAATGTACAATATAATAGTAACGTACACTATATGAACCACACGTATATATGTATTAAGGGCACTTATCTAATCTGTTACAGAAATGTCAGCTTTTCTAAGGAAGGTAGAGAAATCATGTTCGTTTGAGATGGTATATTGTTGTCCTGTTGATGTTTTCCTTACTAGTATTTTCCCATCTCGCGTGAAACACTGATGTGATTGGTATAGTGGATAGGCATCACGTTTCTGGCCACTCACTTTTATAAATGTCGGAGTTTTCAGTTTTAATTGAAGACATTGGAATATTAGTGATCACGTGATAAGTAGTAAAAGCCTAATCTGATTCTCTTCAGATCTTCAGTGTTAATATTTATCTGCAAAAAACATTTGGGTATCTTTATTGTGGAAACGTTTCGTTACTCAGTGGCTTCATCAGTCAAGTACAAAGAAGAATAGTAAAGAACAGAAGGAGTTTGAGGTAATCAGTCCCTTAGTCAGGAGTCGATGTAACCAGTTCATCATCCTGTGATCACACAGTAATGAAAATACTTCTAGTTGCCATTAGGATGCTTTGAGCCTCCTCCACAGGATGCGTCCCGCAGTGTTGGACTTAGACACACAGGTACTTATTGCTAGGTGAATAGGGGCAACATGTCCTGCAATTCCACTCGTCCAGGGTTCGAACCCAGTTTCACTAGTTATAAGCCAAAGGCGTTGTACAGGTGATAAGCAGTTTTAATGCTCGTCGTGCAATCAATAGATTGTTCTTGAGTATTGTGGCCCAGCCCAGATGTTACCTGGGATGCTGTCTGCTGGTGATCATGTGCTGAGAGAGTGAGGGAGGGAGGAAGTTGTAGTTACATGGGTTATTGTCTGTTGGTGCTCAGGTGTTGATGGAGTGAGGGAGAAAGTTGTACTTACCTGGGATGCTGTCTGCTGGTGATCATGTGCTGAGAGTGAGGGAGGGAGGAAGTTGTAGTTACATGGGTTATTGTCTGTTGGTGCTCAGGTGTTGATGGAGTGAGGGAGAAAGTTGTACTTACCTGGGATGCTGTCTGCTGACGCCCAGGTATGGAGGGAGTGAGGGAGGGAGCGGGTTACTACCTCCATGGAGTCGCTACCCGAGTCCGTCTCTGAGGACGCGACGCTAACACCGGACTTGCTGCGGGGTACGCCCGTGGGACCCGTCCGCCCGCCCCACGCCCACCGCGACCTCCTCCCAGGGATATGGAACTTGACCCGTGGGCAGCGGCGGGGTGAGCGGCTCTTGGTGGCCGGGGAGCCGTCCGGGGTGGGAGAGTCGTTCATATATGGGGAGAGGAGACCCCCAGGACCCCCCTGAAGGCTCTGTGCTCGCTCCATCGCGGCGGCGCTGCGTCGCTTGAACGTCTCCAAAAAGGAGTCTATCTGACGCTCGATTTGAGTGTGGGGGTAAGAGAAACTCATAGTCCTGTGACGCCGGCGACTCATCCTGCTTATACTCTGTGTGTAGCACGTCCACACTACACACGCTAACGCCACACGCCCACGGTACACTCCTGGGTAGTCTGCTGGCCGTGCCTTTACTCGCAATACCCACAGTGCCTTTCAATCAACACAACATGCGGCCTCAGCATTCCAGCACCATCTGTGGAAGAAAAATCAAACTGTAAACAATGGACACCTTTACTACTAGCAGGACGTATATCAAGTTGTATTGCAATTATTTATCTGCTTTCTGCCTCTCTTCTATCACCTCAGAGATAAAAATTTAGCTCAACAGTATAGCAGACTTCTGGAACACAATGACCTTTTGGGCCACAGTCATCGAGTATGTCTTTAGTATGTGACAAGCCTGGTGCGCCCTACAGACGAATAACAAGTTGCACAGCGCTTGGCAGGATGTCCGAGTATATTTGACTCTCTGTCTCCTACGTGAAAGGTCTCTCTGACACTATTCTCTATAGAATGAAGATAGAGTGTATTTGAACTCTCTTCATCTCTGCTAATAGAAATAGGAAGGGATCGTGACCCCCTTGGTCCACACCTGCACAGCCAGTGTGGGAACTTAGAGAGAGGGAGCTCAGCCCCCTCATCGCCCCTAAATGGAAATAAATTTATTCACAGAATGCATGTATCTCACCTACAAAACACCTGCTTACAGGTGTTCCTGCTCCTCTCTGTGACACCACACCCATGGTCACCCGTTCTGGGAACTCCTGTTGCAGGGCACGACTCTCTCTAACTTGTTGCAGGTACGTATTTCGTTCTACATCATAATTTAATTGTTTTCCAGAGACGGGGGTTTTAGCTTTATTTTTATTATATAATAACTCTGATACCTAGAAGAACATCTGAGAAATTTTTGAAGGTTCATAATTAGCCGTCATGTGAACCATATATAGACCTTTTCTTGTGAATTTAATAGTTAACCATTGGATTTTTTACTGATAATGAGAATTTTAACATTGTGTTAGTGTGTTTATTGTTAAGTTCAGTGTGTGTGAATGGTTGGTTAGATAATGGTGTCTAAAAGCCTATCCACTACCAGTCAAAAATACTTTAATACCTTAAATAAGGATTAAAGTAAATTTGCAGCGTATATACACTGAGAAATACACACCTTTCGATGTATATATCTATGTATATAACATATGTAAATTATTTTATTTGGGAGCTATCTTTAATTTCATTCGTTATGGTGTGAGTCTATGTGACTCTGATATATTGTTAAATAAGATGTTATTTGAGATTCTCCAGTTGACCTGTGTCGTGATCAATCGACCTATGTCGTAGTCACTTGACCTATGTCGTAGTCAGTTGACTGTTGTCGTAGTCAGTTGACCTATGTCGTAGTCAGTTGACTTTTGTCGTAATCACTTGACTTATGTCCACTGAAGATCTGCCTTGTTTACTTTCTGTGTTTGTATTACCGAGGTGCTAAGCATAGCTTCTCTGAGCGTTGAGCAACTGCGCCATCATGTTCAGGCTAAACTGCAGGAGGCTAGAAAGAGAATCCAACGTTTTAGAGAGGAATACAACGTTATCGCAGGAAGAAAAAGAAGAGACCTGCCCCAACGATGGTGGGACCTGCCACAACGATGGTGGGACCTGTCACAACGAAGGTGGGACCTGCCCCAACGATGGTGAGACCTGCCCCAACGATGGTGAGACCTGCCCCAACGATGGTGAGACCTGCCCCAACGATGGTGGGACCTGCCACAACGATGGTGAGACCTGCCACAACGATGGTGAGACCTGCCACAACGATGGTGAGACCTGCCACAACGATGGTGAGACCTGCCACAACGATGGTGAGACCTGCCACAACGATAGGGGGACCTGACACAACGATGGTGAGACCTGCCACAACGATGGTGAGACCTGCCACAACGATGGTGAGACCTGCCACAACGATGGTGAGACCTGCCACAACGATGGTGAGACCTGCCACAACGATGGTGAGACCTGCCACAACGATGGTGAGGCCTGCCACGTTTGGATGCTGGTTGGAAGGACTGAAGCTGAAAATTAGGAATATCCAGGAGCAAGACAGATGTGCAACAGTTCGGTATCTTTATTTTTTTTAAACGGTTCACTTGCTCTGTAAACTTCTTCAGTCGAATACAGAGGTGACTAAATATTGGAGACAACAGAAGCAGTGAGGAAGTAAGGATGAGGTGATCAGTCCCTCAGCCTTATAAAAAGCAGTTTAGAAATGGTCAGTCCCTCAACTTTGGAAACTATTCAGTTCTATTGTTTCAATCAATTTGAAGTTGAAGCACGAGAAAGGACACTTTATACTGCAACCAGAAGTGTGCTGCTGAATTTGGAGATGGCATAATAGGAGGAGGACGTGCCCAGAATGGACCAATAGGCATGTTGCAGTGCTCCTTTTTCTTGTGTTCTTTAAAAAATTGACGAGCATTGAAGCAGGCCTATAGGCTTGTACTAGGCACTTCTATTCACACCTTTTCACTAGTAACTTGTGACCGAGCAAAAAACGTTCTGGAAGATGTCATTTGCACGAAGAAAATCGTGGTGTAATTACTGCCCAACAAGCTGGGCTCTTACACCACCTAGAAAAATATCTCCTTAAATGGCTTGGAACATTTATGCAAATGAGGCCATTCAGACTTTGTATTCGAAGGTCTTTTAAGAAAGTCTTTTAAGAAATTTTGTCATATTACTACAACTACTACTACTACTACTACTGCTGCTTTTAGTACTACTACTACTACTAGTACTACTACTGTTACTACTACTACTACTACTACTACTACTACTACTACTACTACTACTTTTGCTACTACTACTACTACTACTACTACTATTACTTTTGCTACTACTACTACTACTACTACTTTTACTACTACTACTAGTACTACTACTGTTACTACTACTACTACTACTACTACTAATACTACCACTACTACTACTACTACTACTACTACTAATAATAATAATAATAATAATAATAATAATAATAATAATAATAAGAAGAAGAAGAAGAAGAAGAAGAAGAAGAAGAAGAAATAAGAATAACTACAAAACGCAGTAACCTATATATGGGCCCCAACTTAAACAAGATGGGTCCTACACAGATGACAGCAAGGAAATGAGTGAGCTACTCAAGTCCCAATACGACTCGGTGTTTAGAGAGCCGCTAACCAGACTGAGAGTCGAAGACCTAAATGAATTTTTTTATGACAGAGTCACAGAATTTGGTAGACTCGAACCTATCTGATATTATCATGACGCCAAATGACTTCGAAAAGGTGATAAATTGCATACCAATGCACTCTGCCATATGCCCAGACTCATGGAACTCCGTGTTCATCAAGAACTGCAAGAAGCCTCTATCATGTGCTTTTAACATCCTATGGAGAGGGAGCATGGACACGGGGGTCGTCCCACAGCTGCTAAAAACGACAGACATAGCCACACTCCACAAAGGTGGCAGTAAAGCAATAGCAAAGAACTACAGACCGATAGCGCTAACATCCCACATCATAAAAATTTTTGAAAGGGTTCTAAGAAGCAACATCGCCACCCATCTGGATACCCATCACTTACCTAACCCAGGGCAACATGGGTTTAGAGCAGGTCGCTGCTGTCTGTCCCAACTTCTGGACCACTATGACAAGGTCCTGAATGTTCTAGAAGACAAACAAAACGCAGATGTAGTATACACAGACTTTTCAAAGGCTTTGACAAGTGTGACCATAGTGTAATAGTGCACAAAATGCGTGATAAAGGAATAACAGGAAAAGTTGGTAGATGGATCTATAATTTCCAAACAAATAGAACACAAAGAGCAGTAGTAAACAGAGTAAATTCTGAGGCGGCTACGGTGAAAAGCTCTGTTCCACAAGGCACAGTACTCGCTCCCAACCTGTTCCTCATCCTCATTTCTGACATAGACAGGGATGTAAGCCACAGCAGTGTCTTCCTTTGCAGATGACACCCGAATTTGCATTGAAGACACCGCAAGATTCCAGGCGAACATCAACCATATATTTAAATGGACCGCAGAAAACTATATAAAGTTCAGTGATGAGAAATTTTAATTACTCCTATATGAAAAACGTTAGGAATTTAAAACTATATCGGAGTAACATGACTCACGAAATCGTAATGACACGATTGCAAACAAACCATACCCCGGCCGGGATTGAACCCGCGGTCAGCTGGTCTAGTGGTTAACGCGACGGGCTGGAGTTTTGAGACTCTCTGACCGCGGGTTCAATCCCGGCCGGGGTATGGTTTATATCGGAGTATAAAACAAATTCCAACCACACAATAGAGCAAAAAACTAATGTAAAAGACCTGGGAGTAATCATGTCAGAGGATCTCACCTGCAAAACTAGGAATGCCAAGCCCATGATAACACTCTTCAGGTCACTTGTTCTATCTAGGCTGGAATATTGCTGCACATTAACAGCACCTTTCAAGGCAGGTAAAATTGCTGACCTAGAAAGTGTACAGAGAATCTTCATGGTACACATAACTGCTATAAAACACCTCAATTACTGGGAACGCTTGAAGTTCCTCAACCTGTACTCCCTAGAACGCAGGCGGGAGAGATACATGATTATATATACTTTGAAAATGCTAGAAGGATTAGTACCAAACTTACACACAAAAATCACTCCCTGTTAAAGCAAAAGACTCAGCAGACGATGCGACATCTCCCCAATGAAAAGCAGGGGTGTCACTAGCACGTTAAGAGACAATATATTAAGTGTCAAGGACCGGAGACTGTTCAACTGCCTCCCAGCATACATAATGGGGATTACCAATAGACCCCTGGCTGTCTTCAAGAAGGCACTGGACAGGCACCTAAAGTCAATACCTGACCAGCCGGGCTGTGGTTTGTACGTCGGGTTGCGTGCGGCCAACAGTAACAGCCTGGTTGATCAGGCCCTGATCCACCATGAGGCCTGGTCACAGACCGGGCCGCGGGTGCGTTGACCCCCGAAGCCCTCTCCAGGTATACTCCAGGTATATATATATATATATATATATATATATATATATATATATATATATATATATATATATATATATATATATATGTCGTGCCGAATAGGCAGAACTTGCGATCTTGGCTTAAATAGCAACGCTCATCTTGCCATATAGGACAAGCGAAAATTTGTGTATGCAATAATTTCGCCAAAATCATTTTGAACCTAACGAAAAAAATATATTTCACTGTGTTTGTTTAGTATTAAATTATTGTAAACGTATCTAAAATATATTAAGTTGGGTTAGGCTAAAATAAATTGTTCTTGTTATAATAAGGTTAGGTAAGTTTTCTAAGATTCTTTTGGTGTAAAATTATAATTTTTTACATAATCATTAATGAAGTAAATATATCTTTAAATGTATAAGAGAAAATTTTAGAAAGGACTTAATTTTAAATGAGTTCTTGCTAATTGACCAGTTTTACATATTCGGCACGACATATATATATATATATATATATATATATATATATATATATATATATATATATATATATATATATATATATATATATATATATTATATATATATATATATTATATATATATATATATATATATATATATATATATATATATATATTATGTGTAACAAAAAATATAAATATAATGGCAAGGCTGTTTCTCATGACCTAAAAATGACAAGCGCAGAAATAGTATTTGTGGTGATTATTTAAATAGTGAAACTGGGCCAG
Source organism: Cherax quadricarinatus (assembly GCF_026875155.1). NCBI lineage: Eukaryota > Metazoa > Arthropoda > Malacostraca > Decapoda > Parastacidae > Cherax > Cherax quadricarinatus. Next base: position 19,669,291 of record NC_069444.1, read on the forward strand.
TTGGACCACGTCCAACACTGTCTATGCAGTCTGTCTCTTCCAGTAAGACAGTAGTGATCTCTCTTTCTCTTCCAAAGAGACAGTGGTGATCTCTCTCATCTAGTGATCTTTCTCTTTTAGCTAGAAAGTAGTGATCTCTCTCTCTCTCTCTCTCTCTCTCTCTCTCTCTCTCTCTCTCTCTCTCTCTCTCCTCTCTCTCTCTCTCTCTCTCTCTCCTACAGCCAAGTGACCTTTAAACCGACCTTTCCATACCGGGAGTGCTCGAGTATTTTCCAGTTGTACTTCTAATGTCAGATAAGATCGACTTTCGTGATAGTGAATTTATTTCTGTAACGTCTATTAGTACAACAATAACGATGATAATACAACACTAACAACAACAATAGCAGCAGTAGCAACAGAAGCAACAGCAACAACATTTTTCCAGCAGTGCAGCACTGAAATTACCCAAAGTGAATACCGAACCGTAAGTTTCTGTCCACTATGGGAAACAGATGAGCAGCCAAGATGGCCTTATATTTCTCACTGTTCATCGTTCCCTCAACAGTAATAAGCCGTTCAGGGCCTTTGGCAGTGAAACTGTCCCAGAACATCTTAGGTGGGTGTTCTAGCGCTTGTTCCACATACTGCTCAAACAAGGGATTGTATAACTATCATCGGTGGCCAGAAGAGAACATGTGGACTGACCTGTACATGTTCAGCACCAGACATTGTAACTTTAATGTACTGGAAAACGGGTTGAGAAAAACATGTGGGGGAAAAGGGAGTTATAGTAAAGGTTGTAGAAGAGATAGAGTAAAGGGATGTGAATTGGGGTAAATTGGTGGGTTTGTAAAATTAAAGAAAAACAAAGCAAATTATTGAGCAAATATTGTCTTGGAATTTGACTAGATTTTTCTTGTATTCATAGAAATTTTTGTCGCCACTGTTTGAAAAAAGGCAAAAAAAAAAAAAAGTTTGATAGTGTTTGAAAATTTCTCTTCTCATCATCAGGTCTAGAAAAAAAGATAATGTGAAGAATCAGATACTTGTGCAACATCTGGGAAGCTTTACTGTAGACGTTTCGCCCTCCTCTAGCTTTATCCAAACAAATTCATGGACATAATGTGAAGACAGTAAAACTATATACAAAAGATGAGGTAATGATGAGGTAATGATGAGGTAATGATGAGGTAATGAGTCCCTCAGCCTTAGTGGTGTGTGTGTGTGTGTGTGTGTGTGTGTGTGTGTGTGTGTGTGTGTGTGTGTGTGTGTGTGTATGTGTGTGTGTGTGTGTGTGTGTGTGTGTGTTTTAAGTGACAACCTGTTATAACGTACAGTATCTACGTCTTACAGTGACCACCTGTTGTAACATATAGTATCTACGTCTTACAGTGACCACCTGTTGTAACATAGTATCTACGTCTTACAGTGACCACCTGTTGTAAGGTACAGTATCGACATCTTACAGTGACCACCTGTTGTAACGTACGGCATCGACGTCTTACAGTGACCACCTGTTGTAAGGTACAGTATCGACGCCTTACAGTGACCACCTGTTGTAAGGTACAGTATCGACGTCTTACAGTAACCACCTGTTGTAACGTACAGTACTGACGTCTTACAGGGACCACTTGTTGTAACGTACAGTATCTACGTCTTACAGTGACCACCTGTTGTAACATACAGTATTTACTTGTTACAGTGACCACCTGTTCCAGCTGCATGAAGTCTTGATGAGCCGCCTTGGACGGTATTTTCTTCGTGCTTTACGACGGACTCTCACGCGAGCCTTGATACCAACATTCATCATATTGACCACAGGCCACCAGCCACAAGGTTGTAGTTACTGGTATACTCTTCTGCTAGGAGTACCCAACTCGGCTGTTCGATACAGTAATTCTTGGTTCATGACAAAGTCACTGATGGGTGCTGGTGGCTTCACAGTCAGAATAAGATCTTCCTGGAGCAGGAATCGAATCACCAGAACACAAGGGATCGGTTCTTTCTTACTGGAGGAATGAACAAACTCGGTGGAGTGGATGACTCCCCCCGGTTGAAAAAAATTAACGCTATAACACGCAATATGAGCAAGGGAGAACGAATCTACTATCTCAAACTGCAAGCACAGGAGAAAAGAAATGAACACGGTGAACAATGCTGATATTCAATCTGAGTCGCACACAGTGACACGAGGTATCAGCTATAAACTTCACTTACAAACGTTAACAACGTGGAAGTTACTCGAGAAATAACTTCTTACAATGCACTGATTACTGTCAACTAGGATGGGATCACAATCTGAAACACAGGACAACAACAACACCCAAGTGAGCACACTAGCCACAGAAACGTCTTTCTGCAACGGCTTGTGGCATCAGCAAGAGATGGCATAACTCGTTGCAAGTAAAGTTCTTCTCAAAGCGTCCCCTGGGAAGGAACGAATACTTGAACAAGTCGCCATCGCAAGGATAGTAGTCGCACTATCCTGCGTGCATGATATTGTGGCTGGAGTCCAGACAGGAGTGACAGTATTACTAGTGCCTGACCGCTCGGCTACGTTAATAAGTAATTCACGGATCTATAGGAACTTAATCTGAACTTCACATTTCGCAGCACTTTAACAAATCTCAGATACAAGCTGTGAGAACAAACACATTGCTCAAGGGCTAGGTATTGTCTTTCAGTCAGTAAGGGAATGTTGGTACTGTGGACTGATTCATATTGACTTTGACTGGCATGATACACTAAGTGAACATTCAAAAGTGACTGGGACATGATCTCAGGGAACTTACTCAAGGACATAAGGCAAAAATAATGAACAATAAAAATGATACAAAATGCTAAAATTGAAATAAAAGAGATGCAACTAATTCTGCAGAAGTAACAAAAAAAATGTCTAAGATACACTGCAAGAGGAAGGACAACTCAATGTAAAGGACTGCTGGACAAGATAAAAAATTTACATTGAAATATACAAGTAAAAATATTACTGGAGACTGAATTAAATGCAAAATGAGCTGTCTTTACTCTTGCTAATAAAGGAATTAACTAATAAAATTTGAATTCAATGTAAAAAGTATAAAATAAAATCACTAAATTGTATGCAATGAGAGGTAACTGGGAAATTTAAATATTTTCTAAGAATGCATAAACAAAATTAAAATATAATGCAAAGACAACATCAGGAAAATTAATAAAATGAAAAACAAGATGCAATAATGAACTGAGAATAATAAAGCATAAAAATATCAATAAAAGAAAATAATTCACTGCAGAACAAGTTCAACAAAATAATTCACTGCAGAACAAGTTCAACAAAATAATTCACTGCAGAACAAGTTCAACAAAATAATTCACTGCAGAACAAGTTCAACAAAATAATTCACTGCAGAACAAGTGCAACAAAATAAGGCATAGAAATAATCACTGCAGTAATAAAGTCTCACTGGGAAAACTCAGGTTAAATAATAAAATAAAAATATGAAGAAAAACTGATTGAACACTTTAACTCTTAATTGTAAATTAGACAAAACAATTTACTCAAACAGAGTAAAGAAAACACTTTACGTTAAAAAGAAATTGAAATTACACTAAGAGTGGATTTGTTCAAAGAAATATGAAAAATATGAATAAAATAAAACAAGGAACAAAACGGGAAGTGTAACACTTACAAGTGGTGAGGCAAGTGTAACACTTACAAGTGGTGAGGCAAGTGTAACATTTACAAGTGGTGAGGCAAGTGTAACACTTACAAGTGGTGAGGCAAGTGTAACACTTACAAGTGGTGAGGCAAGTGTAACATTTACAAGTGGCGGGGCACACAACACTTAATCACGTATTCATTATTTTAGTATATTCTTACAACAAAATCTTGCTGTGACTGATACGACAAAAATTTGCTGGCAAAAATAATGGTACACAAGTCTGCGAAAAAAATTTGAGGAATGAGACACTGCTGGCATACGAAAAAAAGGTACACATTGAAATAAATGGATAATTTGGTATACTGGGGTGAATATCACTGCATGAACTACAATGACAATTACTGGAGAATACAATGCTGAAAGAATACAAGATAAAAAAAATGAATCACTTCACACAGAGTGACTGACTGGTACACTACACAATAATACTTACTACAGACAGAGAGTAGCATAAAAAAAACACATAAAAAAATATAAGATGAGCGATAACACTGAAAAATATTGCAAAAAATAATGAGTCAAAGAAACACTGAGTCTACACTGAAAACACAAGGCTTAGAGTACACAAGAAATTCACTATAAATGTCTCACACACGCAAATGTCTTTAAATGCAAGAAAAATGTCTCTAAACAGAAAATTATCACTGAAGTCTGGAGCGGTAGACGGGATGACTGGTGATGAGGGTAGGTTGTCGAAGGTTGTCCTGCGCGGTGATGACTGACGCCTCCTACACTCACTGTTGTCGGAAGAAATGCGCTTTCTCGGTGAACTCACATAACTGGCTTTATCGTTGGTGCTCAGCTACAATCTCTTGACCAATTATGTGAGCCAAAACAGTATTAGGACCCGGTACAAGGGTGCAAACAACCACAGGTAGATGAGGTGGGTGGCTGGTGGTCGTGGTGGCGGGTGGTGGTGGGGGCAACAGAATGGCCCTGTGCTCTCTCACTGCCACGCACTTCTCACCACTCACGAAGGTGGCTTGTAAGCCACTCTATGCCACAGGGATGGTGAAGAACACTCTTAGCATCCAACTGGGAGCACAAAGCGATACATGAAACAATACTTCAGAGGAACTTGCATGGCTTACTTCTCTCTCTCAGCTGGGTTAGAAGCTGGGTTGGCTGACTGGCTTAACCCACGAGAATGGCTGACTGGAAGACAGGTAACGATGCACGCAGCATGAAGGAGCAGGTGGATGACAGGAGACAGGCTGGATGACAGGCTGACTGGCGTTCACTTCCACAGTCTGGCTTACTGACTGGCTTAATTGCAAAATCCGGGTCAACCCCTCGGAGATTGAAGCAATTAGCACACGAACTAAGCCAGGAAGCCTGAAAAACTTCTGCAACAGGCTTGCAGGCTGGAGTACACAGGGTGGTGGTGAGTGAGGGTAAGCGAGTAGCTACGGTTGACCTTTGACCCGCCGGCTCCCCACAAAGTCTTCGAACATCTTGAAATACCCTTAAATCCACGCTCCCACATCGCTGTCACCATTTATCATGTGGGGTTCGAACACGTGGATAGGGTAAAGAAATACTCACGTAGGCTGGTAGTACGTATAATTATAACGGTAAGTATTGGTAGGTGCCAAACAGCCGGTGACCTGCCTCCTTGCTCTCTCGTAAGACTGACTAACCGCAGAACCCATATGTGAGGGGGTGTTTGAAATACTGCTGTGGTCAGCAGCAATTATGAATACAGTCAGTGATTCACGCAGAGACGGTTGGTAGTGAGTCATCTACTGGTACACTGGTTACTGGTAACTGGTTACTACTACTGAGATTGGAGGTGTGTATGGTGTGTGGCGGTGTATGTAGAGGTGTGTTGGAGGTGTGTATGGTGTGTGGCGGTGTATGTAGCGGTGTATTGGTGGTGTGTATGGTGTGTGGTGGTGTATGTAGCGGTGTGTTGGAGGTGTGTATGGTGTGTGGCGGTGTATGTAGCGGTGTGTTGGAGGTGTGTATGGTGTGTGGCGGTGTATGTAGCGGTGTGCTGGTGGTGTGTATGGTGTGTGGCGGTGTATGTAGCGGTGCGCTGGTGGTGTGTATGGTGTGTGGCGGTGTATGTAGCGGTGTGTTCGTGGTGTGTATGGTGTGTGGCGGTGTATGTAGCGGTGTGCTGGTGGTGTGTATGGTGTGTGATAGTGTGTGTGGCGGGAGTGTTGATGATATATGTTGGTGTGTGGTGTGGTGGGGTGTGTTGGTGATGTGTGGAGATGTGTAGGAGTGTGTGGTGGAGTGAAGGGGGTATGTATGAAGGTGTGTGGTACAAGAACCATGGAGAACCATGGAGAACCATGGAGAACCATGGACGTACAGCATGAGAGGAGAGCAAGTAAAAATTAACAGTAAATGTAAAGGGTCTGGGCTTAATATTACAAAATATACTACTCGAAGCACACACGAACAGTTCCTTAGATCAGCAGAATTATTAGGGATATTATACGTATGTAAGTACTATTACTATGTTTAGCGCTTAATTATGATTATAAAAGCAATAATAATAATCACTATTTCTAAATTAAGTCTCCAGGAACACGGTTCTCCAGAGGACAAGAAATGTCTCGTTCACCAACGAGATCATAATCTACCACAAAAGTAGAGAACGAGACTTTAGGGTGCAGCCCGAGACTGCTTGAAGCAGGTTTACAAACTACACGATCTGAAGATTTATAAGTAAACCACTGAGAGATAAGTAAACCACTGAGAGAT
>NC_069444.1:19678191-19690691 GCF_026875155.1 Cherax quadricarinatus
GCTGGAGGATCAGGCGCAAATAACAGGAAGGGCACTGCAATGTATCAGAGAATACCCGACAGGGAGACAACAACGAGTCATGGTACGTGAAGAGGTATCACAGTGGGCGCCTGTGACGAGCGGGGTCCCACAGGGGTCAATTCTAGGATCAGTGCTATTTTTGATATATGTGAATGACATGACGGAAGGGATACACTCTGAAGTGTCTCTATTCGCAGATGATGTGAAGTTCATGAGAAGAATTAAATCGGATGAGGATCAGGCAGGACTACAAAGAGACCTGGCTAGACTGGACACGTGGTCCAGAAACTAGCTTCTCGAATTCAACCCTGCCAAATGCATAGTCATGAAGATTGGGGAAGGCCAAAGAAGACTGCAGACAGAGTATAGGCTAGGTGGACAGAGATTACAATCCTCACTCATGGAGACAGATCTTGAGGTGACCATAACACTGAGCACGTCTCCGGAGGCACACATCAACCAGATAACTGCTGCAGCATATGGGCGCCTGGCAAACCTGAGAATAGCGTTCCGATACCTTAATAAGGAATCGTTCAAGACACTGTACACTGTGTACGTTAGGCCCATACTGGAGTATGCAGCACCAGTCTGGAACCCACACCTGGTCAGGCACGTCAAGAAGTTAAAGTACAAATGTTTGCAACAGGACTAGTTCCAGAGCTCAGGGGAATGTCCTACGATGAAAGGTTGAGGGAAATCGGACTGACGACACTGGAGGACAGGAGGGTCAGGGGAGACATGATAACGACATACAAGATACTGCGGGGAATAGATAAGGTTGACAGAGACAGGATGTTCCAGAGATGGGACACAGAAACAAGAGGTCACAACTGGAAGCTGAAGACTCAGATAAGTCAAAGGGATGTTAGGAAGTATTTCTTCAGTCACAGAGTCATCAGGAAGTGGAATAGCTTAGCAAGTGACGTAGTGGAGGCAGGAACCATACATAGCTTTAAGACGAGGTATGACAAAGCTCAGGAAGTAGAGTGAGGACCTAGTAGCGATCAGTGAAGAGGCGGGGCCAGGAGCTGAGTCTCGACCCCTGCAACCACAATTAGGTGAATACACACACACACACACACACACACACACACACACACACACACACACACACACACGCACACGCACGGAGAACTGGGTGGTTTTGCGAGTGGAAGGAAACGGCCTGTCTAAGTAATTTTCAAGGAAGAATCAGCTCGAACCAGGATCCTGCAAGAGAAAGCTCGACTGAGGGACAAACAGGGGTACCAGAGCGTATACCTCGATCGCAACAGAACACAAGAAGAAAGGACTACACTGAAAGAGAGGGCACAGAGACGCAAGGAGGAACGAGAGGCAATGATGAAAATGAGCAGGACCCAGACACAGGAGGAAGGGCAAACACACCCTGCAGAAACTCCCACAGAAAGACTCCAACTGCGACAATCCCAACGCAACTGAGCAATCTAAACCAAAACCCACACACTGCTCCCCCTGCCACCAACCCCCACATCACAAACATCACCTAAACAGCTGCCCCTTATGGGCATTCAGACCCCACCCCCTCATCACGAACCCCACTCACACCAAAGCCCCCCATAGGCCCCCTCCAAGGCTCTCACTCCCCCAATATTCTCCCAGGACCACAGTGATAGAAAAAAAGCTGAAGGTTTGGTACATAAACGCGGACAGAATAACGAATAAATATGAGGAGTGGCACGAAAGAATCAGCGAGAAATCTCCAGACATCATAGCAGTCACAGAAACGAAACTCGCTGAGACAATAACAGACGCAATCTTCCCACCGGGATATCGGATCCTGAGGAAAGATAGAAGGAGTAGAGAGGGAGGAGGGGTTGCACTGCTCATAAAAAACCGATGGGGATTTGAGGAAATGGAAGGCATGGACGTGATTGGAGAAAGGGACTACATAGTAGGTACAATTCAGTCTGGAGAACATAAAGTAGTCATTGGAGTTATCTATAACCCACCACACAATTGCAGGAGGCCAAGAGAGGAGTACGAAGAAAACAACAGGGTGATGGTGGACACACTGGCTGAGGTGGCAAGAAGAGCTCACTCGAGAAGAGCAAAGTTACTGGTAATGGGCGATTTCAACCACAGGGAGATCGACTGGGAAAACCTGGAGCCACATGGGGGTCCCGAAACATGGAGAGCCAAGATGATGGATGTGGTACTTGAAAACCTCATGCATCAACATGTCAGGGACACTACCAGAGAGAGGGGAGGATGAGCCAACAAGACTGGATCTTGTGTTCACCCTGAACAGTTCAGATATATATATATATATATATATATATATATATTATATATATATATATATATATATATATATATTATATATATATATATATTATATATATATATATATATATATATATAATATATGTATATATATACATATATATATTTATATATATATATATATATATATATATATTATATATATATTATATATATATATATATATATATTATATATATATATATATATATATATATATATATATATGTCGTGCCGAATATGTAAAACTGGTCAATTAGCAAGAACTCATTTAAAATTAAGTCCTTTCTGAAATTTTCTCTTATACGATTAAAGACATATTTTTTTCATTAATGTTAATGTAAAAAATTTTAATTTTGCACCAAAAGAATCTTAGAAAACTTACCTAACCTTATTATAACGAAAGCAATTTATTTTAGCCTAATCCAACTAAATATATTTTAAATATGTTTACAGTAATTTAGTACTAAACAAACACAATCAAATATATTTTTTTCGTTAGGTTCAGAATGATTTTGGAGAAATTATTGCATACACAAATTTTCACTTGTCCTATATGGCAAGATGAGCGTTGCTATTTAAGCCAAGATCGCAAGTTCTGCCTATTCGGCACGACATATATATATATATATATATATATATATATATATATATATATATATATATATATATATATATATATATATATATATTTATATATATATATATATATATATATATATATATATTATATATATATATATATATATATATATATATATATATTTATATATATATATGCAAAACAACCGCTGTGAATGAATAGAGAAGTTCCAAGCGCTTTCGTGACTACTTACATTATCAAGGAACAGTGAAAGTAAAGCATCAAAGGAAGGTATATAAAGGGGTAGCCCAGATATGTTGATGATATTTTGTGTCTTATGCCCAAAAATGTAGATATACACCATTTCCTTGGCAAATTAAATAGCTTAGCCCATTCTATAAATTTTACTGTTGAATTTGAAGAAAATAACTCATTGCCTTTTCTAGATGTTTTAATTATTAAGGGTAATAATGAATTCAAATTTAAAATTTACAGAAAACCTACAAATAACTGTTCCTATGTCCACTATTATTCTTCCCATCAAGATAGAGTTAAACTGTCTGTTTTCTCATCAATGTTTTTGAGAGCTTTACGAATTTGTAGTCCAGAGTTCATAGATGAGGAAATATCCAAAATTTATGAAATAGGTAATGATTTGAAATACCCAAGAAATGTAATTGATAAATCTTTTAAAGTTGCTAGGAACACTTTTTATAATTCAAAAAAAGGGCAACCAGCCTTATTCAACTAAAAATATGTTGGTTCTCCCTTACCATGAAAACTTGGTTGATATGCCTTCTCTTCTTAAGACTTTTAATATTAAAGTTGTATTCAAAAATCTTGATACAGTAAAAAAACTTTCAGTATTTACATCAATTGTCACTGAATGGGGATTAGTCACTAGCGGCGTTCCACAAGGATCAGTTTTAGGCCCTCTCTTGTTCATAATTTACATTAATGACCTTGATGAGGGGATTACGAGTGACATGAGTAAGTTTGCTGATGATACAAAGATAGGCCGTATAATTCACTCTGAGGAGGATAGCAATGAACTCCAAGAGGATTTGGACAAATTAATGTCTTGATCTGAAAAATGGCAGATGAAGTTCAATGTGGATAAGTGTAAGGTACTTGCCCTTGGTAATGAAAATAACCCTCGAAGCTATAATCTAGGTGAAGTAGAGCTTGATCATACAGAATGTGAAAAAGACTTGGGAGTAATGGTAAGAAGAAATCTAAAGCCAAGACAGAAGTGCCTTAGTGTGCACAACAAGGCCAACAGATTACTTGGATTTATTTCAAGAAGTATAAGTAACAGAAGTCCAAAAGTTATTTTACAGCTCTTTAAGAAGAGACTGGACAATTATATGAGTGGGAGGGGCTGGGTTTGATTGGTGTCATTGGGTACAGGAGTTATTTCTTGGGAAGCTTTAGGTAGTAGTCGTTTTGATAAGGACCTGCCTCGCATGGGCCAGTAGACCTTCTGCAGTGTTCCTCCATTCTTATGTTCTTATGTTCTTATGGAAAGAATTCCCCCCAAAATGCTGATGGATGTGTCTATAAGATTCCTTGTAAAATTTGCGATAAAGTTTATTACGGTCAAACTGGTAAAAATCTCGAACTAAGATTAAAACAACATAAATATAGCATTAGAACTGGACAAGATTCCAATGCTCTATTTATTCATGTAAGAGATTTTAACCATCCAATTGATTTTCAAAAAGTTGAGAAAGTAGTATCAAGCAAGTCCATGGTCGACAGGAATATAATTGAATCTTGTTTCATAAAAAGCAGTTTTGACAATAATATGAATATTTCCTTTGGTTTATATAAATTAGATCCATTTATAATTAATAGAATTTGGGAAGAATTTAATAATACATTGGACAAATAATATTTTTTTAAATTTCTTATTTCTTGGGTAGAATAGTTTGTTGGTGGGTTGTATGAAGGACCTGTCTAGTTCGGCCGGCGGGCCTGCTGTCTCGCATCAGGTGTTTCGTTGTTGTGGGATCTGATAGTGAGGTGTGGGCTACCCCTTTATATACCTTCCTTTGATGCTTTACTTTCACTGTTCCTTGATAATGTGAGTAGTCACGAAATCGCTTGGAACTTCTCTATTCATTCACAGTGGTTGTTTTGCATATTCTGAACTCACCTGTTTACTGTGACTTATTGCATATATATATATAATATATATATATATATATATATATATATATTATGCAATAAACACGCTAAGATAACAGGGATATCTTGCTACTCCTACTTACACTTTGGTCACACTTCACAGACACGCACATGCATATATATATATACATACATCTAGGTTTTTCTCCTTTTTCTAAATTAGCTCTTGTTCTTTTTTATTTCTTCTATTGTCCATGGGAAGTGGAAAAGAATCTTTCCTCCGTAAGCCATGCGTGTCGTATGAGGCGACTAAAATGCCGGAGCAATGGGCTAGTAACCCTTCCTCCTGTATACAATTACTAAAAAAGAGAAGAAGAAAAACTTTATAAAACTGGGTTGCTTAAATGTGCGTGGATGTAGTGCGGATGACAAGAAACAGATGATTGCTGAGTTATGAATGAAAAGAAGTTGGATGTCCTGGCCCTAAGCGAAACAAAGCTGAAGGGGGTAGGAGAGTTTCAGTGGGGGGAAATAAATGGGATTAAATCTGGAGTATCTGAGAGTTAGAGCAAAGGAAGGGGTAGCAGTAATGTTAAATGATCATTATGGAAGGAGAAAAGAGAATATGAATGTGTAAAATTCAAGAATTATGTGGATTAAAGTAAAGGTTGGATGCGAGAAGTGGGTCATAATAAGCGTGTATGCACCTGGAGAAGAGAGGAATGCAGAGGAGAGAGAGAGATTTGGAGATGTTAAGTGAATGTATAGGAGCCTTTGAACCAAGTGAGAGAGTAATTGTGGTAGGGGACTTGAATGCTAAAGTAGGAGAAACTTTTAGAGAGGGTGTGGTAGGTAAGTTTGGGGTGCCAGGTGTAAAATGATAATGGGAGCCCTTTGATTGAACTTTGTATAGAAAGGGGTTTAGTTATAGGTAATACATATTTTAAGAAAAGAGGATAAATAAGTATACACGATATGATGTAGGCGAAATGACAGTAGTTTGTTGGATTATGTATTGGTAGATAAAAGACTGTTGAGTAGACTTCAGGATGTACATGTTTATAGAGGGGCCACAGATATATCAGATCACTTTCTAGTTGTAGCTACACTGAGAGTAAAAGGTAGATGGGATACAAGGAGAATAGAAGCATCAGGGAAGAGAGAGGTGAAGGTTTATAAACTAAAAGAGGAGGCAGTTAGGTAAGATATAACAGCTATTGGAGGATAGATGGGCTAATGAGAGCATAGGCAATGGGGTCGAAGAGGTATGGGGTAGGTTTAAAAATGTAGTGTTAAGTGTTCAGCAGAAGTTTGTGGTTACAGGAAAGTGGGTGCAGGAGGGAAGAGGAGCGATTGGTGGAATGATGATGTAAAGAGAGTAGTAAGGAGAAAAAGTTAGCATATGAGAAGTTTTTACAAAGTAGAAGTGATGCAAGGAGGGAAGAGTATATGGAGAAAAAGAGAGAAGTTAAGAGAGTGGTGAAGCAATGTAAAAGAGAGCAAATGAGAGAGTGGTGAGATGTTATCAACAAATTTTGTTGAAAATAAGAAAAAGTTTTGGAGTGAGATTAACAAGTTAAGAAAGCCTAGAGAACAAATGGATTTGTCAGTTAAAAATAGGAGAGGAGAGTTATTAAATGGAGAGGTAGAGGTATTGGGAAGATGGAAGGAATATTTTGAGGAATTGTTAAATGTTGATGAAGATAGGGAAGCTGTGATTTCGTGTATAGGGCAAGGAGGAATAACATCTTGTAGGAGTGAGGAAGAGCCAGTTGTGAGTGTGGGGGAAGTTCGTGAGGCAGTAGGTAAAATGAAAGGGGGTAAGGCAGCCGGGATTGATGGGATAAAGATAGAAATGTTAAAAGCAGGTGGGATATAGTTTTGGAGTGGTTGGTGCAATTATTTAATAAATGTATAGGAAGAGGGTAAGGTACCTAGGGATTGGCAGAGAGCATGCATAGTTCCTTTGTATATAAAGGCAAAGGGATAAAAGAGAGTGCAAAAATTATAGGGGATAAGTCTGTTGAGTGTACCTGGTAAAGTGTATGGTAGAGTTATAATTGAAAGAATTAAGAGTAAGACGGAGAATAGGATAGCAGATGAACAAGGAGGCTTTAGGAAAGGTAGGGGGTGTGTGGACCAGGTGTTTACAGTGAAACATATAAGTGAACAGTATTTAGATAAGGCTAAAGAGGTCTTTGTGGCATTTATGGATTTGGAAAAGGCGTATGACAGGGTGGATAGGGGGGCAATGTGGCAGATGTTGCAAGTGTATGGTGTAGGAGGTAGGTTACTGAAAGCAGTGAAGAGTTTTTACGAGGATAGTGAGGCTCAAGTTAGAGTATGTAGGAAAGAGGGAAATTTTTTTCCCAGTAAAAGTAGGCCTTAGACAAGGATGTGTGATGTCACCGTGGTTGTTTAATATATTTATAGATGGGGTTGTAAGAGAAGTAAATGCGGGGTCTTGGCAAGAGGCGTGGAGTTAAAAGATAAAGAATCACACACAAAGTGGGAGTTGTCCACAGCTGCTCTTTGCCGATGACACTGTGCTCTTGGGAGATTCTGAAGAGAAGTTGCAGAGATTGGTGGATGAATTTGGTAGGGTGTGCAAAAGAAGAAAATTAAAAGGTGAATACAGGAAAGAGTAAGGTTATGAGGATAACAAAAAGATTAGGTGATGAAAGATTGAATATCAGATTGGAGGGAGAGAGTATGGAGGAGGTGAACGTATTCAGATATTTGGGAGTGGACGTGTCAGCGGATGGTCTATGAAAGATGAGGTGAATCATAGAATTGATGAGGGAAAAAGAGTGAGTGGTGCACTTAGGAGTCTGTGGAGACAAAGAACTTTGTCCTTGAGGCAAAGAGGGAATGTATGAGAGTATAGTTTTACAACGCTCTTATATGGGTGTGAAGCGTGGTGATGAATGTTGCAGCGAGGCAGAAGGCTGGAGCAGTGGAGATGTCATGTCTGAGGGCAATGTGTGGTGTGAATATAATGCAGAGAATTCGTAGTTTGGAAGTTAGGAGGAGGTGCGGGATTACCAAAACTGTTGTCCAGAGGGCGAGGAAGGGTTGTTGAGGTGGTTCGGACATGTAGAGAGAATGGAGCGAAACAGAATGACTTCAAGAGATGTATCAGTCTGTAGTGGAAGGAAGGCGGGTAGGGGTCGGCCTAGAAGGGTTGGAGGAGGGGGTAAAGGAGGTTTTGTGTGCGAGGGCTTGGACTTCCAGCAGGCATGCGTGAGCGTGTTTGATAGGAGTGAATGGAGACAAATGGTTTTTAATACTTGACGTGCTGTTGGAGTGTGAGCAAAGTAACATTTATGAAGGGATTCAGGGAAACCGCAGGCCGGACTTGAGTCCTGGAGATGGGAAGTACAGTGCCTGCACTCTGAAGGAGGGGTTTAATGTTGCAGTTTAAAAACTGTAGTGTAAAGCACCCTTCTGGCAAGACAGTGATGGAGTGAATGATGGTGAAAGTTTTTCTTTTTCGGGCCACCCTGCCTTGGTGGGAATCGGCCGGTGTGATAATAAAAAAATAATATAATATATATATATATATATATATATATATAAATATATATATATATATATATATATATATATATATATATATATATATATAATATATATATATTATATATATATATATATATTAACTCGGATTAATTATAAACGTATTAAGCAGTAATTAGCTGAGACAAATTAACGAAGTAGACTTTCCTTAGGAGTATTAACTACGGAGAGTTATTAACTCAAGAACGCTAAGCTACGTTGCGTGTTTCTAGTGTGATGTCTGAAGGTCATAATGAAGGAAGAAAGAAGTGAAAAAAAAGATGTAGAGTAAAGGAAATTGTGAAGAAACGAATGAAGGCTATAAAGAAGGGAGTTAGAAAGAAAAGAAAGTCGAGAGTAACATGATAAGGATTGAGTGAAGGGAAGGAAGGAGGTAGACAGTAGCAAAAAGAGGAATGCATAAAGGAGAGTAAGGAAGCAGAAAGTAGCAGGAGTGAATAAAAAGGAAGGAAGGATACAGAGTAACAGGAGGGGGAGGAGAGAGTGAAGAGATTCTTAAGACAGATCACCTGACACTACATTAACCTGGCCAACATGTACTGTAGTCTGTATGACATTTCTACTTTAAACATACCACCAGGGAACAATATATTGTAGTGACACCCCCTCCCTCACTCCCTCTCTCTTTTTTTCCCCATCTCTCGCACCCTCCCTCACTCCTTCACTTTCCTTCTCCACCTCCCTCCCACATCTCCCTCTCTCACACCATCTCTATGAACTTCGTTTTCAAATTTAAACGAAATAAAACCTTCTCATCAATGGAACCTTAAATAAATGGGATTGTCACCTGGAGCCATTTACTTATCATAACTCAAAGACTTCCTCATTTAATCTCTAAGCCTTTTATGAATTACTTTTTTTTGTGTAAAGTGGTGGACTTTTTTTTTTTAAATAACCAGCTGCTGAATTTACTATTATTACTTCCCTTCTTTTCCCCTTGTCCTCTCTCTTCTTGACTTGTCTTCTGGTCTCTTCTTGTTTTCTCGCTTTGTTGTGATTTGACAATGGTCCAGGAAGGACCGAAACGTCGCCGTAATGTTCTTCTTCTGAGAAGAGTTACTTGTTAATTCTCCCAGCCTTGGCACTGTGGTTTTCATTCTTCAAACTGTCTACTATTATACGACTACTGCTGAGGCTACTACTACTACTACTACTACTACTACTACTACTACTACTGCTACTACTACTACTACTACTACTACTACTACTACTACTACTACTACTACTACTACTACTACTGCTACTACTACTACTACTACTACTACTACTACTACTACTACTACTACTACTACTACTACTAGCACTACTGCTACTACTACTACTACTACTACTACTACTACTACTACTACTACTACTACTACTACTACTACTACTACTGCTACTACTACTACTGCTACTACTGCTACTACTACTACTACATACTACTACTACTACTACTACTGCTACTACTGCTACTACTACTACTACTACTACTACTACTACTACTACTACTGCTACTACTACTACTACTGCTACTACTGCTACTACTACTACTACTACTACTACTACTACTACTACTACTGCTACTACTACTACTACTACTACTACTACTGCTACTACTACTACTACTACTACTACTGCTACTACTACTACTACTACTACTACTACTACTGCTACTACTACTACTACTACTACTACTACTACTACTACTGCTACTACTGCTACTACTACTACTACTGCTACTACTACTACTACTACTACTGCTACTACTGCTACTACTACTACTACTACTACTACTACGACTACTACTACTACTGCTACTACTGCTACTACTACTACTACTGCTACTACTACTACTACTACTACTACTACTACTACTGCTACTACTGCTACTACTACTACTACTACTACTACTACTACTGCTACTACTACTGCTACTACTACTACTACTACTACTGCTAACTACTGCTACTACTACTATCTACACTACTACTAAAACTACTACTACTGCTACGCTACTACTACTACGACTACTACTACTACTAACCTGCTACTACTGCTATACTACTACTACTGCACTACTACTACTACTACTACTACATGCTACTACTGCTACACTGCTACTACTACTACTACTGACTAACTACTACTACTACTACACCTACTACTGCTACTACTGCACTACTACTACAATACTACTACTACTACTACAACTACTGCTACTACGCTACTACTACTACTACTACTACTACTACTACTGCTACTACTGCTACTATACTACTATACTACTACTACTACTACTACTACTACTGCTACTCACTGCTACTACTACTACTACTACTACTAACTACTACTGCTACTACTGCTACTACTACTACTACTCTACTACTACTACTGCCTACTACTGACTATACTACTACTACTACTACTGCTACTACTGCTACTACTACTACTACTACTAACTACTGCACACTACTGCTACTACTGCTACTACTACCTACTACTACTACTACTACCTACTACTGCTGCTACTACTACTACTACTACACTACTGCTACTACTACTACTACTACTACTACTACTATGCTACACTACTACTACTACACTACTGCACTACTGCTACTACTACTACAACTACTCTACTCAACTACTACTATACTGCTACTACTACTACTACTACTACTACTACTACTGCTGCTAAGTACTAACTACTACTACTACTACTGCTACTATACTACTACAACTACTACTACTAAACTGCTACTACACTACTACTAACTTACTACTGCTACTACTGCTAACTACTACTACTACTACTACTGCTACACTACTGCTACTACTGCTACTACTACTACACTACTACTACTACTACTGCTACTAATGCTACTACTAACTTACTACTGCTACTACTACTGCTGCTAACTACTACTAAACTACTACTACTGCTACTACTACTACTACTACTACTACTACTGCTACTACTCTACTAACTACTACTACTGACTACTGCTACTACTACTACTACTACTGCTACTACACACTACTAACTACTACTACTACTACTACTACTGCTACTAACTGCTACTACTACTACTAACTACTATCTACTACTACTCACTAACTACTGCTACTACTGCTACTACTGCTACTACTACTACTACTGCTACTACTACTACTACTACTACTACTGCTACACTTTACTACTACTACTACTACTACTACTACCTACTACATACTCTACTACACTACTACTACTACTACTACTACTACTGCTACTACTACTCACTACTACTACTACTCAACTACTACTACTAACTACTACTACTACTACTACTGCTACTACTACTATACTACTACTACACTAGCTACTACTGCTACTACAACTACTATTACTACTACTGCTACAACTTACATACTACTACTAGCTACTACTGTACTACTACTAACACTACTACTCGACTACTACTACTACTGCTACTACTGGATCTACTACTACTACTACTCTACTACACTACTCTACTACTACATACTACTACTGCTACTACTGCTACTACTACACTACTACTACTAACTACTACTACTACTGTACTACTACTGCTACTCTACTACTACTACTATGCTACTACTGCTACTACCTACTACTACTACTACTACTACTACTACTACTACTGCTACTACTACTACTACTACTACTACTACTACTACTACTACTGCTACTACTGCTACTACTACTACTACTGCTACTACTACTACTACTACTACTACTGCTACTACTGCTACCTACTACTTACTACTACTACTACTGCTACTGACTACTACTACTACTACTACTACTACTGCTACTACTGCTACTACTACTACTACTACTACTACTACTACTACTAACAACTACTGCTACTACTGCTACTACTAACTACTACTACTA